>CM054126.1:46960712-47560712 GCA_028751855.1 Ambrosia trifida | reverse complement strand
TTTAATTGGTTTTAATTAACATCACAAAACACCAAATGGTGTAGTGGTTTGTGTGGTGTGGTTAAGGTTTAGCCCGCCAGGGACTCGGGTTTGAATCCTGGCTTAGGAAAACATTTTTTTTAACGTTTTTAAATCAGCATTTTTAATAAAATCCAATTTAATATTAATTATAAGTCATTATTTAAACAAAAAATTAATGAAATGGATGGGAAAGATAATGTAAACATGAATCGGATGAATAAACGAGGGAGTTCTATATATATAAAAAAAAATTGTGTGATGTTACAGAGACCACCTGTAGTGGCTCATTGTTTGGGTGTGCAAGGGGAGAAAAATGACCCAAAACGCCGGGCTACACCGCCCCTAGGCGTTTTGTGCCATTTTTTGTTTTAGGCATGATATTTTTAATGCTCGATTTGGGCGTTATTATGGTCTCCTTTTTTTGAGCCAATCACATTGAAGAAGGAACGTGGAATTCCACTCCCACTGCACATGGTCGGAAACACCACTTTCACACCTCACTACTTTTTGTCTTCCCAACATATTCTAGAGTCTTGCAAACTCAATATATTCTTAGACTATGTGTTGTGAGTCACCTCTAGCCACAACTTTATCCTCTAATATTATGCCATGTCAGCACTTACTTGACACCATGATAAAGCTGCTGGTCGCTCACTTAATCATGTTGAGGCTAGAGGTGAGCAATTGATTTATCCAGTTATTTTATTTTATTTTTATTTTTCTAGGCTTTCTAAATTTGTATAATTTGTAATATTAATACAAAAATAAACTTAACTAAAAATGTTAGATTAATGTTTACAAGAACACAAAGTATAAAAAACTAAAACTAATCTAATACAAGATCATTGGGACGTCTAGCCCATAAATGCTCGACCAATTTATGGTGAAGGTTTCCGTGTATCTCACGATGCTTGATATTGTTTATGTTTTCGAGATTTTTGAATATTAGTGATTGTCGGTTGAGCACGTGAGATATCACCTTGGTAATTTTGACATATAGCCATGCCTTGGTCCTCCAATATCATATAATGTAGAATAATATAAGTATAGACGACGTCCATTATCTTCTCTCGTGTCCAAAACCTTATTAGGTTGACAATCAACTGAAATCTTTTTTTAAGAACACCAAACGCTCTTTCAATATCTTTTCTTGCCGACTCTTTATTTCCTTGTAAAGTACGTGCGTTTGTCTTCAAGTTGTGACGAGTAAGTTTGAACAAGTGTCGCCAATTCGTTGTAAATACCATCAACCAAGTAGTAGCCGTACTTGATATTTACGTCATTAGCATAAAACGATTGGGCTGGCTCAACCCCGTCAATGAGTTCATCGAATATACGTGGTTGATCGATAACATTTAGGTTGTTATTTGACCCAGCAACTCTAAAAAACGCATGCCAAAACCAAAAATCATGCGAGGCTACCTCTTCAAGTATAATACTCGGCCCAGAGTGATCACCTCGATGAAATGACCTTGCCAAGCCGTTGGGCACATAGCCCAACCAACATGCGTAAAATCGAGACTACCAAGCATTCCGGGTACCCATGTTTTTCACCATAAACCTCGTATATGCGTTGGATATCAAACATTGTTGGTTTACGCAAATATCTTCGTGAGTAAATAGATATGATCCATACGCAAAGATATATAATTTAAACGATGTTTGAGAATACAAGTTTAAACAACATGTGGAAGGTAAGTAAAATATATATAGATATATACCTTGACAAAGAATACCGCACTCGCGCACAACTTTTTCGGACATGGCTATATACTCATCCATTGCGTCCGACGAAAGCGCATATGCTAGTTTCCGAAGAGCGGCTGTACATTTTTGTACGGAGGTGATGTGACACCCTAGGAAAATCCCACATCGGTCGTGGCCAGGAGAGATCCTTGGTTCATAAGTAATCTAATGCCTCTTAAATCACCAACACGTTTTGAGGCTTAATTTTAGTGGATGAGAAGAGAACTCCACAGTTAAGCGTGCTCAGGTGGGAGCAGTTTCAGGACGGGTGACCTCCTGGGAAGTTTCCCCCTAGGCAACCAAAAACAAATCCGTGAGCCTTGGATGGTCATCCCATCAAGGCAAAGCGGACAATATTGGTGGAGAAATGGGCCAGATGTTACAGATGGTATGAGAGCCACTCATGTGCCGTTCGGGATGGTGGGTGCAAACCTCATCAGGGACGATGAGACTCTAACAGGGGGTGAATGTAACACCCTAGGAAAATCCCACATCGGCCGTGGCCAGGAGAGATCCTTGGTTTATATGTAATCTAATGCCTCTTAAAACACCAACGCGTTTTGGGTCTTAATGTTAGTGGATGAGAGGAAAACTCCACATTTAAGGGTGCTCAGGTGGGAGTAGTTTCAGGATGGGTGACCTCCTGGGAAGTTTCCCACTAGGCAACCAAAAACAAATCCGTGAGCCTTGGATGGTCAACCCATCAAGGCAAAGCAGACAATATTGGTTGTGAGAGAGGCCGGATGTTACAAGTGAACCCTAGTCGGCTTGCGTCTTCTCTTTGTCGAAAAAAAGGATATTGCTCCAACAAATTGTTTGATAGGCGCATGAATAATTGTCTGCTCATTTGAATGCGTCGCCTAAATTTTCTTCATTCTACAGAGGCTCCGGGCTAAAGTAGTGTCGTATTAAAGTTTCGTTTGTTCCCTCTCTATCACGATCAAGCGGTGGTTGCTTCGTTAGCGTGGGTTGCCTTCGCATTCTAGACCGGGAAATCAAGTAATCAATTGTTTTCCTTCCCATTTCCATAAACAGATCATCTTCTTCTGACGAGTCAGATGAAGAAAAAATCATTTCATGCCATAGCCATTTGTTGAGATTGAGAATAAAATTTTTTTGATGTTTGATTTGAAAATTTTTAAGGCTTTCCAAAAATAAAATTAGCAGCCATGGTCGAATTTGACTGATAACGGCTAGTTTTCATCGTGTGGTAGCGTGGCCTCGCTTATGGGAACAGTCAAGCAGCTGTGTTGTGATGTTCGCAAGCCACGTAGAAGACATGACCACTCGCGCCTGATCGTTCGCGGTCCACGACACAGTCTTACATATGAATCGCTAATTAGGTATTTGGCACTAATTTTGATTTTACAATCTCATCTGCAATCCTATCTTTAGCAAATGCCAATAAGTCAATAACCTACACCATCTCCTTATCCGTCGGTGATTACCGTTGGATTGCCAACTTATCTATACTATTATATAATGGGTGATTGATGGATAAGAAGGTAAATTTACATCTTTTTTAAGATGGCATATCCAGAGTCTTAGTATAAATCTATAATTTTTGTCCAATTTCTTCCTTTTATGCCCTCTTGTACAACATTTATTGAAATCCCATTTAATTTTCCATAAATCAATTATTTTCTTCAAAATCAATTCCTTTGATTATTTTTTATGCAACTTAAGATCAATTGATGTTTGAAAGGGATCAACATGGTAATGTCAAGGATTTTCCTTATTATTAATTTGTGGTTGGTTTTTTTAATTAGAAAATGTGATATGTTGTGTTTATGCTCTAGGTTGTTAAAACAGAAACATAGAAATTGTTTATTCAAATGGTTGAAAATGAGTTAGAAGAGAAAGCAAGTGGGTCATATGCTTACCATTTTACAGGCTGATCACACTTTTCTAGGTACTTCACGTAACCTTCTCTTTAGTGATTATGTTACAGTGTTTAAAATTTTGTCTCGATAAATCGTCATTCATTAATTCGAAATTATTTTTATTGGAGTTGTTTGTTGTAAGTCTTACTGTTCCGATTTTAAATATGTACCATTTACTTGTATTTTAGTTCTAAATGAAAGCATAAAAACTTGGTGAATAGAGCGACAAATGAAGTAACAGCAAAAAAATCATATTACTACTTTGATAGTTTCAATGAGTTAATACATAATTCATTATTGTAAATCTATAAATTGGAAAATTAGGTACATCAGTTAAAGAATGAAATAGAAGTAATATATTGTTAGTGAAATTGCACTGTGGATGTTGAATTAAATGGTATGAAAACAAGCGCCACCCGAGTTTAAAGTGTCTCCAGCAACACGTAGTCATTTGCCAGAAATTGTTTTGATGATTTTATCTTGGTGATTTCTTTTGTGATTTAACATGTTCGCGCCGCAACGTGCGCGAGAAATTATGAAAAGAAAAGTTGTTGATATGATATTGAAAGGGTAGTATTCTCTTTGCGCTTGATTTCATTTGTTTTTTGTGATGTAATTGTCTTTCTTCTTACATATCAGCCAATCAGTTTGTAGATTGTATTTGTTTCTAATTCTTATGCCATGGTACGTACTCATAAATTGGTTTGTATGCTTTAAACTATGTCATATACTTGCTACCATCATTTATTTTTATTTTTTTCTAAGCATTGTGTCATGTGTTGGTTATTATTCAGATTTGGAAATGTGTTGAAAGGGAAAATAGACAAATGCCTACAAAATGCTCAAGAAATGGGTGCTTTAGTGGATCCGATATATACTCTGGCTTGATAGAAGTTAACATGTCAACTTAGTAACCTGACACTTAACGAGTAGATAAATATTTATTTCAGAAGGGCTTATTAGAACCACAACATTGGGTACCAAGGTGTACTATTGAATCTGCATTTTTGCGTTTTGTAAATAATCACATTGTTGTATTGCAATTTGTATTTGGATCCTGCGGCAACGCGCGGGTAAACCAATCGGTTCTCGGAGTTTCGGTTTATTTTTGGCCCACTCTGGTTTCTAGCATGTACCTGTTTGGCCAAAAACGAAAACCGGTTCTAATCCTTCTTAAAAAACCCGAACCGGTTTAGAACCTAGATTGGTTTGAGAAAGAAAGGGTTATCTTTAGGCTCTGTTAATGTATTTTGCATAAAACAGACATGAAACATAAATGATTAATGCATTATTTCAATATTTTTCTATTAAAAAACAAATTAAAAGATAATTCTTTCGGTGGCTACCATGAAGAAATTCACATTACAAAACGAAAAAAATAGAAAAACAAAAAAAGGGAGATGAAGTTTTAATTAGTCATCTAAGATGCGTGTATAATGTACAACACCAATAACGTGATTGACTAAACGAAATAGCCAAACACAGTGCAACCCCGCCACAACACGCGGGTTCCTGCTACTATTATAAGGTTAACTTTTATAGGTTTTGACTTTTCTTCGTTTCCCCATCGGTGATTACGGAGGGATAACCAATTGATATTAAAATCAATCTTTAAGAGTGGTTTATGTCCCCACGATGACAATTTGTCGCTAAAGTTAATTTTCTACATATTCAAACCATTATTTTAAAACCCAAAACCAACCCATGTAGCATCACTCACACTTTAACGAATTAAATATAAAATCAAATCGTATCATAACAACAACAACAACAATGACATGAACATGGACTCGACAACAAACATTAATTAACCCTAAGTTGAGTTGTAACAAGAAATTAAGAACATGGTCATGAATTGAGGCACCATATTCCGATTCCATCCAACCTTGATATTACTAGCATTATTACTACTTACAACTCATCATCCTTCCTACTTTAACTAAAGATACACACACATAAAATAATCATAATTATTGTTAATGTTAAGATCATCATCAGTTTACAGTAAAATAATAAAACCACCGACACTAGGTATTTAAAATTTTATTATTATTATTATTATTATTATTATTATTATTATTATTATTATTATTATTATTATTATTATTATTATTATGTTATAGTCAAACCAACATGGTCCACAAAACACGGTATCTTAATGTGAAAAATAAGTGTTATATATACACTGACGGTTTATTATTTAGGTGAGATAGCTGGTATTAGTTTGGTCATACAATTAACAACTTTCTTTGAAATACACACCAGATCTTGGTAATCTTTTTCACAGGTTTACGTCACAGCAATGGCTCCTGAGAAGGTACGTACGTACTACTTACTGCTGCATCAATGCTTCTGTTTGTTTTGACTTCAATTATTTGTCTTGTTGGTCATTAGACCATCAAGAATGGGAGTGGTGGACTGGTGATCTACGTCGGTCAGTGCGTGTGATGACCGACGAAGATCCACTATCTCTCTCCTCTCGATGGGTGCCTCTCCGGCTCTCCCTCTTACAAAGGAGTATATATGTATGTAACTTCAACGGGCCGCCTGTGTGATATGGCGGCCTGAATGTCACTCCACGGGTGTGTCACAGGTGACCCGTTGGAGATGGTCTTATAATCTCAAAAAGATTTTTGAATACAAGCGATAGCAAAAAGAACAAACTAAATCATTTAATTTTATATGTAAGTAGTTCTTACTTTAAAAAAAACTACTTTTTACATACATATGTCTATGTTATATACATAAAAACAACTATTAGACTAAGTTATTCCTATATTTTTTTTATGTTTAAACGTTTACCTACATGGCAAGCAATGTGTAGGAAATACAACTACACATATGAAGACATCTACAAATTTTATTGATAAACAAATTTTGTTTATCTATTTTTTATAATGTTAGAAGAGAGAAGTAATTATTGTTTATCTACACATACCAAAGTCCAACAGAATGTCCATAGCAATATTACGGCACCAAAGTACCAGGGGTTTGTTTTTAGTAGACTAGGTTTTGCAATCCAGAAAGGGGTGGTGGCGCGACTCAGTTATGAAATGATAGAATAGCATAATTTGTTTTAGTCTCTAATTCTCATGTCCACTACTTTTGATTATCTTTCAATTTTCATGCTTTACTTGCATTAGATTATGATATATACTCATGGGTGATGGGTTCTCACTTCTCAACATGTTATTATAACATTGATTCTGAAACCAACTATGTTTCCTTTATATGAATGACAAAAGGTAACGAAAATGGTGGTCGATGTTGACCTCAAGTGTTCTGACTGCTACAAGAAGGTGAAGAAAGTCATGTCTAAAATCCCCCGTAAGTTGCAAAATGCAAATTAAGTTCATTTAGTTCTGTACTAGAATCAAACATTTACACTTCAATGAACTTGACAGAAATAAGGGACCAAGAGTACGACGTCGAAAAAAACAAGGTGAAGATCACCGTAGTATGCTGCAGCCCTGAAAAGATCCGAGATAAACTATGTTACAAGGGTGGAAACTCCATCCAGAAAGTGGATATTGTTCCGGATAAGCCCAAAGAGCCTGCGGCTAAACCCAAACCCAAGGAACCCGAGAAGCCTAAAGCCGATGATAAGCCCAAAGGCGAGGATAAGCCTAAAGCCGATGATAAGCCTGACCCCAAACAAGAGGTGGCAAGAATGATGTTTGAGCCTCCGGTTCAAGGGTATCCGCAAATGTACCCACCAACTTACGCTGTGGTTGGATATGGATACGAGGGTCACTGGGGGCCTCTGCCTGGGGCACCACCGCAGTCATCGGGATATTATGCGTATAACGATTACTTCAGCGAAGAGAATCCGCAGGGATGCTCCGTCATGTAAGATGGCGCGGCAAGAAACTTCATCTATCTATTTAATCAGTGACTAATTCCCTTAATTTGTTATATATGTCTAGAATCTAGACGACGAGATGTATTATTATCATTATTGTTATTATAATCATCATAAATGAAAAATAATTTTGTATACTTAAATGACTTTGTAACATATTAACATGTATGTTTCTTTTGGCAATCATAATCACAATTCGAACAAAACCTCTTTGAGGCATTTCGTCGAACAACTTCTTTGCATCATCTACTCTACCAGCCATACGTTTCCCCTGTACAAAACAAGTGAATGTGTAGAAATCAGGCATCACCCCTTTTCATTCTCCCTGCCTTACAGTTAGAACTAATCATTGAAATATACGGATGAACATCCGCAACCACACCCTCTCAAGCATTTCATCGAACACCTTCTCAGCATCCTCAAAGTTACCCAAAACCGAATAAAACTCGATCAAAAGCGTATAACTAGCAACATTATAACCCACTCTTTCCCTCTTCATACACTCAACGATCATCTCCACTTCCCTAAACTCACACATCTTCAACTGCACATCAATCAAAACATTATAAGTATTTGCATTCGGCTTAATCCCTTTCATACCCATCTCATTGATCAGATGTCATGGGTTCAGTCAAAGATTGTATTTATACGTGGTTCTTAATACCTTAACTATAAGGGGGTGTTGTTGGGTTAATCAGGTTTGTTCGCGGGTCACAAGTTAGTAAGTTAACGGGTCAAGTATTACTACAAATGGGTCATCCTACTTAGTCTTGGTTGACCAGGAAAATAGGAGATCCACAAGTTAAATTTTTTTTTTTTTTGAGAATTGAACTTCATTAAAACCAACCAAAACCGACGTCTATCTCCAAGACGGAGAAAGACGCCAAAAACCAAGAGAGTACAACACAAACAGTTACGTTACATCAAATAAACACCAACGATGCCAATTCACTACCACCTCTTTAAACCTATGTTTGTACCAAAGAAACCCCAAAGACTTGATCTCCACCACCATTCCCACCACGTTAGAATCTTTACTATTGAACACGTTCTCGTTCCTAGCTCTCCAGAGACTCCAACATGTAATGATAATGATACCGTGAAGAAGCGTTTTCTTGACACCCGAAACACCACAATGCTCATGCAAGTTAACCAAATCCTTAACATGAAACACGAACGGCCTAGGAATGTTACACCAAGACGCAATCGCATTCCACACCCCCATCGACAAAACACACCCGATTAGAATATGCTCTATAGACTCCCCATACTCTCCGCACCAAACGCACAATTGATTCTCAATAACGATGTTTCTACGCGCCAAAGCCAACTTGGTCGGGAGACGGTCCAAAAACGCACGCCACATAAAGACATTGCATTTGGTTGGCACCCAAGGACTCCAACAAAAATCAAACGCCTGGACATTATTCGAAGGCCCTCTAATCCACCGCTTGACCGCTGCAACCTCAAAGCTATTGTCAAGCCCATTAGACCAAGCCCAACTATCCTCATTACCATCTAATGCAACCGTCTGTAGCAAAGCTTCCAAAGTGGTTTTCTCAGCCAACTCTTCTGCAGTTTGGGGAGCTCTAGACCACTCCCAACAAATGGTCCTGTTACCCCCTACAACCTTCAGCCGAGCAGAAAGCAACACCCGTTTGGACTTCTCTATATCAAACAACGCAGGAAATCTAGCTCTTAGCGGATCTGTCCCCAACCACAAATCAAGCCAAAAACGGATCTGCAGACCATTCCCAGGAATACCACGAATAACTCCGTTCAAACCGCTATCGTTGACCTTCAAATTGTTCCAGAAAGTGGCACAGTTTTTCCACACACCCGGAAAAGCGTTGTTACATGGCACAATACCCCAACTCCTAGACGACCCATGAATAGAAAAAATGACTCTTCTCCATAACGCACTAGAATCATTAAGAAACCTCCAAAGCCATTTGACTAACATAGCATTATTATTGATCTCGAGAGGCGTTATTCCCAATCCCCCATCTTTAATACATTTTGTGACGTTCTCCCATGCCACCCAAGACATCTTACGAACATCATCCGAACCACCCCATAAGAAACGTCTCATCAAACCTTCAAGATCACCTATAACCTTCTTAGGAGCCTTAAAGAGTGAAAAGTAATACGTCGGGAGGCTATCCAACACCGATTTGATCAACGTTAAACGCCCGACAATAGAGAGATTATTAGCTTTCCATTTCGACAATCGCCGTTTGAATGTTGATACAACTGGATCCCAATTTTTCACTCTATTCATATTTGCCCCTACCTTGATGCCCAAATACGTAAAGGGTAACGTACCTTTTTTGCATCCAAACTCCTCGGCCATACCAGAAACCTCGTCATCACTAACACCCACGCCAAAGAGCACCGATTTATGAAGATTAATCTTCAACCCGGAGCACATATAGAAAATACGAAGGATGCGTCTCATGTTAGAAAAATTAAAAGAAGACCACTCCCCCATAATCATAGCATCGTCAACATAAAAGGAGGTGAGACATGTTTGGCCCGTCATTAGGAAGTTTGACCCCATGGAAGGCACCAATGTCACACGCCTGTTTCAGCATCCCCGAAAAGCCTCCATCAAAATAATAAATAGAAAAGGCGATAACGGGTCGCCCTGACGAATGCCTTTTTGACAACCAAATTCAAAAGTAGGCGACCCATTCACCAAAACTGCAGCTCTAGAAGACTCAAGAATGCCACGAATCCATTCGCACCAAACATCGGGAAACCCCATCTGCGCCATGACATCCAATAAAAATACCCAATTCACGTTATCATACGCCTTATCAAAGTCGATCTTGAAAAGAAAAATTTTCCTGTCTCTCTTCTTAGCCCAAGTAATAACCTCATTGGTTATTAAAGGACCATCTAATATATACCTTCCTGATAGGAACGCCGACTGATTCTCAGACACGAGACCGCCCAAGACCAACTTTAACCGATTAGCCAACACCTTAGAAACCACTTTAATGATACACCCAATAAGACTGATAGGTCTAAAATCCCCCAGATTCACCGGGTTGCTAACTTTAGGAATCAGAGTAATAAACGACGACCCAACCCCCGGAGTAAACCATTTCACCTCATGAAAATACCCCATAATAGCAGCGAAATCAGACTCGAATAATCCCCAAAAGTGTCTGATGAACCTAAAATTAAATCCACTAGGACCCGGGGCTTTATTCGCACCACAGTCAAAGACCGCATTCTTAATTTCCTGAGCCGAAAACTGCGCTACTAACCCTTCGGCACCCTCAGCATTCAACCTAGTCAACCCATAACACCTAAGAATTGGCCAAACACCCAAGGATTCTTTAAACTTTTTCTGAAAAAAACCCATAACCTCCCTTTTTATAATGACTGGCTTCGTCTCCCACCTCCCATTAATCTCCAACCCAGGAATGAAATTAGACGCCTTTCTTTTATTAATGAAACCATGAAAATACCTTGAGTTGTCATCCCCATGCTTAGCCCAATTACACCTAGCTTTCTGCTTTAAATCAAGCTGCTTGAACTCATCTAACTCACCGAGACGACTCTTAATTTCCGCCAACGACCAAGTCTCCTCTTCGGATAAAGATCTGTTCTCCAGTGCTTGATCAAAAACTTTCAGCTCAGAAAGAAGTAACCGGCGCTCCTCCAACTCACGAGCTTTAACCCCTTCATCCCATACCGTTATACTCCTATGTAGACTCTTGAGTTTAGATAAGAGAATAGCTTCCGGATTACCAAAGAATGAACCATCCTCTAATGTGTTTTTTACCACCGCCTCAAAATCTCCCCGACCAAGCCAAGAGTTATAGAATTTAAAAGGCTTAGGTCCAAAATTCCTCGGACCTATCTTCAACAAAAGTGGGCTATGGTCCGATTTATACCTTTCCAAAGCAATGTACTCTGCGCAAGGCCATGCCATGAAAACCTCCCAGCTCACAAAGATCCTATCAATACGACTTAACTTCTCACCTGCACAAAAAGTAAAACGCCTCCCTTTCAAGGAGTACTCATGTAAATCCGACTCATCGACAAAAGCATTAAATTCAGTTGCCTCAACGGCATTGAAAATCGAGTTCCGCCTTTCTTCCTCGTATCTAACCGAATTAAAGTCTCCGGCCACTATCCATCTACCACCCCCTCATCAACCAACCTCTTAATGTCCGCCCATAACGTCCGTTTAGCACCAATATTATGAGAAGCATAAACATTAAGCATATGACAATGACAACCACTACCTTTATCCACCCCGGAAATAAGAAGCCAGTTGGGATTCTTAACCACCCTATCCATCACAAACATTTTAGAATCCCAAATCGACAATAAACCTCCCGATCTACCCGTAGAGGGAACCCAATCGTAAGCAAAATCGCCACGACCCCAGAAACTACCTATGTTCACCGAATCCAACGAAGTGTGTTGGGTTTCCTGTAACAAAAGAAAACTAACCTCGTTCTTAGCCCGAAGACCTCGAACCCAATCTGCTTTTCTGCTATTCCCTATACCCCGAATACTCAATGAAATAACATTCATTGAGCACCCCCTTGAAAACCTTCGCTGTGTAATACCTCAATGACGTTTGGAACAAACTGATGTAAATTTTCGGCCCTAGATCCACAAGTTAAATATTAAAGAGTTTAGTAGTAGTTTGACCAAGTTGGGTAAAAGTGTACGTTGATAGGTCATTCATGTACCGGGTCTTGGGGTAGTTTAATATTTTATTATTTTTATGTTATCATATATGTTCTCTTTTGGCTCTATATAAGGCCTTTCAATGTTAATAAAGAACAACAAGTTTTGCTCCATTTTTCTTTTCATTACAGTAACAAATTTATCTTTGGAGTGTTCATTTGTAGTGTGTTTTGTGTGGGGCCTGAACAAACAGGTGTTTGTTTTTTCATGAGAAGAGCTTCTGACCACTTATGTCTGTTCCGTGCAGACGCAAGCAAACATTTGAGGCTCACAGACTGTTTGTTTTTTAGAAGACATCCCACTTAAAAACATCTTCCTCACCTCTTCCTCAAGCACACATGACCCCTCATCTTTTTACCACTTTTCACACATCACACTGTACACAAAACACAAGTAGAGCTCTCCATCCTTCATCCTCTCAAAACCCTACCCAACCACCACCTCTCGCCGCCTCTCTCTTTCTTCCCAGCCCAGCCCGACGTGTCTAACAGGTATGTTCGTTTTTTTCTTTAATTAGTTTTATGTTGGGTTTATTAAAAGAGAATCTAAAAAAACAAAAAACCTAAAGCTGATTTGCCTTAATTCGTTGTTGTTCATCATCGGTTTTTTTCTTTAATCAGTTTTATCATTTTTTGGTTACTTTTTTTACTCAGTGTTTTTTTTTTGTATTTTTGTTTGTGAGTATTGTATAAATATTATTGTTTGATTTTAGTTGTTAGTGTGTGTGTGTATATATATATATATATATATATATATATGTTTTTGTGTGTTTGTTTAGATGATGAGATTGATATTAGTTGTGAGTATAATATGTTTGTCGATATTAGATGTTCATGAGGCATTTTGATTTTTGTGAGTCTATATTAGTTGTGAGTATATATGTTTATGTGTGTTTGTTTAGATGATGGGATTGATATTAGTTGTGAGTATATATGTTTGTCGATATTAGATGTTCATGAAGCATTTTGATATCTAGATTACATAGCACTTTGCCGATATTAGTTGTTCATGAAGCATTTTGGTTCCTTGTTTGTTAATTAATAGAAATGGGAGAGAAACAACAATGGTCAAATGAGCATAAAAATGTTAGGATCAAAGAACACACGCACGCACACGAACACAAGATTTTACGTGTTTCGGTCTAAACTGACCTACGTCCTTGGGGGCAACTGGGGTATTCTTATTATTGAGTGATACAAAGATTACAAGTACAAGAGGTTATTATATAGGCACAAATTAGGGTTAAACCCTATGCTAATCTTGCTCAACAAGTTAAGCAAACTGGGCTTCAAACGATTGAGCCTATAGGTGTGCTAAGGGCAACATCTCCAACAATCTCCCACTTGGTGTCTTCGGACCACGAACTGCACCATCTCTTCTGTACTTCTGTAAATAAGATCTCCCCTCGATCTTCAATGCACCTCCAGTTACCCCGATCTCCTCGACACTATTCCTGGAGACCAGCTGAAGCTCCGCACAGCTTCAGCTTATCCAACGTTACACATTTGGTAAATATGTCTGCTGGATTCTTAGCACCTGAGATATTCTTCAAGTTGATTGTACCATCAACAACCAATCCTCTCACGAAGTGATACCTTATCCCGATGTGCTTCGTCTTCTTATGTTACACAAGATTCTTAGCAAGTTTCACTACACTTTCATTGTCACAGTGCAGCAAGTACTCAGTCTGCTTCTTTGCTAACTCTTCCAGAAAAGCTTTCAACCATACTAGCTCCTTACTGGCTTCAGCTATAGCCATGTATTCTGCCTCTGTTGTGGACAAAGCCACACTTTTCTGGAGTCTGGACATCCAACTGACTGCAGTTCCTCCCACTGTGAAAACAAAACATGTGGTGCTTTTAAATGTCTCTATGCAGCCACCTAAGTCAGCATCTGTATAACCTCTGAGAACTGAATCCTTCCCTTTGAAACATAATCCCATCTTTGATGTTCCCTTCAAATAACGAAGCACCCACTTAACTGCTTCCTAATGTTCTCTTCCCGGATTTGACATAAATAGACTAACAACTCCGAGTGCGTGTGCTATGTCAGGTCTTGTGCACACCATAGCGTACATCAAACTACCTACAGTAGATGCATATGGAAATCTAGCCATATCAGCCTTTTCTTCTTCAGTTCTGGGGCATTGATCTTTGGTAAGCTTGAGGTGACTTCCCAAGGGCGTGTTTCTTGGCTTGGTCTTCTCACTGTTAATATTGAATTTCTCTAACACTTTCCCAATGTACTTCTCCTGGTGTAACGACCCGAAAATTAACGAGTCATTACGGATTGGTAATCATGACACAATTTACTAATTACCAATTTAATTAATTTTAGTTTAAACATAATTTCTTTTACTTAAAACACAACATTTATTTATTTATCATTGGGCCGAAGCCCATTTCAAACTTGTTCGAGTATGGGCCAAGCCCATTTAAGTTACAAACAAACCGGGTCTAGCCCGTTACATACTTGGGCCATAGCCCGTTAAAACTACATCAACTTGTTCTTGAAACCACATTGGGCCGAAGCCCATTAACACAAAACATTGTTTTACACTCTAAAACTTCTTAAACTTAGAAAAAGAGCCGTAGCCCATTTTACTCGGCCGGCCCATGGGCCGGTTTTGTTTTAACACTCTAAACTTGATTTCCCACATCGAGCTCGGGTTCCCGTTTAACTAATCAACCTGAAATGCATGTTAAAAATACGTTAGCCACAAAGCTAGTGAGTGATGCCAGATTCATTTAGACTCATTTAAATAAACATATAACAATTCTCGTGTGGTTCGGTCATTCTAAGGAGAAATATATTATCGATGGAGCACCATACAAATGCTTATTGTGGTTCCAAACCTCTGCTTGGTTTAGAAAATATATTCCGGTAATACCGAATGGATCCATTCTACGTTATTTCTATTCGACCGATTCTATTAACTCTTTCATGATCATGAACCAATATTTTATCAAATCACACGTAAAAACTAACATGCATTCACCCCGAAATCATTTAAACATATGGGGTACATGCACTCACGTTGGTTATCTCGGATTGATAGATTTCACAAGTGGTGGTATTACTAGATTCCTCGTGTTCCTGTTACATCACAAATCAAGTTATCACAAGAATTATATAAACGTATAGCTGGCCATTACAGCTTAGGCGTATAGATCTAAACTAAAGCTGGCCATTACAGCTTGGCACACGACCCTAATAACTCTAGACACGAACTTACCCGGATGCGAATCTTGGCTTGGCCGATTCCTAGTTAGCCACTATGTTTATGGTTTTGACTAATATTTTTAGAGTATTTGGTTGGTAGTAAAAGATTGAATTTAAGGGGTAGGGGTCGATGGGTTTAGGAAATAGAAGAATAATCTTGTATGGTTGGAAGGGTGAGTTAAAATGGTGAGGTTGTAGTGGCCGATGGTTTTTCAAAGACAAATAAGAAGATTTTGTATGTTCATAAATGGTTTTCTATTTTGGTTGGTGGTTTTGAAAAAATCTCTGCATGGTAAAGTAAAGTAAAGGGTGATTGATAGTGGTTTTAGATAGAAAGTTATATGAGCAGATGGTTTGTTGCTTCTTATAGCCTTCTGAGTTCATGCATGTTATGATTGGATTTCTCTAGAGTAGGTTATGTGTAAGCTTATCCTACTATGGAGTGTTGAAGTGTATCAAAGCAAGATTGTGTGGAATATTCCCTCTTTATGGCGGCAACTTATTAAAACCAAATGGGCCGATTTTTTTGTTTTATAATACTTATTGGGTTTTCATAATCAAGTGGGCTTCTAGTAATAATAATAGATATATCTAGGTTTATCACATAAGGATTTATTGGGCCAAAAGCATAACACATAGGCCCATATATGGTTTGGGTTGTTCTCGGCCCCTTTTTCAGGCCCAAACACTTATTCGGTTCCATATATATTCGGCCCACCTTAATTCGTTTATCGGGCCGCGTTTAAAAATCTTATCGGGCCTTGGTTTTTGATCTGGTAAGATTATTGGGCTACACCGTAGGTGGCCCAATCATAATTCTAATTAACTGTTAATTAATTATTAATCTTGTTTTATAATGACGTCATAATATTCGGGGTGTTACACTCTCCCCCCCCCCCCCTAGGAAATTTCGTCCCCGAAATTGTTATCTACAGTACCTGATTTTCGAATAGGTGGGGATAGTTTGCTCTCATCATATCCTCTCTTTCAAAGGTAATCTCTGGTCCTTGTCTAGCATTCCATTTAACTTGTACGATCGGGATTTTTCCTCTTCTCATCTTTCTCTCTTGTCGAGCCATTATTTCTATTGGTTCCTCAGTAAAATGAAGTTGAGGATTAACTTTGACATTGTCTAATGGAATGATAGTTTGGGTTTCTATTATACATTTTCTCAAATTAGAGACATGAAAAACATCGTGTATTTCACTTAGCTCGGGTGATAATTCTAAGCGATAAGCTACTGGTCCCACTTTATCCTTAACTCGGTAAGGTCCTATAAAGCGTGGATTTAGCTTACCTCTTTTCTGAAATCTTATCACTCCTTTCCAGGTTGATACCTTTAGTAGGACATAATCTCCTACTTGAAACTCCAACGGTCGTCTTCGATTGTCAGCATAACTTTTCTGCCTACTTCTTGCCTCTTCCAACTTTTTCTTAATTTGCACAATCTTGTCTGTCGTTTCTTGAATGATCTCTGGGCCCGTAAGTTGGTTTTCTCCGATTTCATTCCAACATATCGGAGATCTACACTTTCTGAAGTTGATGCCTTTGAGAAGAAACAGGCAGTGTTGTTCAGTACTTTGTCTTTTTCAATGTCCACTGCATAGACATTGCCACATCTTTTGGCTATTAACAAAGTATGATCTTCAATAATCTTCTCTATCAACTTCTGGCCTTCTGGTGATATGATCTTGCATGCTGTCTTTGTGAAAAAGGAAGAATATCCTTTATCACACATTTGTGACACACTCAGCAAGTTGTACTCAAGGTTTTCAACCAGATTGACCTTGTCAAACTGTATTTTGCCAGAGGAGACATTGCCATGTCCTAGCACATATCCCTTAGCATTGTTCCCAAAGGATACAGATCCATCTCTTTGACTGATAAAATTGTTTATCAGGTATCTGCATCCTGTCATGTGCATTGAGCCTCCACTGTCTACATACCAAATGCTATTTAAGCCTCTAGAAACTCTCTGCACAAGATAGCAAATTAGTTAGATTTAGGAACCCAAGCCAGTTTGGCTTTGGGTTTGCTCTTGAGAACATTTACAGTTTGTTCTTGACCAAGTTGAGAAATCCATGTCTTTTTGGCAATGGATTTTTCATTAAGAACAATGGTGGTATCCTTTTGAGGACCACCATCAACTTTGGTCATCAGTAGTTGTACCAAGTTTATAAGATCTTTAATCTCAGCAGTTTGTGAAACTGCTAATGATTCAGGTCTAACTACTGAAAGAGAATTTTGAGAAAAAGACCTTTGTTGAGATTTTGTCTTTTTCTGAGAAAAGGTGTTTACTGGTTGTTGTTTCTTGGGAGAAAAAGTTTTTACAAAATCATTTTTGATTTGTTTTCCTACAACCAGTTGTTGATTTTTCTTGTTGAACTGAATACCTTTTCTATATCTACAAAATTCTGTCTTGTGGTTGAACAGACCACAGATTTCACATTCTTTTGTCTTTTCTTTCAAAGACAAGTTTCTGACTGTGTTGATTGGTTTTAGGTCATTAGTAGTTTTCAGGTTCTCAACTCCTGATGTAGTTGAAACTACTGATGGCTTAAAGTCAGAATTAATCAGTACTTCTGAAGAACTTTCTTTGTGTGTTTTTAGAAAGTTCTCATGGAAAGATGTGCATTCTTCCTCTTCAGAAGTTTCACCTGAAACAATTTTTCTCCCATCTTCAGTAGTTTTGGGGGAAAAATCTGTTGGTGTTTCAGTGTGATTGTACCCTATGCCAAACCTAACATTTGAAGCACTTTGTTTGTTTAGCAATAATTGGTACCCCTTACAAGATTCAACCCATTTTTCACATGTGACCTTGGTGTCAGCAAGCTCTTGTCTGACATTTCCTAGGTCATTTATCATGATTTTAATTTGTGCTTGGGTTTCAATAGCAGTGTTAGTTAATTTAGAAACTTCTTTTGTTTTTGCAGAAAGTTTTCTTTCTAAATCACATTTCATCTGAGTGAATTTTCTCTCAGAGTCATTTGCTTTTCCTTATAAGTGCACATTAGTCTCTCTTATGAGAGCAAAAGATTCTTTGCAAGAATTTGAACACAGTTTTGTCAAAGATTCTTTTGATACCCGTGACAAGGCAGATTTTGAGGTGCATCCCTCAAATGCCATCAAGGCAAAGTTCTTTCTGCCATTGTCAGGCTCTCCCTAGTTGATGTCAAACATCTTGTTGTCTGCATCAGGATTACACTCTGTGGTGTCAAAAGGAAGACTGCTCCAGTCAACATACCCTGAAGTGAATAAACTTTGTTGAGAGGGTTGCTGAGGCTGTGGAGGTTGTTGAGCAGCTGGAAAGGAAGGGATTGATTGTTGGCTCTGCATCTGTTGAGCAGGCATCTGTACATATTGTACTTGTGGCACATATTGGTGTTGTGGAGCTTGTGCCTGTACAAAATGTGCACTCCCTTGTGTTCCATTATTCCTGTTATAATTGGGGTTAAAATTGTTTCCAGACTGAGATTGGTTAAAGCCAGAGCTTCTACACTCTCTAGCAAAGTGTCCCAACTTTTGACACTTATGACATCTAAGTTTAGATTTGTCAAAACCAATTTTTGTTGAACTGTTGAGTCCTGGAAACTTCCTTCCTGACCTTTTGTAAAATTTATTTGTTTTTAAACTTAACATGGCCAGTTGGTGCAAAATATCCATTTCTTCTAGGTCATCACTGCTGAAATTATTTAAATCATCCATGATAAAACACATGTTATCAGCAGTTTGACCAAAATCATTATTGTCATAACCTGGGAATGATCTTTCAGATGAGATCCCAGCAGTTATGTCAATATGGTCAAAAGATCCAAAACTATTTGAACAAGTTGGTGAGTCTTGTCCCAATAGTGTTGTACTACCTAGTAGATAGTCATCAACAGTTTTGCCAGAACTTTGTAACTTTTTCTTTTGATCAATTTCTCTTTCAAAAGTAAGTAACCTCCCATGAAGTTTTGTAAGAGTGAGGGAGCTAAAGTCTGGTGAAGATCTTAAGACTATAGAGTATGTTTCCCATTTTTCAGGTAAAGACCTTAAAAATCTATGAAGCATAGATACAGTTGTGTAGGTCTGACCATTTAGTTTTAGCTCAAATGTTAATTAGGAGAATCTTTCAAATTGTTGTGTTAAAGTTTCCCCATTAATGTGAGCAAAAGTTTCATATTGTTGAGCCAGGATTTCTCTGGTGTTGGCAATCACCTCTTCAGTTCCTCCAAACTGTTCTTTGAGGCAGTCCCAAAGCTCTTTGGCACTATCACAATGTAATAGGCCAGAGTAGATTTCATTTGGGAGTGCCATTGCCAACATAGAGAAAGCTTTAGCATCAAGCTCAAGTTTTAGGAAATCATCATCAGTATAGTCTTTTGGGTCTTTTGGAATCTCTTCTTTAGTTTCAAGATTTATATTTACTGGTTTATGAGGACCATATATCACAGATTTCCAGCAACCTGTGTTGGTCTGTGATAATGTATGTGCCATTCTCCTTTGCCAGATGTTATATTCATTTCTTACTAGCATAGCAGGTTTATTGGCAGAACCAGTATTATGAGGATCCATTTTTAAAGAGTATTGATTTATCAAATGTCTCTTAAAGTGATGGATGTTGATAAAAGTGAGCTTATAATCCTTTATTTAATATCAATAAGAGCCTGTGTCTGATTCTCAATGTGTTAGATTGATATGTGATCAGATAAACCAGAAGCTCTGATACCAATTGTTGGATCAGTATTGCTCTTTTATATGAACTTGCTAGTGAACACTTAGGTGTTTAGCAAGTTCTTGATCAGTGATAGCACAGCGGAATGTTATGAGTTTAAAGCTACACTTATCAACAGGAGTTATGACTCCCCCTAGATTGAAAAACTAATAAATGATAAGTATTTATTGAGAATCTAAGTATTGAATAAGAATGAAACACTTAGACAGATTCTCAATAAATATGAAATGGAAATAACAATAATATGTGTTGAAGGATTTCTGTATTAAAATCAATGTCTAAAACAGAGGGATGAACCCTTCTATTTATAGACTTTACAAATACATGAACCTTGGCAAAAAGCAAGTTCAGAAACAAGTTGCAGTCTTGGAACTTGTACATAAAGCAAAAAGTAATACTAAAGTAATAAACTACTGATACAAAAAGGCGGTGGAAAAGATCTTCACATAAGTACTGATGAATGACAAACTACTGATGAGTAGTTTGTCTTCAGTAGTTCTTCAGTAGAAGTGTCTGGTTTGAACTTCAGAACTTCTGATGACTTCTCTTCTTCAGCACTTGTGGAATCTCTTCTTCAGCAGTTTGATCTTCCTTCTTCAGCAGTTCTATACTTAGAATATTTTGACAGAAGTGAATTAGACTAAGGTTTGCAAAAGTGGTTTCACCAATCCTTTTTGTCCTAACATCAGGTAATGAGGAACAATAGACAAGCCTGCAATTCATCATCTATCTTAAAGTTCATAGAACACAAACATGTCAAATGTGATTTAAATAAATTAATATGCTCAGTAACAGAACTTCCCTCCTTCATACGAATGTTGACTAACTCCAGAATCATAAACACTTTGTTAGCAGGAGACGGCTTCTCGTACATGTCCGACAAAGCTTCCATAATCCCACACGTTGTGGTTTGTTCCGGAATGTTGTAGGCTACATTCATGGAGAGAGCAAGCCTAATTGTTGACTGTGCTTTCTTGTCAAGATTCGTCCATTCTTTCGTCATGGTCGCAGGGGAAGGGTCTAGTGCAGCATCTAACTCCTTCTGTATAAGCAAATCCTTGATTTGCATCTTCCACCAACCAAAGTTCTTCCCATCAAACTTCTCTACCTTGACTTTTCCTTCTTCAGACATCATCTTGTCTAATTATCTAGGAAACTAGCCAAAAAATAAAGAACCAAACACCCTAAAAAAAAGCGTGACCTTTTTCCTGACTATATCAAGTCCCCTTTTTTTTTTCAACACCTACTTCAAACTTGAAACTACCAAACACCCACTTCCTCTTTTATAAAGAAAACAAACTTTCTTCTTTCACCAATAACGAGACAAAAAAGGTGAGGTATCTATTCTCCACTACTCCTTTTGACCAACAAACACCTTACCCTTATAACAAAAAAAAAAGGTGCTCACCCAAAGAAGTCAACCACTACTTCAAGGTTAGCGTCTGTGTTTTTTGTTTCACTATTGGTTCTGTGCAGAGATGGTGGTTTAGGTTCAGCTGGTAGATTGGTGATATACGGTTTGGGGTTGGTTAAACGAGAACCTAATCGAGACTGATTAGGTGCGGCGACAGGGTTTGGTCGGAACACTAACCGGGGCTAGTTTGGACGTGGCGGCAGAAGGGTTACTGGCTGGAGGGGTGCGCGACTAAAACCCTAACCAGAGATAGGGCAGCGGCGGCGGGGTTTGGAGGAGGGAGGATGGTGGCGGCTGAGGTGGTGGGTGATAACAGGTATGTGTTCTTTCTCTTTGATCTAGAGCCTGAGCTCTGATACCTGTTGTTAGGATCGGAGAACTCACACGCACACGAACACAAGATTTTACGTGGTTTGGTCTAAACTGACCTACGTCCACGGGGGCAACTGGGGTATTCTTATTATTGAGTGATACAAAGATTACAAGTACAAGAGGTTATTATATAGGCATAAATTAGGGTTAAACCCTATGCTAATCTTGCTCAACAAGTTAAGCAAACTGGGCTTCAAACGATTGGGCCTATTGGTGGGCTGAAGGCAACATCTCTAACAATAAAATGCTTATTAGAGACTTGCAATGAAGAGATAAACACGTTGGGTAGACAAGGACCGAGTATGCATAAAGAGTCGTGGAATAAGTTAGAAAGTGTTCTTAAGGAAATGTTTGGGCTTGATTTGACTCAGAAATAGATGAAAAATGCGTATGACAATCTGAAAGTCAAATACATAGGATGGGCGTATTTGAAAAACAAAACTGGCAACATATACAACGCTCAAACAAATACTTTTACCTTAACGAACAAGGAATGGGAAGAATATTATTTTAAATTTTAGTTTATTTTAGCAATCTGTAGAAGTAAAAAAACAAACAGTCTTCCTCTTGCAGACTGCAGACCTTAGGTCCACCTCTTCTCTTGTAGATGTGTGCAGATGTGGTCTGCAGACTGCAGACCTTTTGCTTCATAAAAAACAAACAACACCTAAATAATGGTAAGAAGGGTGTCAAACCACGAAGAGTTTATGGCTGGTGATTAAAACTTAGTTGATTAATGGGTCACTTATGAAGATATTATATTTTATGAAGTTTGCTATTTTCTTATTGTTAGAGGGTTTTTTTGCTTTTTTTTTCTTTGAAAGATGAGCCACAAAATGATTCAAGAGTGTGTGCAAAATGGTGATTAGGATTAGAATGGTAATTATCAAAACCGATTAATAAAAATGACTAAGAGCACTCACATCCCATCTACCAAATGTATGTGAGTGTGTTCATCAAATTATATGAGGTGAGTGTAAATGATTGTGAGTGAAGGAGAGAGAAAATATTTGGTGGAAGCACTGTTCCACCCTAAATATGAAAAGCTACTGTTCACCCATATATATATTTTAATATTTTTGTAAGTAGTTGTGAGTGAGGAGAGAGAAAATGTAATGATAAAAGTGTGAAAAAGTATTATTATTTTAATTACGAGAGAGAAGATTTAGGGGTGAAGTAGTGATTTTTAGTGTAATTTGATAGATGGGATTTGGTGGAGGGGATGTGAATGCTCTAACAAAGAAAAATAACTTAATGCTTTTAAAAAACGAGTACCAAGAAAGATAGAGAAATGTAAGAAAGATAAAAAATTGATACCCGGATAGGGTGAGGTTTTTGTACAAAGGTTGTATTTTGTGAAAAGTGTAAGAAGATTTAAAATTTGATATTTAGAAATCACTTTTTCGACTTTTCACGATGTTTTGGATTCTTTTGCCTAAAAACACCAAACATAACAATTAAAATTCCAAAGCAATGTATTCTAGGCTTAACACTTAAAAACCATGCCAAGGGCATTAAATAGTGTGTTTTAGCTATGTTTTAAATTTAATGACTATGATGCATTGCATTCTATTTTAAATTGTCGTGTTTGGTGTTTTTCAAGCCAAAACATCATTCCTAAATCCAAAACATGATGCCTACATGTCAATTCTTAATCATTCTCACGCTTCTCATAAAACTAATGGGGTGCCCGTGTGATACGGCGGGACAACATATATTGAAGCACATAATGAAAGTTTAATGTCGCTCGATGCGGCGTTGATTACAATTTACAATGTGGCACTAGTTTCCTGTCAATTTATCAGTCCTCTCATGATATGTTGTATAGTACCTTTGTTAATTTTCTTTTTCATAGGATCGTTGTGGTCTATAGATGTCATGAACGCTATATATCACAATTAAATAATAAAAAACACACGAATAACGAAATATCAGCCATAATATATAGTACATAATTTAAAAATAAAATTCGAACACACGAATAGGAAAATATTAGTCATGAAGATAATAATTTAAGAATAAATTACGAATGTCAACCAACTGCATCGTAATGAAATCAAATTTTGTCACACACATCAGCTACATTGTTCGACCACCGGTATTCATCATTGAGACTGTCATATAAAGAGCGACTGAGAATTTCATCTTCTTATATCACTACTCCATCTTCCTCTTTCACTGTTGCGTTTGTTGAAGGATGAGTTCATTTTATCTTCTCTGTCACTCTTGCATCAACCACAACGGTTTAGGGCACTAACACACTATAAAAAACTAAACTATACAAAGCATGGTTAACTTGCCAAACTCTATTTATTTCTCTTGATATTATAGACCTAGTAGTTTACTAAAAAAAAAAAAAAAAAAAAAAAAAAAAACAAACTTGAGTTGTACGAATAAAACCGGCTTCCAACATGTTACTATATTATTTTTAACACCTTACTTTTAATAACCTATAATATTATTATTATTATGGTTGTCGTCTGAAAAAAAAAAAACAAGAGACATTTTGATGCTATTCAATGTAAAAGTGTCCATTAACCAAATTTGATGATAACGATCAGAAATAAAAAAAAGCATAACATTATTAGATATTGATAAATTATTAAAGTCATTAAGAAGTTTTACGTGCACGAATGAAGATACTTACAAGATTTGTGTTCCAAAGACGTCACAACGCTTTGGGTATTGCTTCCCATACGGTATGATGTCAAAGAGCATGAGAAAGTGTTTTAAGATTTTCGGTGAAAAATCATAAGATTATTAACAAAATATGAATAATAGTGAATAAGATATGAACATATTCATATTCATACAAGTTTTTTGGCCTTTAGCGGCGCCAGCGCTGCTAAAGGTCTCGCTTCCTTTGATCTGTCGCTAATTCTTGGTGCGCCACCGCTAAAGGTCAGCAGGCGCTGCTAAAGGCCTGCTGATGTGGAATTTTTTTTTTGTGCCACGGGTCATGTTCTTGTAAGATTTTTGGCTAGACCTTTAGCGGCGACGTCGCCGCTAAAAGTCCTTTTTTTGCAGCACTTAGTTACAACCTAATAAAAAAACGCACAACCAAAACAAATTTTGCCCAACTAAAAGTCGCACAACACATATAAAAACGAACATAACATAAAATATAAAATATATATACACGTACGTCAAAAGTGTCAACGCATAAAAATACATAACCATACCGCACGTTCTAATGATGAAATGTTAATATCTTACAAGTTACCTAGTCACGCCTACATATCATCATCATCATCATCATCATAGTAATCATCAAAAACATCATCATCATCGCCACAATTAGATAGATCATGCGACTGAAATTGAGTGCACATTTGGAACATTTCAACTTGCATTTCCGGGTTGCTCAACATAGCTATAAATTGTTCCTATAAATATATATACCAAACGGGTCAAACTACAAATATATATCAAAATTGGTCAAAACTCAACATTTACAAACATATATTTATACTATATTATAATGCATGAGGGGGGGGGGGTAATTTAAGATACCAAAAAATTAAGAACTTTATTTCCACTAACAACCCTAAAATGAGGGTAAAATAATCATTCAAACACTTTTACATTTTAGTACCCCCTTTTAATTTCTTTAATTATCTCATTTTTGGTTAGTAGTTACACTTTTCTCTCATCCCTTACAAAATTATAATTCTTTTATTTAATCCTATCATAACTTCTAAACTATTATGTTTTAAAAACATTCGAAAATACCGTGAGCCTGCTCATTTTTGTCGACGTTTCGATATTTGTCTTAGTCAATATTGACGTGTAGATTGAAATGTACAACAAAGAAATGCGCTATGTATAAGTGATTATTGCATTGCATGTTTAACTAAAAGAATCTAAAAGAAACAAATATTTCTTAATTAACTGAAAGAATCAAAATTTTACCTGCAGCAAATGCTTTATAGCTAAAACATTAAAAGATTAAAAGATGTAACTAATATTTTTATAAGGTACATTCCATTAATGCAGAAGTAAACGTAAAGCAGCTAACACGTTATTTTAGGATAAAATATTATAAAGCTTGAATAGACATTAAATTAAAACTAAAATGTAGGTGAAATTTAGATTACAAATCAACATAATTTGGACGCAACTAAAGAACTTAGGAATGTTTACTGTTAATATAGATATTGTATCATAACACCATTTCATGACCAAGTAAAACTCAAAATCATAAAATTGAATTTGGTTTATACCCTGTCCCACTCAATAATGAAAAAATCACATCAATCAAATGAAACGATTTAAAAAACTAAACAAGGCACTCGAAATCGACAAACTAGCTCTTGGGGATTCTTAAAATATGAAAATGTTGTTAAGCGTTATGGTTGATTTTTGCTTTGGCAGACAAATAATTTGTCGTGCGGTAACAATACTGCAATATAAGCCTGAGCTCTTAGAATTCTTTATCACATTTTCTACAGAGAGTTTCAATTGTAGTACCGTGTTAAAATAATCAACATTAGCTGTATGTGCATATGTATGTGGGTATGGATGCATGTATTAATAGGTATACACATAAATATAATTAACTAAAAGAAATCTCATTAAACTTTTAAATATACATAATTATCTAAGTATAAAAAAATAATTAAGTTTAGAAAATGTAAATATGCATATTAGGTATTAATTGTATGTAAAAAAATTTAAAAACATTAAGTGCATCAATTCAACTGAAAACACCTTATACATATTATATATCCACGTGATATTACGATCTACGTTAATAATAACAAAACTCCCTAATTTAAAGGGGTTATTGTTAACAAGTTTGAAAAAATAAAAGATAAAAACACTAAATTCTGTGTTCATAGAACACATAATAATTTTTTTACACTTTAGTAAAAGATAAACAAAATTTCCTAATTTAAAAGGGTGGGAAAATCATAAGTTTTAAAATTTAAACCATATACTAACATACTAAATTTTATCTTATAAATACATAGTAATGCACATCTATTTCACTTGCTAAAATACTTAGGCATGGATCTAAATATGAATTCAAAGGTTGGTTCTTTGTTAATTTATGGGTTTCATTCGTCCTATTTTAGTAATTAGACCCTTTTATACATATTTTAGTCATGTAAATGTTAGCTTCTTGGTTTTGCAGCTTTATTTAGATGAAAAACATACGAAAATGAACAAACCAATAGCCATACAAGCGTCTAAAATATAACGTCTAAGATTGTATTTATTAATGCTTACTTTTTAATATTAACATGGTTGTTATTTTATGTGGTATATTGTTGTGTTTTATTGCAGTATAATGATGATAGTAGTGTTGAGATTATTTGCTATAGTGCAATGTTTAGTCTCTACAAATCTAATCTTCAACATGAATTTAGTGAAGAGGTAATATCAATAATTATTTCATCTTCTACTAACTTATGTATTAAATATTTTTAATTTTTTTAAGGATCGGATGCATGAAACTAATAGCAAGAGATCCAGAAGACTCTCTAAATGGAAATTGAGTCAAGTTATTGATCTAGACAATTATGATGAAAATGACAAAGAAGACACATTTAATGATACTTTAGATTTAAGCACTAAACTGAAATTCCATTTAAGATACCACGTGTGTCAATTCATAAGCGCAACAGATTTCATGTGGTTTAATATTATATGTTTCTTTAAATGTTGTGTTACTTTTAGTATCGTATTTTATTTTGTTCATTCCAGCAACTTTTCATTTAATTTAGTCAGTTATGATATGATTGTTCTTCATTTTAACTATCATTTTGATTTTAAAAATTAACAAGAAAATAAAAATATGTCTGTCCGCTGAAAATGCTAAAGATGGATTGGAAGTAAGAATTTATTCTAGATTTTGATTATTGGAATAAATCTCATCCTTCAAAAGATGTAATAATCAAATATGAAGATATACAAGAAATGGTGAATGGTGGGCAGACAATATATATGAGATCATGCAAACTTGAAAGACGTATGGCTAAATTGATCTCATGATTCAAGTAGTTCACACTTGAGTTTTTAGTTTTCAAATTTTATGTTTATTAATAATTAATTTTCTTTTCGTATGTTACTTTATTTTATCAAATTTTTATTGAAGTACTTTATAATTTAAATGTTAAATCAGGGTCGTCTCCAAGAACACTAAAAAAAATTTGGGCCTCGGGCGAAAAAAAAAATTTTGCCCAAAATTTTGCAAAGAGGAATGAATTTAAAAAAATTGAATATGGTGCTAAAGTCAAAGATTGAACTTGAGACCTCTACATTAAATTAGCATTGTTTTTCAACTCCACTAACAAGACTTTAATGTATAAAAAACAAATATACATCCTAAATATAGAATTTAATATATATATATATATATATATGTGTGTGTGTGTGTATGTATATTTTAAAAAAAGTTCGGGCCCATTTGAGGGCCGGGCCCTGAGCCGGTGACCACTCAGCCCATGCTCAGGGCCTGCCCTATGTTAAATCTTGTTAATTACAAGACATGTCTAACGCTTATGACGTATATCAACCGCAATGATGCTAAAACAAATAATATACGAATATGAAATAAGTATCACAATGCAAAGTGTCACGCCCGCCGCATCGCGCGGATTTTCTACTAGTATATATTATACACACTAAATGGGTCAAACAAATATATACAAAAAATGGGTCAACTATCAACATCTACCAAACATATATATACCAAATGGGTCGAACTACAAAGTACTATTAACTACCACAGGGCCGGCCATTAAGGGGTGCGGGGAGGACTCCCGGCCCGGGCCCAATTTCTCTGGGGCACATTGACTCTCCATCAATCCAAGTTGTCTTAACAGTGATGTCCTTAATTTGATGGATTTTTATATGTTTGAGCCTCAAAATTGTTAATCAAGTATTAATCAAAGTGAAGGGTAATTTATATAAAACATAAAGTAAAGAAATGTTGAGAGAGGTTAAGAATTAAAAAAGAAAATGAAATGGTTTGAGAAAAAAAAAATTGCAGGTTTATTAATGAGTGTAGAACTAGAGAGGATGAAGAAGATGAAATGAAGAGGGCTCACACTTAGTTGTTTTTGCTTTTTACCGGTTGGTTTTAACTTCCTTTTTAACTTTTATTTTTGTTATGAAACATTTTTTTTTATTTGCCAAACTTTCACCCATTTATATTTTCACTCTTTGTGGGATTCGAACTCCCAACCTCCCCCAAGAGGGTTTGTTCCCTCTACCGTTAGACTACAACCTAAGTGAGAAATAAAATTTGATCCATCAATTTGATATTACTTTAATCGTAGCTTAAAAAATACTTTACATTATTTATTTCGTTAAGGCCTAAAGCAAGGCTAATGGGCACAATTTTGCAGCTCGGCCCGGGCACCTGAATTTTCAAGGCCGACCCTAAACTACCAACATTAAGTGAGCAAATATACACTTCAACAAATACCAAACTAATAACACTACCAACATTAATATTTATGAATAACTCAATTTACGTGTGTTAATTGTGGTGGAGGCATCTCGCGGTGTTGTGTTGGCTGAGGAAGCGAATCTCTTGGATAAGGTCTAGGCCCAATCCCACAAACATGTCCACAGCGAGCGCCCAACACATTTATAATTTTTTTCAACCTTTAGGAGCGACGGCGTCGACGCTATTACTAAAAAAGTACGATTGTTTTTGGGCCGTTGGATCTACTTCTTAATCAAGGGTGGGGGTTTATTAGATCTGGTTGGTGTCAGATTTTGACCTTAGTGGTGACCCACCACCCGTCGCCGCTAAAGGTGTCGCTCCTAAATGTTAGATTTGTTGTAGTGATTTGCTTACCGGATTAAAGATCATTTGGAGTGTTCATTCACTTGATCATCGCAAAATGAGGGAGAGAAATGTGATTGTAGTAACTATTGTGTGACGAAAGTGAGAAAAGTGAAAGGTTGAAATCTATATTTATTTACTATTTTCCGTAGGACATGAAGAGTCAAGGGTTGGTATTTGTCACACCCTCAAATTTCCACTGCGGGGTTTATACCGCGAGGCGCATGACATACCAGGATCCCATAGCCATAAGTCATATGAAAGAACTCTAAATGCCCAAACCATTTAGTTCGTTTTCAAAAACCAAGTTAGGTTAAGCTGCGGAAGCGTAAACCAAATTTAACACTTTTAAAACCATGCGCAAAACAACGCGCCCAAATTAAAATCATATGAAAGAAAATGTAAAAGCATAATATGTAATTTAGATGTATGCCCAAGACCCCAAATGCAGTGAAGTGTGCAGTGCTTTCTAATCCTGGCACCGGAAGCTAACTACCTACAAAAGCATGTAAATCGTGGGTCAACAAACAATGTTGGTGAGTTCACTAAGTAAAGTAAATGAGTATGTAACTGCGCTGGTTTCCAAAACCACGTAAACAAGTTATTGAGTTGGTTCCAAGAACCGTGTAAACACTAGTTCATCGTATGTCAAGGGTAGCTAACACATTCATGATAACTAACACCGATATACCGAATTGCTAAAGAACGTGTAGTCACAAATGGAGTTGCATGCCTTACACCATTGCCTATCAACAATGATAAAATCTGTTAAGTTATAGTTCACTCCCGCGCTCCCCGAGCCGGTGTGAGGTTTGTCAGACCTAATAGCGCTATCAACTAATAACCCGCTTGCCATAACCCGGCAACTCATTCGGTATGTGAAGGACTTACAGATGATAGAGTTGGTTTAGTTCATCAAGGACACAATTTGCGAACTAGCAAAAACCGACCCACACAAGGATCCATAGCATCTCAACCCGGGATGTGTAAGTAGTCCCAAACCGAACTAGAAAGTAGTAGTCCCAACCCGGACTAGAAAATAGTAGTCCCAACCCGGACTAGAAAAAGTTAAGTACGTTGTCTCAACCCGAGACGCATGCTTTTGAGAAAAGAGTAGTGAAACTCACCTTAGGTTGCACGTGAATAATCCAAATTCCTCAAACAGAAATGAGCTACCGACTCCCTATTACAAATGTCACTAGGTGAGTATATGTGCATAATCAACACACCATACGACTCGTTTGTCCAAGACTTTTAAAGTTCAAACCGTGTAGTGACACCTAATGACTCTACATGCACAAGTAAGTCCTACGTATCCCGTTGGTGATCATATTGATTATTATCAGTTTTATACCTCATACACATCTCATATAAGTATTCATGCAAGTTCATGTGATATACATACCATATAAGACTCCAAATAGTCACGTAAACATCCCTTACACAATCTGCGTTTTCAGGGCAGATTGTACGCTGTGAAAAACGAATTATTTAAAATACTTAACGAATGAATTAAACTCCCAAATTTTTACTGAATATTCATTGGGACTCATTAGATAACCCATATTTTTGTTTTGTCTCACAACCAAACACAAAAATTATTAAAATTCGTACAACACAGCTATATCCAGAAAATTTCCACAGCAGGTCAGTTTAGTAGAAAAATTCCCAAAAATTGTGTATTCACCCAAACGGGGTGAATCCAATTGGAAAAGCCAAGTTTTTCCAATATTGACCTACTGTCCAAATTTCATAACTTAACCCTTTGTAAATCTCGAGTTATGACCGTTTAAAGTTGACCTAATTTATAATTCCGAAAATCTGATATGACCTTTAAACTTATAAAATCATGAATACCTATCAAAACAGGTCCAAAACGCATGATTTTGGACTTTTTGAAAAGTTAACATCATAAGTTATGTTTTAGCATCAGAAAACAATCAGATTACACTTGTTAATCACCCTATAACAACCCTACAATTCGTCACAATGAATCTGTCAGAAAATCAGAATTCTAATAACATGCTTCTCATGAACCCTAATCATTCTTATTAACCCATAATCATAAAATAACTCATATTAACAGAATTCAATCCATATTATCACATTTAAATCTATGTATTTACGTACCACATACCCTAGATATGATTTCTATCAACAATACTCATTAACAATCACAACAAACATTCAAGATATCCTACATACATGATTTGCGATTCTAGCATGCATATTTCCTAAAGTTCTTACAACTTTTCCAGCCTAAAATCACATCATACAACATGTAAAACACATACCTTGAATTGTTAGAGTCCCTAGAATCACAAGATAGCACCCGAAATAGCTTGAACTAGTGGAAAATTGATGAACATTGAGATTGAAAGGTGGTTGTGGGGTTGCTCCTAATCCACGGCGCAAGGAGAGTGTCTAGGGTTTTTTTTTTTTTTTTTTTATAAACAATACACTAAGGTTAGGGTCATGGGCCAAGGTTTCGGGCTCTAGTGGTTTTTATCTGATAAGCGAGCCCAATAGCCCTATCTAACTCTCGAGATTAATCCCGACAATAATAGTCCTACCAAGTCATATAAAACTACTGTTTTATCAATTCATATTATGTTTACCCTAAGTGCACATATCCCATAACGTTTACGTACAAGTTAACTAACACGCAGTAGTTCACATAAGCATGCAATTCACGTACACGTGTTATTCCACATTCATCAACACCCAATCATTCATATAATCATGCATGCCTAACAAATCACCAACGTTCGGGATACAGGATTCGTGTGTGCGTCAAGACAATTATTTTTCCTAACTATAACGTACGTTAATATCATCTAACATATGTTATTATCCCATGACATATCAAAAGACCTTCTTAGCTAACCCTGGTTATGCGTTTAGTCACGAAGGTACATGCAAGTTAACTAGAGCTCAGTAAAAGTAATATTTTGAAAATGCGGGGTGTCACAGTATTAGTAAGGAAGAAGGTTTTAATGGTTGTGATTACATATTTATTTGAAATTTAATTATACGTATAACTTAAAAGGTTTTTACAATGTGCACTATCATTTGTAATTACTTAAGAACAATTATTATTTAAGTAAAACTAGCAGAGAACCCACGTGTTGCGGCAGTGTCAACAATACAAGGCGGAAACGTAATTCAAACCTTATAACGATTAAAAGAATTAATATGTAAGGTGTATGTTTGTGTGTGTAAGCACATGTGCTTCGCAGTGGGGTAATTTTTTAAAGGCTACAAGGAGACATGATAGCATGCTACGTTTTATATACCATATGCAATTTGACCTACATGGCGGTAAAAAAAATGGAAGTAGCGGTTTGAAATTGCCAAACTAGAGAGATTGCCAAAGAGAAGAAATCATAGGGACCTTTATAAGATCCACATTAAGAGGAAGTTGGAACGGCTTATATGTAATCAACCTGCAAAGAAGCAACCCCCCTAATCATAAAAGTAATGCAATACAACTGCTAATCAAGTGCACCATAAATTTCTATCAGTGGCATCGGAAAGTGAAATTTGAAGTTAGGTTAGTTGAAAATAATCCACTTAAGACAACCCAACCCGAGAACTTTATAGACGTGCACAGATCGTTTTTTTTCTAGAAATCGAACCAGTTCCAAACCGGTCGTGTCCGAACCGGTTTTGGTTCGGTTCATCCCCGATTTCACCAGTTTGAAACACCAGTTTTGGAGTCCGGTTTCGGTTCGGATCAGTTTGGGTTCGTGAACCAATTCATGCGCACACTATTTTTTTAAGAAAAGGCATCATAAATTTTCATTTTCTTTTTACGTAAAGTTATACTTTTATTGATTCTAACAATCTTTTTAGCGTGTATAGGTATATATTTGTATGTGTAGAAACATTTTTATATGAAATTGCAATTTTTTAACAAAATGTGGTAATTACTTAATTTTGTTTGATACCCTTTTCAAATGCTTTATAATATAATATAGATTATAGATATAGATTAATGGTAATTGAAAGTTATGATAAAAGAATGTGTACAAGTAGGTTTCGCATGAAGGATAGAAAGGGAAAAAATTACATGACATTTGGGTTTTAAACATGAGACTTTTCCTATGTCATTTTAAAATTTATGTAAAATTACATTTGTAGACATCTTTCCTCCTTTATAATGTAGTACTAGTTGGTAATCCGCGCGTTGCGGCGGAGTCGACAATGCGCGATAGGAACATGATATGCATCAGACATAAGTATTTTGCATATATTTTAACTGAGTCTCTTTTCGCCTTTCAAGGAGATAGCATGTCCTTCTTCACTCGTAATATTGCTAATGTAAAAAGAAGATCACCAAAGTGTACTTCAAATGCATTGCAAAAGGAGTTAGATTATATGATTGCAAATAAACACATAATATTGCCATGAATAATATTTCTTTTTGGAGTATTATAAATATACATTTGGGTAAAAAATATATATACCTTATGAGGAATTTGAGCAAGCCATTCCCTTTTGAACCTATTTGGGTAAAACAGTAAAATACTACTTATAAATGTAACCTCTAAATATAACAGTGTCAATAAATCAATATAAAAAATATGCAACATTCAAAACTCAAAGCATGTAGGTAGGTTTCACTGTTTTAGCCCTACACTATCATAAGGATAAAAAAAATTATGTTGCTTTCTGTTTAACTACATAAAACTTGAGGGACCTTATAGATGATGAGAGAATCAAAAGCATCAACATCGCTAACATTTTGTTTGCTATGTTTGCCATCATTTGAAGTCATGTTTCAACTGCTAGAACAAACAACTCATACTAACATATTTAAATCATGGGGTCATGAGTAAAAGCAAGTTTATTGTAGTGAAAGAAGATGTGAACCCAACCGGACTTTTGTATAGTAACCTACAAATTCCGTGTGCTTCTCATTAATTTACATATAATTGATCATAAGACATGTACATACAATAATTATTAACTAAGCATTTTTCAAGTGGGTTGGAAGTATAAACAAGGGTGTATCACAAAGGTGGATACAAAAATAATGAAGGATAACTTGATTGTGAATTTTTGATAATTTAATGAAATAAAGTTACCTCATAGGAAGATGTAATAATTCAATGTAGAAACAAAAATAATGAAGGATAGCTTGATTGTGATTTTTTTTTTATAATTTAATGAAATAAAGTTACCCCATGGGCATTTAGGAAAGAAAAGTGGTAAAATTTAGGAAATTGTAAAGAACCCCTTGGTATACCATATTAAGTTTGGACAATTTGGACATATTTGCCCACGCCTCATCCTTTATAATGTAGTATAGATATAGATATGTGATTATTTTCTCCATTTTCATCTAATTTAATACTCATGTAGAAAGATCATTTTGTCCCTTACTAACTTCACTTTATTTTTGTACCATAAGCATAAAATGTTGTAATTAATTAAATTTTGTTGGAATCCTTCCTAATTGCTTCATAATATAGTATAGATATGTCATTTGTACACGAATCTAACCCTATTTATAAGGGATAGATATTCTACGAAGAGGAAAAACCTTAGGAAGTGTAAGAAAGAATCTCGTGTTGACATGTGACGGTAGAGCTAACTCACACGGAAAAGGAATCCCGTGTTGACATATGCGACAATAAAGCTAACTTACACGGTAGGGAAATCCCATCAAAAACCATGCACATGCGAGAAGCAACTTTTTTAACGTTCGCAGCTTTTTATGGGTTATTATTTTTTAAAAATATATTACACAATAAATTCGATTGTTTTTTTATATGTTTTTAATGTTAATTAGGCATTTGTGGTTGGGTTACGGGTACGGGGTAGCATAATTTGGCTTTTGAAAAGCAGGGGCAGACAATCCCTGTATTTTGTGCATCTAAGCATCCTAGGACCTTGGTTGTGTATGTATGTGTGCGCGAGCATGTGCGTGTGTGAATGAAGACTTAAATGATCAAGCTTATAGTGTAAATGGATCAAACAGCCCCGACACATCTAATAGACTTAAAACATCTAATTTTAAGTTTGAGGGTCAAAATGGGTTAGATGAACTTCAATATACTAAATGTTAGATGTGATAAGTGTGTCAAAGTGAGTTCGGATCATTTTTGTCATTTGGTAAATGTTGTAGATTGTTAAATATTTTGAATGGGTCAAAATGGACCGAACTAACTTTAATAGTACTAAATAATTTAGATTTTAGTTTAAATGAGGCAAAAGACAAAATGATCCAAACACACTTAATTAACACTTAAAATATCCAACTTATAGTTTGAATGGGTCAAAATGGACCGAACTAACTTTAATAGATTAAAAGTTGAAAGTGTTAAGTGTATCAAACTGGGTTCGGGTCAAAACGATCCATTTGGTAAATGTTGTAGATTGGTAAATGTTTTAAGCATGTTTAAAAGTGTTAAATGATTTAGCTTTTAATTTAAATAAGGCAAAATAATCCGAACACACTTAATACGCTTAAAGCATCCAACTTTTAGTTTGAACGGGTATGAAAAGCTTTCTTTTACATATATATTTCAGGGGAGGGGGGTGTGGAAGAAACTTTCCTTGGTGAAAACACAATATTATATCAAGGGAAAATCATGAGAATAGCCCTTTGACCGTTTGATTTACGAGAATAGCCCCCAGAGACGTCTCTTTGGAGACGGTTCACGTTTTACATGTCGTCTGAGCCCTCTCCCGAGACTCCTTGGTTCCCAGCCAATAGAACAACGACACGTCTCCATTCATGAGTCCTGAGACGTCTCCGGTGTCGTCTCGTAAGTCCCGAGACGTCTCAAGTGTCTTGTTCAATGGTTCAGTTTTCCACGTCCCCCGTGATTCCCGAGACGTCTCCTCCCTATATATACCATACCTTCGTCCCATCTCCGTCCCTAACTCCGTCCGAATCCTCCTCTACCACCACCCTAAAACCGTCTCCTTCATACAAAAGACAATGGCACCAAGTCGTCAGACGGGGGAACAAGAAATCACCCTAGTATCAGCCTGGCAACTTGTCGAAGAAAGCCTACACCCAACAAACAAGTGGTACCGAATTCTGAATGAATACAATCGGTTGGTAAGAGGCTCTAACTGAACCATCGATTCACTTAGCCGTAAGTGGAATGACTTGAACACCAAGTGTCAACTCTTCAACGGGTACCACTATTGAACACTTTGAGCGGTACCTTCGGATATGCTCGAAGACGTGGCCATCAGATATACCAAGAAAGAGTATGAATCCAAACAACGCAAGGAATTCAAACACATGTCTGCTTGGCAAATGATGAGGGACCGTCTTAATGCGTAGCCTATGTTTAGTTTTTTTTTTATTAACTTTGTAATGTTTATGTATTTAAATTTATCTTTTATTAATCGAAGGAATAGTTTATGTCTATCTTTAGAATCCACTAAATAATTATTGCACCTTTATTTTTTATTTTTTTTCATGATTTGTTAAAAAATAAGACGTCTCCGGAGACGTCACCGGAGACGTTTTCAAAGCCCGGAAAAGACGTTTCCGAAGACGTCACCGGAGACGTGTCGTTGTTCTATTGGCCGGGAACCAAGGCGTCTCGTGAGACGGCTCAGATGGCTTGAGAAACGTGAACCGTCTCCAAAGAGACGTCTCCGGATGCTATTCTCGTATTTCAAACGGTCAAAGGGCTATTCTCAAAATTTTCCCTTAGGCAGAAGAGTCACCTTAATAAAATACGTCAGGTCTCACTTATTATTTCTTTATACAGGGTTTCCTGTTTAAGTTTAAGAGCATTAGAAAGCATTCAGACATAAACATTTATATGGAGTCAGATGAATGATTAATTTATTATACCATTTATATTTCTCTTGTGCTTGGGTAAAGTTTGTGTGGGAAACATTAGCATCATGATATTACCTTCTACTTTTATGCTAATTATAAGAAGACGTTGTTCCAACTTTTTTGCTCAGAGGCTGCGATATTAATTACTATATTTTTAGACGAGTTAATGGCCAAAATTATCCCTGAGGTATAGCCAATTTTGTTACCTCAGTCCAAAATCAAAACTTTGTACATCTGGATCCCTCTGTTTTACATTTTGTTGCCAAATTCGTCCCTGACACTAAACCCGGTTAACTATTGTCATTAACTCTGGGGTATTTTTGTCTTTTTAGCTGCCCCCTTTTACATCTGGGTATTTTTATCTTCTGGGGGTATGAATAACTATGTTTAAATTAGGGATGCAAAAAATCCGAACCCGATGGGTATACCCGAAACCCGAAATATTTGGGACGGGTATACCCGAAACCCGATGGGTACGGGGCCGGGTTTGGGTTTAAAAAAATTTAAAATTTCGGGTTCGGGTACGAGTATGGTATATAGCGATACCCAACCCGATTACCCGACATATGGATACCCGATACCCGAAAAAAGACCCGATGCAGTTTATGTATAATATTATATTTTTTTAAATATATTCTAGTATATATGTCTAATTGTAATTCTATAATTTTGTTTCCTTACACATTTAATATTTCCAATTTTCCTTCAATCACATTTATTGCTACATAGAAGAATGAAACGCCAGTAACCATTTAACCTTAAGGCATTGTCTTTGACTCTTTGGTTCTTCAGTTTGTTGCTTTGCATTCAGATTTAGTATTCCTTCATCCATACGACAAACCAAGTAACCAACTATTGATTGATTGGGAGTCATCACTTGAAGGTATATTCTTATTAGAGGCGATTAGGGGCCAATCGCCTATAATAGAGGCGATTAGGAACCTTATTCGCCATTACTGCTCTGTTCCGTCCTTTTTGCGCGTTTAACCCTCCAAATCAGATCCGTAACATGTGGAAACACCCAATATCAAACCCAAAACATTAACCCAACTATTTCAAGCAAAAACCCCTAATTTATCATCACCCTAGCCGTCCCGAATGCATGCGGTTTCCCAAAATAGCATAACTAGCATGTAAGCATCACAACAACATGCAAAACTTACCCTAAATAGCAAATATCCATATTTCATCACATAACGACGTTTTCTGACATTATCCTACTGTTCTAGCATCATCCTAGAGTAAGCCCTAACCTTAAACAATCATCAAAACACAACATATCATCATTAATCCTTCATAATCATTCAAACGGGTCAAAACGCCTAATATCAATATTACACATCTATGAACCTTCAAACTCCTAGGTTATCATCATATTACCTCATTTAGATCAGAAACACAATAATAATACAAGAACAATCATGTTTAAACAACAAAAATCCTATCTTGCATGAATACATCACATATAACAAGTATAGAGGTTTGGGTTTGTTTAGAAACTGATTTATTGAGTTTTTAAAGACACAAATGTTTAGAAATCAGGTCTGGACCTTTAGGGATCAAAACAATATCATTATAAAGGTTTGGGATGAAGAACACACCTTGAAATGGTGAGATTATGAGGTGTAAAGCTTGGAAATGTGATTTCTTGCTCAAAAACGTGTTGCAGCGGTTGGATAAGGTGTGGGGTGGCTTTGGGGTGTATTAGGGTTTCACAAATGATGTTTTAAAACATAAGGGTGGTATTTATAGGCGTTTTTAGTTGTCATGTGCAGATCAGGCGAGTACAAGGTTGTTACAGGCGAGTAGGGCTGTAATCGCTAGTAGCAACTAGCGATTAGCCCCCTAATCGCCCATAAGCCCTTCTATTCGCCCCTTATAATGGTGATTAGGCTATCTCGTATGGCCTAATCGCCTATTGCCTACGTATCCGGGTTTTTGGCGCATTAAACCCTATTTTATCATATACAAACACGTTTTCACATACCGACAAGTCATATAATGATTATAAGTACGTAATGCATGATAACTAACACGTTCCCATCCGATCACCAATTCCCGGGGCTCGAAATTTACGTGTGTGCGTTAAACCCGACGATTCTACAAATCACCCATCCGTGTTCACATGGTTATGGACCGACTCCCAATGATCCCGTGGATCATTGTAACGACTCCCGATGATTTCCGGAACCATCATAACGACTCAATTGACCTAGTTAAGTATGTTTGAAAACGTTTTCACTAAGGTAGACTTATGTGTTTTATAAAGTGTTAACCTAAACGTGCCGGGTGTCACATATACCCGATATCTGCGGGTATTTTCTACTAGAAATCCAACGGGTATTTTTTTTAACAAAATAATGGGTATAGCCGATACCCATGGGTATCTCCGATACCCGATGGGTAATTACCCGATAAATACCCAACGGGTATTTTTAACAAAATAATAGGTATACCCGATACCCATGGGTATCCCCGATACCCGACGGGTAATTACCCGATAAATACCCAACGGGTATTGGGCCGGGTTTGGGACATGATTTTGCAAATGGGTACGGGTTTGGGATTACCAATACCCAACCCGAACCCGACCCATTGCCATCCCTAGTTTAAATTGTGTTTTTAAAAGGGGGGCTGCCAAAAAGACAAAAATATCCACAGAGTTAACGACAATAGTTAACTGGGTTTAGTGTCGGAGACGAATTTGGCAACAAAATGTAAAACAGAAAGACCCAGATGTAGAAAGTTTCAATTTTGGACTGATGTAGCAAAACTGGCCAAACCTCATGAACGATTTTGGCAATTAACTCCTTTTTAGACATTTGAAAGGTTAGAAATATACGATGAAATCTACTTGGTAATAAGCCTAGCTAACCTGGATTTGAGTTTTGAAAGACATTCTTTTGTTGTATATCACGTCCTATTTATAACTGAAGAATTCAAAAATCTTAAAAGTACTTTTGTTGTAATGAGTCGACAGGCTGAACTATAATTCTTCATATATGTACCAACCCTTTGTCTCTTTTTTAATGTTTTATTGTCTTTATTCAATTGTTTGTTAAACAATGCTTAAAACTTTGATATTTATTGTATTTAATGTTTGACTCGACCCGAATTGAATCACCGACCTAAACATATCACCCGAACCATAGCCACCAAAAAAAAGGTTCCGTCTCGTGATCGGTGACTTCGGACCCCGATCCAAATTGCTTCGCCATTGAACAAGTCGATGCAGCAAGAAATGTTAAACTGGATCCAATGGGTACATAGAGTGGTTTGTTTTGTTCGACATTTGGATCGCTTGTAGGGTTTCAGTGTTAATGAAATTCCTATGCTGCATCAAGAAAAACCCACCTATGTCATCTCGACTCTCATCTGCCCTGGTTTGTCTTTTCCACACAACATTCCACATACAACTTACAATGTTCTTTTGCACACACATATGACATATCATAACTTTAGTACCATTGCATTGTTTTGCCTTTGTCAATAGTTCATGTCACGTTAAGGAATCACACACCTGTTTCACAATGACGACTATCAAGTGGTATGCCAACCCCTTGTGTATGTATACATGGTTGCATGAAGATATACATATATATGGGAGTTATTTATCACAAGAACAGATATAGTACTATGAATCATAATATATAATTAAAAAGACATATAGTTAGAGCTTATAAAACTTACAATCTTATGATGGCTAGAGAAAGTAATTATAAATCTTATAATCCCATAGAAGTAGAACTAAAGAAAGTTGCTAAATTCTTCTTCTTACAATATAATCGTGTCAAACTATTTTGATTTTTTTTTTATATTTTTGGTGCTACAGTTGGATTTGTTTGTGCAACTAGGGTGTGTCAGAAGCGAAGTTGTGCAATAGGTGAAACCGGAAGTTGAACTTGCGGTTTTGGGTGACATGGCCAAACGATGAAGCTGACTAGGAAGAAAAGGGACATGTGGCTCGTTACGTGGGTGTAACCACAAGTTCAACTTGCGGGTTTACAATTATTATTGCTCCACCACCTTCTTGGTAGTTTAAAGGTTGTTGTTGTCGAACTTTGCTTGCCGGTCACCGGAGATGAAGGGTGGCCCGAGTAGGGTAACATATTGTGGTTTGATAATCAGAACAAGAGGTTGGAGTAGGGAAGAGACGAGCAGTGGAGGTATAGGTTTGTGGTTGGTTTATTGTAGCCGGAGAGGTGACCGAAACCGGTCACCTGAGATGTCGTGGTGGAAGGTGGTGGTTGATATAGGTTATCGGGATGGAGGATTAGAGATGGGTTGGTATTTGATGACAATCACCGGAACCAGTGCTAAAACCGCAACTTGAACTTACGGTTTCACCATTTACAAAAACTCATTTCTGACGGCCACCATTTGTACAAAATTTTCCCACTGTATGTAGCACTAGAAAATGAAAAAAAAAATCACCTATTTTCCAGATATAAGCTAATAATTGTCTAACTCCATAAATAATATACGCAAGCAAATTGTACAATTCACTTGGTAAAATTTTATCAGTGACAGACTTAATATATATTCTAGAATTTAAAGACAAATGAATCACATTAAAAATGGCTTCTACGACAAAGATCTTATTATTAAAGAAATGTCTATAACCTTTTCATTTGTGGCAAATGACCGACAACGTGGTACAGTGAGGTGGCGAGCTTAGTTGGAAAGGAATGATGAGTTGGCTATACTCACAATCTCAGATAGTCAGATTGCGGGTCTATCATATCATGTGGCGGACTTTTACAGTATTCTTGTACAAAGAACCATAATCTTAAATTGCGTATTGGATTTTTATAATTAAACCCGCAATCTCAAATTGCGAGTATATCCTATATGTTTAAGCCAACGATGCACCAGAAGTCGACTCAATTGCCACATAGACTAATACCGCAAAGATTGCGGTAACACTATAAACCCAATTTTATTTCTGACATCTACCAATTGCACTAAAATTGTTTGTGTTTCCTACTAAAACAGCAAAAGAAACTGAAAAATCCTCTTTTAACTCAAATCTTATTTTTTTTTTCCCCTTGTAATTATATATTAACAACATTAATCTTGATGGGAATGCTCTAAAACCAAAGTAATTCACATTCACAATATTGCAATTTGTCAAAAGAGAAGTAAATATTGTAGACAGATATTTCGGACCTATTAAAAATTTAAAATCAAAGAAATTAGCATAAAAAGTAATACAAAAGAAACTGTTAATGGCAGCCTTAGAGCAACACAGTGTACAAGAAATCCTAACGAGCAAGATATCACCGGAGAAATCATTCCGTTCTAATAATTGAAAATTATTGCTGTTCAAAAAAAAAGTTGAAAATTATGATTTTCGTCAGAAATTTATAAGGAAATACAAATAAATAAATAAAACTTTTAAAGGATATGTTATATATAGTAGGTTACCTAAAAGTTCTATCCGATCGTATATCATATCTAAAGAATCTAAGAATGTCAAACTTTTAAATCAGAGTGGACTACTTTAAATATTCTCAAAATATATAGTGATTTCTTCCTCAAAGAGAGCTAATATTTAAACTTTTAATCTACATGCTGGCAATAAAAAAATAGTGAACACAAAATTAACCAAGGTATTATATCATTCACAAATCAACTTATAAGTAGGGCTACAAACGAACCGAACGAATTGAATAAAGCTTTGTTCGTGTTCGTTTGTTAAGGAAATTGTGTGTTTACGAACAATTCATCAACACTTATCGAACGAGTTTTTTTGTCGGTGTTCGTTTGTTAAGAGAACACCCGTGTTAATGTTCGTTTGTTAAGTTTGTTCACGAACGCACACGAACACTAATGAACACAAACAAGTGTTTATGTACACAAAGAAACACAAAGAAGTGTTCATGAACGGAAACAAACATAAACAAATCTATATTAACTTTCGATAAGAACAAAACATATACTTAACAGTGAGCATGAAGACTAAAAGTAGGGTTATTGATCTCATATAGTCATATATTTACTTGCATAAATTATTTGTTTATTTATTTAGGTAAAATAAATAAAAATAAAAGAATATAAAAAATTATAAAAATTAAAAACCCTATTAAACTATTGAATACAAACGAACACGTTACCGAAGGTTCACGAACATAAACGAACGAACGCGGCCTATGTTCGTGTTCGTTCATTTAACTAAACGAACGTATTCGTTTATTTATTAAACGAACTAACACAAACGAACTTACAGCCAACCAGTTCATGAAGTATTCGCTGAAAATTTGGTTCGTTTGCAGCCCTAACTATAAGTATAAACAATAAAATCATCATTTGATTATAAAAACAAAACGTAAGACAAATGACACCTTACAAATCCAAGAGATTCTAATTGGAAATCCCCTAGAAAATATTCCAAATTATATTCTTGGTCATTACGCAAAAGATCCGGAATAACAACAAGAACAAATTTTAAAAATAAATAAATAAATAAATAAATAAATAAATAATAATAATAATAATAATAATAATAATAATAAAAATATATGATTTAGGGTGGAACTCTAAATATATCATAGATCTGAAATCTAGTGACCCAGGAATCCAAGGACACCATGAAAAAGAAAACCCTAAAAGCTACCCAATCTATTTTTACAATCTTAAGTGGCAAAAACCTTAGTAAAAAAAATCCCATAAAACATTTAGCACACAGATCTGAAATTTAGATGAAACTAATGAGCTTTGTTTGTTGCTCTTTAGAACATGACGAGACAAAAAAATAATAATAATAATAATAAAAAATAAAGGAAAGCTAAAGAGAGGGAGTAAGAAGATCAAGAAGAAGGATAGTGTTATTTTTCTTTGTCATGCCAGCATACAAGCATAGCTATGCAACGCCTTACTATGTAGAATTTAGCTCTTTGTTTCTTCGCTATTTGACTACACTTCTCTCCAAATGTTCTGTTGCACGTGTCCTGCACGTGCTCATCACCATCACCACCATTGCAGCCGGTTTTCTTGTTGTTTCTACTGATACTATCCTCCACTTCCATTTCTAAATGTATGTATAAAATGTACCCTCAAAAGCTTAGCTTGTTGTTACTAACACAGTACTCTCTCTCTCTCTCTCTCTAGCTAGCTTTCTCTCTCTGTATATATAGATATACAAATAAATGATAAGAATAAGCAAGAGAGAGGAAAAGGGTAGGGTTGTTTTTGGCAATGGTGGTCATAGGTTTTGATTTATGGAGTCAAAATTTGGTACCTCTTAATGTTGTTTGAACACGAGAATGTGTACGAAATAACCCTGTATTAAGCGAAAGTGGGTGATATGATAGTCACATTGAGGAGACTGTTGTTCTATGATGAATAGGGTGATATTATTTACAAATCTTTTAAAAACCCTAAACACCTCTTTCCACTGACTCTGGAGGCCACAATGCGCCGTGGACAACGAAAAATTGAAAAAAGATGGACCGTGGAAGCCACAATGGGTCGTGGGCACTAAAAAATTGAAAAAAGACGGATCGTGGAGGCCCCCACGGTCCATGTTTATATGAGGTATGAGGTCACAGTCTGAACTCTCTGCAAAAGCAAGGAGTTCAGACTGAAAAGTGTACTTTCCATGGCCCGTGGATACGTGACATATATGCTTATTTAAACCCTAGACGACCCATCGAGGCCTCCGCGGCCCGTCTTTTTTAGAAATAAACACAAATGGGAGAACCTTCTTATTCATTTCAGACAAACACTCAAACATCACCACCACTATTCCCTCGGCCCATCTCGACTTTCTGGTCTCACGATGTCATATTTACATAGTTTTTCAACTGATAACCTGTCTCCGAATGAGTCATACGTCTCTGAAAGTGTTTTCAGAACCGGGGTTCAAGTTGGTGACGAGGAGAGGTTAAATCCGGGGTTCGTGGTAATGACGAGAAGATGCTGCCCGATCTGAGCCAGGAATATGTAGAGGAAGAGGAGTCATTTTTCGTGCCACCAAGCTACCCGCAGTACACATACGGGACTTACCATTTGCGCGGTAATGGTAGCAAGCACTTCGAGGAAGGTGATAACGGCTTTGAGGGAGATGATGACAACGAAAAATGTGCTTCTGAAGGTGTTGACATAAAAGTGAAACCTAACCCGGATGTTTCGTATGAAACCAATCAGGTGTGTTTATTTGTTTACACTAGTATATATTTACATGTTTTATGTTTTGTTGGATTGAACTAGTATATATTTACAGTGGTATATAATTTAGACTAGTATAAATTTAGATTAGACTCTTATATAAATTTCAGGTATTCGGGTATGTTGAAGAGTTGAAACAATGGGTTTACGATAGAGCCCTTGTGTAACATCGCGAATTTTTTCCCAAATGTTGAGTTAACAAAATCACCATTTTACCCATCGTATACTTTTTGGTACCATTCTTATATGATTTCGAAACAATATATTTTAAACTCTTTATATATATATATATATATATATAATACATTTTATGCTAAAAAAATAACAATAATAATAATATTAATAATAATAATAATAATAATAAGATTTTTTAGAAGTGGACTTGTCAATGTTATTTACCAAGTCAAAACCAATCCCTAAAGCCCAAAATTGACAAGTTTCGGAGCCCACTAGAAGCCCAGGCCGTTAGGCCTAATAACTGACCGGCCCACCTTTCCTCCTCTCCTCTCTATACTGTTAAAAAAAAATGTTTGTCTGGACCGGGAATCGAACCCGCGTCCAGACCGGCCCTAGGTACACAAATGCAGAAACCAGCTGAGCTAACAGCTTCTTTGTGGTTTTTATCCAGCCCAAACAATTATATACTCTCCCTTATTTCTACACCATTGACTTCTGAAAGTCAACTGATGCTTCCACGATTCAAATTGACGCACCCCAATTCAAATCAGACCCGAAATCATCGCGCCTTGATCTCTTCCTCTTTCCTAAATCAACATTACGCGTGTTTGACCATGATGCAGCTGTAAATTAGCGTGTAAATGCCATTATGAACATTCCAAAATAACCCGAATTCGAACTCATATTTATACGCGATAACAATTAAATCAAATCTGCACATCACCTTAGAAACTGGCGACTAACAATAACCCTCTATAACCCCTCACTTGCAAAGACTAACACCTCTCGATTTTGAAGCTCTTGGGACGCGACTCGTGCTCGAGAATTCACCATCATTAGGTACATCAAAACTCAAAATTTTACATAGGTTAGGATCGGTTTTGTGTAGGGATAAAAAGCCCTATCGTTTCTGGTGTTAACTGTGTCGATTGTCTGGTCAATTGAACGATTAGGATATTAGGGTTTATATGAGCTGATTTGGGGATCTTTGTTGTTTTCAGGATAAACTATAAATAAATTGTGAAACTGAATCAAATATCAAACACCCACCCAGACCAGTTGGTCTGGGCGTGGGTTTTCACCCCACAGGACACTGGTTCGAGCCCAGCAGTGGCCGAGTTTTGTCATTTTTTTTCAAAAATCAATTATTAAACAAATCAGTTAACCTATATAATTAATTGGAATCAAGAATAATCGTTCTCAGGGTCTAGACCAGATGGTCTAGGCTTGTGATTTAAACCACGAACCGGCCAGTGGCCCGGGTTCGATCCTTGGCACATACAACCATTTTTTTTTTATTTTCTTTATACTCATATAATCTACAATTATTTTTAAAAATAGATTTTAAATACTAAACATGGTTTATAAATTCTATAAATTTTATTTTAAGTCAGTCTTATGATAACGTTGAATATCCAACTTTTAGTTTTTCAAAAATCATTTATTTATTATATATTATAAATATTACAAGTTTATTCCTTAATAATTTTAAAATTCTATAAAAATATCAAAACGACTTTATAAAATTCCACAAAAATTATTCTAAACTTATAAATCAATAAACATTTCTGAAATAATTTTTGTTTCAGAAAAATCCTTTATTTAATATTTTTAATCGATTTTTATTATTTTAATCAAAGAATAAATCATAATAAATTCATTTTTCATTATTTTTGCATCAAAATTTCACATATATTATTATTAATCATTTAGATCAGAAATATAAATTTTTGATTTGAAATTTATAAATTTTTATATTTTTAAATATTAAGTCTATATTTTGTCAAATAAGTATTAATATATAAATATTCATTAATTAAGAAAATAATTTTATAAAAATTATTTTCACATTTATTACATTATAATTCAACTACTTTTAGTTAATATTGGTCAGAAATATTTTTATTAATTATTTCTTTATTTATTTAAGTTATTAACAATTATTCAAATTTAATCATAAATCAATTATTAATCCCCAAATTAGGAACCCTAGCACATTTTAGACTAGAAAACTTAGACTTATTAAGTTTTCCCCAACACTTATTTATTACCTTGAAATAGGGTGATATTTGGATACACACGAGCCACATTTACGTATATAACAAGGGTCTCCATTCTTGTACTAAGGTGAGTTTACATAGCCCCTCTTTACCATTTTACATCATTTTTGGGGTGAAACATGTTACAACATTTATTTACAATTCAATCATAAGTGTCTATGTGTTGTTCTATGTTGCATTATGTCTTAAACATTACTAGGGTAAGCACATTATTCTAGCATAATCATTAACATTGATCAGCCGACGGTATACAATGATAGATCTATTAGACTGACAATCCCACCCGGATACGTGTACCTCCTACATAGGTAGCGTGGGTGATTGTTATCGAATTTATAACATAATCGAGTGAACCATGAGCGTATGGGATGGACCATAATATTCTAGTCACAAGGTTTGATTATGCACTCGATTTACCCGATTGTTTTGTTTTCACATATGGACTAGACTTGCCATGACACTCGAATTGTACAACTTTTTATTCAATTATCAAAACCTATGTAATTCTCACCAACTTTTGTTGACCCAAAATATTTTCAAACTTAACATGTTTCAGGTTATAGCTTGCTCGAGGATTAGAGTAATGCTTGAAGATGCGTAGCTAGTATTTTTCATTTTGATGTACAAATTCTTAGAACAATTGTATGTAATTGATTTAAATCATTTATTGAAACTTATTACTTACCATGAGCTACTGAACAATCATCAATACATGACATCCCGATGTTTCCGCCATCGATTGGGGTGTTACACCTTGCTAGCGGTTACGTCATAGTGACCGGACGTTCTATTTCAAAAGGCAAGGGATCTTATGCAAAAAAAAATATATATGGCTGAGATGCGACCGTGGTGGCGAACACCAAACTACAGCCACAGTACGGGTTTCGGGTAGCAAAAAGGTTAACTGTCCCTTTAAGTTGAAAGAGAAGCTAGGAAACAATGGTTGGAAGTTGGAGGTAATAAACCCGAATCATAACCACGACCCTTTTAAACATGTTGAGGGTCACGCGTTTGATAGGAGGCTGACACCGCTTGAAGAAAAGATGGTGGAAAGGCTTTATTTTCAGGGGATGGACCCATAAAACATATATTTGGCCATTAGAGAACAAAACCTGAATAGCGTATGCATTCTAAGAGACATACACTGTGACATCCGTCACCGGTTGGGGTGTTACATACACAATACCATAAGCAAGATTAAACACACAATGTACAGCGACCAAACACCAATGCAGGTATTATTATTAAATATTGTTATTATCATTAAATATAAATATTATTATTATTATTAAATATTAAATATTGTTATTGTTATTGTTATGCAGATACTCGAGAGTCTCTTGGTTGAAAAGAAATTTACATACTACACCCGGCAGAATCTGGAGACAGATGCTGTTGAGGATATTTTCTTTGTACACCGGGTCTCGTACAATCTCTGGTGTGCCTTCCTACATGTGTTGTTGATAGACGCCACATACAAAACGTACGAGTATAGAATCCTGTTTGTTCAAATTGTGGGTGTGGCATCGACAGACAAGTCTTTTTGCATCGCCCAAGCATTTATCATTAAAGAGAAAACGAGTAACAACATGTGGGTGCTACATAGGCTTAGAGATTTGTTGCAAGATTGTATGGAGCCACGTGTAATTATTACAGATAGAGATCTAGCTCTATATCTAGTGGTCTTAAACTCATGTCCTGCACTCAAGCACAAAAATATCTACATAAGAAATACGTAGCTTTCTTGGCCCATGTCGTGGAAAAGAAAGACAAAGACAAGAGTATCCAAGATGTTCCCGTTGTTCGTGAATTTCCAGAAGTCTTTCCTGACGACTTACCTGGACTTCCACCTGTGCGTTCTGTTGAATTTCGTTTCGACCTTGTACCTGGTGCCAAACCCGTTGCAAAATCTCCATATCGCCTTGCACCTTCTGAGATGCAAGAACTTGCGAGTCAACTTCAAGAGTTGGCAGACAAGGGCTTTATTCGTCCTAGTTCATCACCATGGGGAGCTCCAGTCTTATTTGTAAAGAAGAAGGATTGATCTTTCCGAATGTGTATCGATGATCTCTTTGACCAACTCCAAGGCTCGACTTGTTTTTCAAAAATCGATTTTCGTTCTGGATATCATCAACTTCGAGTTCATGAAGATGATATTCCAAAAACTGCTTTTCGTACACGTTATGGTCATTACGAGTTCATGGTTATGCCTTTTGGACTAACCAATGCACCCGCTGTCTTCATGGATCTCATGAATCGCGTGTGCAAACCCTTCTTGGATAAATTCGTGATCGTTTTCATTGATGATATTCTCATTTACTCCAAAACCAAATCAGCTCCCGAACAAAACCTTAGATAAATTTTGAGCCTTTTAAAGAATGAACAACTGTATGCCAAAATTCACAAAACTCTGTAACACCCCAACCGATGGCGGAATCATCGAGGTGTCACGTAGTGACGATTGTTCAAAAGCATATGGTACTAAAATGTAAATATATTATTGAATAATTTAAATTGTCTTACATAAATGAAATGCAAAAAAAATACAAAAGTCTGAACGAAACATGAAATTTGAAATAACTTATTAAAAGCAAGCACTAAAAGCCAATGCTATAGTACTAAGATCAAACTGCACCTGAAACATGTTCAAAATAAGTTTTGTCAACATATGAAATGTTGGTGAGCATTCCTAGATTTAATACATATAGTAAATTGGAAAATGTTATACAATTCAAGTGCAAAGCTACAGTGCAATTATGTAAACTATATATCATACAAATGAGCACAATCAATCATGTGACTGTATAATGTACTAAATGAACGGCGGTGTACTTATCCAATAAATGGATAATAACTTAACAATGACCATGGATTCTCCGATGAAAAAGGGGGAGAATCAACCTAGTCGGGTTGTCAGTCCGATAGCGCTATCCAATGTTAAGGTCGGCTTGTACAATGTTAATGATTTAACTAAGTACAAATGTATTCTACATGAAATGTCTAAGCATAAAACACGTTTGTAAGCAAATGAACATAGTACTAGAATTGTATTGTAAAAATGTGAATTTGTATTTGTAATTTGTATAAGTGTACATGTAACACCTCGAAAATGAATAAAAGCAAAACGGGGATAGGAAATACTCACAGTTCGCGAAATAACTTGAAACTCTACCGAACAACGTGATACGAATTAGGATTATCCCAAAGGATTACCTAAAGAATTAGATAATTTGTAAGGGAATGAACTTTGAGTCTAAGTTATCTAGGATACAAGTAGTTCTAGGGTTCTTAATTTGGGGATAAGTAATTGTTTTATTAATTAGGTAAATTGTTAATAAATAAAGAAATCTGGTAAATAATTAAATAAAAGACTATTGTAGGTTCTTGATTAAGGATGGTCATGTTATAAGGTTTTAAGTATGAAAATAATTTTTATAAAATTATTTCCTCAAAAATTGAATATTTAGTATATTTATTTCTATTTGTCAAAGATATAAATTTAATATCTAAATATATAAAAATTAAAGAAATTCTAAATTAAAATTTATATTTCAGTCCTAAATGAACAAAAATAATTTATGTAAAATTTTGGGATAGAAATATTAAAAATATGAAACAGACGATTTTTCTGGAATAAAATTTATTTCTGAAATGCTTATTGATCTAACAGTTTAAAATAATTTTTGTGGAATTTTATAAAATCGTTTAGATATTTTTATAGAATTTTAAAATTATAAATGAATAAAATTTTCATATTTATAATATATATTAAATAAATGATTTTTGAAAATCTAAAAATTGTATTATGAACTTTGTCATTAGATTAACATAAAATAATTTTTATAGAATTTATAAAGCACTTTTAGTATTTTAAAACTATTTTTAATAATTAGTAGATTTATATTGGTTATTATAATAAGTAAAAGAGTTGATAAAAAAAAACTGAAAAGAGTTTGCCCACCCTTGGGATCGAACCTGAGACCCGCGTTTAGTAACAGCATGCCCAGACCAACTGGTCTGGGTATTTGTTTGTTGATTATATCAGATCCAAACTTCATTTAAATTAAAACATGTAACACCATTTATCCCCAAATTAACTATATAAACCCTAACCCTTAATCCAATCAATTGGACGTGAAAACGATGCAACTGATTAACGAAACCATAGGGCTTTCGTTTAGTACCCTAAATCGATCAAGAAAAGGAAATTAATTGTTACCTATAGATGTTCAAAGCGAGTGCAACCGTACCACAAAAAACGAGTAAAACCGAGCCAAAAACAGGTCACGCGAAGCTTGAATGAGGGATTTGAGTTAGGGGTTATTGAAATCGGCGCATAGTGATTGATATTGGGGGTTCAATTTATACTATTTCAGCATATTCATTGTTATAGAATGTTTGACCCAACCATTATTAAGAATGCGTGATTAGGTTATAATTGGAAGGTTTTAATGGTTAATTGGCGTGGTAATCACGCTGTATAAGTCAGTCTAAACATTCCATAAACGAATTGTTTTAAAAAAACACGGATTGATTGATTTGGAAGGTTGGGCTCGCAGGTTGACTTTTCACGAGTCAACTGTGCGTGGACAATGAAGGTTTATGTTTGTTTGAGGTTGATTATTATCACTAACACATGATGCAGCCCGGTTGGTTGAGTTGTTGCATGATAATGTTGGACCGCCAAGACTCGGGTTCGAGTCTGGTTATAATACATTTTTTTTCTTTTAATCATTGCAGAGAGGGAGAGGAAGAAAAGAGAGTGGCCCAGTCTGCTATTGGGCTGCACTGGTTTGGGCTCAAGGGTGTGGGCTCCGAAAATTGTACAAAGGGTATGGTTTGGGTTATAACTTTGGGTTTAGTTTTATTAATAAAACAATGTTTATTACAAACATTATTTTTATTATTACTATTATTATTATTATTATTATTATTATTATTATTATTATTATTATTAAAGAGTTTCTCTGTTACGATAACAATTCGAGTAAATAGTTAATAATCGCAAGAAACAAGTTCGCAACTTTTATTATTGAATCGAAACTTCGAATTACAAGGATTATAAATGTAAATACATGAAATGAGAGGGACTAAAGTCGGACAAAAGATAAAATGAAAGGTGACGGATGTCACAGCATCCCCTACTTTTAGAAATTTCGTCCCGAAATTCCTTCAAGTGGTAGTCTCTGGAAAAAGATGAGGATACTTAGACATCATTTGGTCCCCACGCTCCCAAGTAAACTCTGGGCCTCATTTGGACTCACAACGAACTTTGACAATTGGAATTCGGCTTCGTTTAAGTGTCTTGACATCTCGATCCATAATCTCCACAGGTTTTTCTATGAAGCGCATCGATTCGTCAATCTGGATATCCTCTAAAGGAACATGGAGGTTATCTTCAGCCAAACACTTCTTTAGATTAGAAACGTTGGACGGAGATTGACGAATGTCCTGTTATTCATTTATAATTTTAAAATTCTATAAAAATATCTAAACGATTTTATAAAATTCCACAAAAATTATTTTAAACTGTTAGATCAATAAGCATTTCAGAAATAAATTTTATTCCAGAAAAATCGTTTGTTTCATATTTTTAATTGATTTTTATTATTTTAAATCATAAACAAATCATAATAAATTCATTTTTCAATATTTCTATCCCAAAATTTTACATAAATTATTTTTGTTCATTTAGGACTGAAATATAAATTTTAATTTGGAATTTCTTTAATTTTAATATATTTAGATATTAAATTTATATCTTTGGCAAATAGAAATAAATATACTAAATATTCAATTTTTGAGGAAATAATTTTATAAAAAAAAAAAATTCATACTTAAAACCTTATAACATGACCATCCTTAATCAAAAACCTACAACAGTCTTTTATTTAATTATTTACCAAATTTCTTTATTTATTAACAATTTACCTAATTAATAAAACAATTACTTATCCCCAAATTAAGAACCCTAGAACTACTTGTATCCTAGATAACTTAGACTCAAAGTTCATTCCCTTACAAATAATCTAATTCTTTAGGTAATCCTTTGGGATAATCATAATTCGTATCACGTTGTTCGGTAGAGTTTCAAGTTATTTCGCGAACTGTGAGTATTTCCTATCCCCTTTTTGATTTTATTCATTTTTGGGGTGTTACATGTACACTTATACAAATTACAAATACAAATTCACATTTTTACAATACAATTCTAGTACTATGTTCATTTGCTTACAAACGTGCTTTATGCTTAGACATTTCATGTAGAATACATTTGTACTTAGTTAAATCATTAACATTGTACAAGCCGACCTTAACATTGGATAGCGCTATCGGATTGACAACCCGCCTAGGTTGATTCTCCCCCTTTTTCATCGGAGAATCCATGGTCATTGTTAAGTTATTATCCATTTATTGGATAAGTACACCGCCGTTCATTTAGTACATTATACAGTCACAGGATTGATTCGCTCATTTGTATGATAGATAGTTTACATAATTGCACTGTAGCTTTGCACTTGAATTGTATAACATTTTCCAATTTACTATATGTATTAAATCTAAGAATGCTCACCAACATTTCATATGTTGACAAAACTTATTTTGTACATGTTTCAGGTGCAGTTTGATCTTAGTACTATAGCATTGGCTTTTAGTGCTTGCTTTTAATAAGTTATTACAAATTTCATGTTTTGTTCAGACTTTTGTATTTTTTTCCCGTTTCATCTATGTAAGACAATTTAAATTATTCAATAATATATTTACATTTTAGTACAATGTGCTTTTGAACAATCGTCACTACGTGACACCTTGATGATTTCGCCATCGGTTGGGGTGTTACACTAATGAATGCATGTAATACAGTTTTCCCAAAAGCTTCAAAGTTGCTATGCATGTAGCACATCTCACAAAATATTGTTATTATAATTATTATTATTATTATGTAGGTGGCATAATCAACAAAATATTGCAAAATATTATAAAGCAAGATTTTCAAAAGAAGATTGGAATATATTTTTGCAATCTTTGACTCGACTGTGTAAATCTCCTAGTCCAGATATATAGGAATACAGCCTTGAACTTCTCTACAAACGACTGTGTGAGGACGGTCGAAAGGGTATATATTTTAATTTTTTGCTTTACAAGCATGCATGCATGCATATTTTCATTATTTACACCGTTATTCTATTTTTTACAGATGTTTATGAATACATGCATGAAGTTTCGCTCAAAGATTATAAAGAAATGTTTGTGCATGCATGGACACACACAAACTATACATTGGGTCAGTATACGACCAACAGAGTTGAGAGTCAACATGCAAGGCTTAAGAGATACATTAAGGGCCCGAATAGCTCGCTCCACGCACTTGTAACATTTGTACTTTTTACCTTTTCAATTCTAGTCCTAGTATTCTTGTATTTTCGCATTTTACCCCCTTGTAATCTCGAGCTTATGATCAATGGAAAACATTTTGTTAAATGCATTTAATTATAATCTACTTTGATATTCTATTTGATACAAACATGTTACCTTACGCTTAAAAACGAAATTCTAATGCTAAACTGAAGCATAAACGAACCCATACAAGTTGGAAATCAAGCCCAACCCAAAAACATGTCAAAATGGGCTTAAACCTTAAATTTTAACCCAAAAACACGTCCAAAACCAAGTCTGTTGGGCCAAGCCCAACCAAAAAGCACTTTTGGGCCAAAAACACCCCGTCGCGTAGCACGACCAGGATACTGATTTCATGTCGCGTGACACGACGACCTGTCTGGCAGCAACTTGACAACTCGTAATTAACCCCATTTTCTCACCTAAACACCTCCCAACCACCCTAATTACTGCATTAAACACCCAACCAACCCACCTCACCTATAAATACAACCCCTCTCCACCCTTTAACCTCTTGTTCATCCTTCTTCTCTCTAAAATCACTCTCTAATCCTCAAAGTTTTGAGCAAACTTTCTGATAACACATCAGTAAGTTTTCCAAGATCAAACCTTCTTTCTCTTCAGTTTTTCCTTCTCTTTTCTATCCAAAACTCCTTGGAGAAACCTCTAGGATCTTCCCCATATCTATCCATAGAAGTGTGATAAGGGTAGAGCACCTAAAAGAGGTTCCAAAGGTGTTTGTTTTCTGAATTATTTGTATGTCCTAAAATTGTTTGTTGTAAAGAAACCAACCAAGTCTACTAACAATCTAATGTTAAAGAGATTTGTGTTATGGTATTGGGTGACAAAGGAAAGTCAAGACTCATCCAAATCAGTCCTCAAACTTTACTTAAACTTCTTGGTTATACTATGTAATAATATAAACATATACTTTCAAGTTTCTATCTTACTATCTTATTAATAATCTTTGAAAGGTTTGTGGTTACACCCTACCTTACCAACTCTCTTGACCCTTCTTGTGCTACGGATTTATCCACACTAGAAAGGGGAAATCCCGTGTCCAAAACCCACATTTACCTCATAAGCGAAGTGGTTATGACATGAACTTATCAATCGGATTCACATTCCTAATCTTATACCATCCAAATCATCTATGATGATTTTGTGCTTGGTCTAACTTAATCTCATGACCATCCGGATTGCCCTAAAGGCAATTTGTGCTTGGTTTGCCTAAAAGGCTTGCATGAATCTCTTGAAACTATAATCTAAACTCGAACCTAAGACTCTAATTCTTAATTCTAGTTAATCGAAGCTAAAGCTTAAACTTCCAAGACTTATCTTTGGAACTATATCAAGAGGCACCCAAAGGTGAGTTCATACTTTTCCCCCTTTTATTCTTTATTCTTTGGGGCTCAACATGTATCACTATCAAAACTTAAACGATTTCATACTCTTAAACTATTATGCTCAATCTATTAAACATACTTATATGTTATTTGCCATGCTTACAATTCTTGATACTTAAACATAATTCATTAACTATTGTTAGCCCACTTAACATGTATAGTGTAAGACCCTAACCCGTAATCACGTGATTAACGTCTAGTCTTACGGGTTTGGACCTTACTTAAACCACTCCCGATTAAAACTTTGATATTTATAATAAGTAAACCCATTAAGATCAAATACATGTTTGATTCACACAAATTTTTACATTTTAATAGTTAAAACATACTCTAAGATGTTGCGTTTTAACGGGAGTTCCTTAGATTCTAATGCGGAAGCTTGATGAGTGATCGGGTGTGTTCGGCTCTTATCGCGACTTAATCCTTGCTCTGGGACTTCCTTCACTTGTTTACCTAGCACCATTACACAAAGAATGGTTAGTGGGTTGTCAATGATACATTTAAACTAGTACGGTAGTCATTACACGTTGAAACGGAACGAACCAGGCCAAACGGCCCTTTATCAGGAGAACAAACCGCTGCAACTTTTGCGCAGCAGTTGTTCGGATCGCTTTTAACCCTTCTAAAACCCAAAATTCGACTTCGACTTTCAAATAAGAATTGTTCTATGTTCCGAGAGCTTTCCAGGCATATAAAGAACACCTCCTAACGATTTTTTTACGATTTTATATGCAATTTTAAAGATCGTGCCGTCATGCTGTTCTCTGTGAGCGACCGCGCGGTCTCTGTGAGCGGCCGCTCACAGCTTCTGATGTGAATTTGGTGATTTTTAAGCATGGGAATCATGTCGCAACCGCATTTGATGATTCCCGAAGCCTAAGTATTGAGTTGTCGACTAAATAAACCTTTGTTTGACTGAAATCATAATCCGGTTCATGATGCCATGACCCGGTTCATAGTTTTAAGTGTTTATGTCGATTTTCACCCAAATCGACCCGTTAAGGCCTTGAATCAAGCAAGACTTTTGACTACTTAAATTGCATACCGTTTGAGTTGTCAAGTCATTAGACACTTGATCAACAAAAGCGTTTGTCCGATTTGTTTCATTTTGACTTATGTTCTTAAAATCAACCTTTGTTAATCCTATAAATCCCCAAAATGCCCCTCATGGCCAAATCTTTCGATTTAGCCATTCGTGGCGAAACTTCTTGTTTCAAATCCAATGTTTTTGACTCAATGACTTGTTTAAAAACCTCTAAGTCCTTCCGGACTTAGAGTTTTATCCTTCTCAAGTTTTCACTTGTTTAGTCAATTCTAAGCGCATTAGCGCGCATTTGACACGGTTATGAAAATAACTTACTTGATTAGCACCCAGACTTCATGTGAATACTTTTATCACCTATGTTGCTTCGCCCGAAGGCGTTTATTTGACTACGGACTTACCGGGTGGCCTCGACCCATATCCATACCTTGTGTTTATCCTCCATGATTCTTAACATCGAGCATACACGCGCAAATGCATTTACCTGTATGCTTTCTCAATAGACAACATCAATTTCTCGGAACTCAAATGGCAATAACTTTCCACTTGACCCGTTTAGACTCATAGTTCACAATAGTATGTTACCCAAGTTCTTATCTATGGTTCAAGTGACACCAACTTGACCCATTTAACATCATGCTTAACGACTTCATTCAATTGATTTAATTTGGTTTAAAACATCATTTCTCACATATCTTTATTAGTTGACCCGTTTGATGGATTTCTCCATTTGGTCATAACTCATTATCTCGATTAAGATCATAGCCCACATTTTGTATTGAGTGCACATAAGGCGACCCACTTAATATATTCTACCCCTTGGGGTTTATCTTTAATTCACACTCAAGATTTAAAACTAATGTTTATAACAATTAAGCTATGTTATAGTACATTGGTGTAAGTAAAACTTACCTCATATCCATTCTTGCTTCCAAGCGTATTGAGCTTGCATCCGTTTGACCCGTTTGCATCCCTAGTTCTTGTACCTAACTTAGGGACATGTCAAACCTTGTTTTGTTAGAATACATAATATGGATTTCTTTTATAATCCACGACATCATGTATTCGTTTTAACTCTAGTCCAACATCACATTTCAAGTATTCATGTCCATACATGTATTACACATTTATTTCCTCATTCAAGCATTTTATCGAACACCTCATATGCACCATTTTCATCATGTTAATTCTAGGTGTTCAAGACTTCATAGATTCCGCCATGGCTTAGCTAACCATTGACACATAATCATTTCAACAATTAGCACACATACATGATACCAATTACATAGAAATTGCAAGATTATTCCTTACTAGTGTAATTCATGTTTAATGTAAAGACCCACTACATACACATAACACAAGATCATAATTTCACATGAATCAACAATATATTATGATTCACCACGTTTTATTGCTTCCTTGGTGCCTACTAACATATAGAAACTCATAGAAACCAAGGATTCACGTTTTTACCAAAGCCCTAGAATTTCACCATGATCATAAACGAATTATAACATCAAATTACACCAAATTAAAGGTACCTTGGTATATGTAGGACCTTAGATGACTTGTTTCTTGCTAGAGCATCGAAAAGCCCCTTGATTTGGCTTGGATTCAAGCATGTTCTTGAGTGTTTAGGGTTGGAGGTTGAAGGAGATAAATCTCCTGATTATAATCGACACACACACTTATGTGTGTGTTCTTCCCTTTTCAACATGATGCACCCACAAGTTTCCCATTTTGGCAACTATGGTCCCTCCAAAAATCCCCAATTGTCATTTCTTATGAAACTAGCTACTCAAGCTAGTTTTTCTTATTTTATTAGCTTGTTAATAAGATTAATAACACTAACTAGATTATTTCTATGTTAGAACATAACCTGTGTTCTTTCTTTGTTCGGATCTCGTTTTAATAATTTTGCTAATCACGCCTAATGGCATAATTAGACGAACAATTGGTTTTGGGGTGTTACATATAGCGCTATAGGAGTAGCACCCCGCCCCCTTTATGGGTCATTGTTAAGAATCAAACGGACCTAACATGAATATGTTAGGTATATGAAGTGGACTCGTGGGTTTGAGTTATGTTCTTTGTATGGTATGTATGCGCGATGCTATAGTATGAGATTCAAGTAAATCATTCTAATTACTACGTATGTAAACCAAAACTGGTATGCCCACCAATGCTTTATTTGTTGACGAATATTTTGTACATGTTCCAGGAAATGTTTAATGCAGGATTTTCAAGAAAAACTACTAAGTGGAAATTTCACAATTCTCGTTCTAGTGGACACTAACCAATTGAAGGCTAGAATTAATTTTCTTATCACGTTGGACAAAGTGTACAAACCACACTCAAAGAAACGACCTCACTAAGATAGGAGTGAAATCCGCAACTTAGCGACTAGCTTCAATCCTTGATATATATATATATATATATATATATATATATATATTATTAATTTCGCCAAGGTCTCAAATTTACTAATGACAAGAAACATGTAGTAACTGGAAGGGTGAATACCGTTAACCGAAAGTTTCGGCAAGAGTATTTCCACCTATTAGGCCAAAGCATGTTTTCAAACTCAAAGGTAAATTTGAATCACTTTGGTTAGTCTTAGTTCCATTCCGAAACACTCAAATTGCTTGTTTAAAACAAGCCTCTCATTTTATGTTAATATTATTTTCAATGTTGTTTTCATGCTAAGTTTTCACTACTTATATTCAATTTATTTTTTTTTTCTACTCGCAAAGGCTCTCAAGACTCGCATCTCAAGTACTCTAGCAATATCCAAACAATACTAATAATCGCAAACCAACATTAATCAAACCCCTTTATATTGTCCAAATGCACTATACTTGCTTATACTTATGTGTTATGCTTTATACACAATGTGAAACTACATGCTACTTGAACTATTTGACACTGTGCTTTGTATGCTTAATTCACTTCTAAAAACAAAGACAAAATGCTATCTTTATAAAAATAAACCATTGATCAAAGCTAATAATCCCTTTTTGTTTATCCCTTAGATGTCTTCCATGTCCAACCGAAGAAGCTCAAAACAAAGCACCAACAAGAAAATGCTCTCTTTCATGGCCAAGCAAATGGCCAAGGTCATACCCGAAGTGGTTAGCAAAATCTAAGCCACCGCAAGCCCACATGGTTCTGTTGACTCAAAAGTCAAATCCTCCAAAACCACCTCCTTCACCTTTAAGAAATTTAACCTACATCGACCCGACTCTTTCACGGGAAACGATGGTGCTACCGCTATGCTCGAATGGTTTGACCACATCGAGCTAGTTTTCATCAATAGTGAATGCCCCGAGGATCTCCGCACTCGTCACGCCATTAGTGTCTTCAAATCAAGGGCACTCGAGTGGTGGAAAAGCGAGAGAGCCACCCGTGGAAACGAAGCCGCTTTAGCTCTACCGTGGGAGGAACTCAAGCAACTCATGATTGAGGAGTTCTGCCCCGCGCAAGAGATTGAGCGACTCGAAGATGAGTTTTGGAAACTCAAGTAAAACAGTGGTGATAACCCAACCTATACCAATCGTTTCAAGCAACTCCTTGTCCTTGTACCTCACCAATTCAACACCACTAAGAGAATCATAACTAAGTATCTCAAAGGCCTCCCAATGAGTGTTCGTGATATCGTTGAAGGAGCCGAACCCACCACCCTAGAAAAAGCCATTCGTTTAGCTTCCAAATCTTGGATAACCAAGTGAAAGATGGAACCTTAACTATCCCAAACACCACCACTAAAACCGTCAATCAAACCACCACCATTCCCACCGAAAAACCAAAGGAAGCCAAAACCCCATCAACCCATAGCAATAACCGCAAACGCAAATCCCGAAACCAAAACTATGCCGTTACAATTACATCCACCGAAGCTCAAGCTCCAACTCCTTTTAATCAAGTGCCTACCCGAAAACCTTACACCGGTCCATTCCCAAAGTGTAACACGTGCCTATTTCATCACCTAACAACCTCTACTTGTCGTTTCTGTACCAATTGTAACCGCTATAGGCACCTTGTCCAAACTTGCAAAACCGGCCCTAGAACCCAAAGCAACCAACCTCAAGTTGTCAACCAACCTCGAGCTGCTAACCAACCTCCTCTAGCCATCGGCAATGGGCGTGCATGTTTCAAGTGTGGTGATCCTAATCATTTTGCTCCTCAATGTACCCGCAACAACCCAGCTCAAGCTCAAGTTCCGGCTCAAAATCAACCACCAACGGGTCACGCTTTCAACCTCAATGTTGCCCAAGCTCAAAATGAAAATGATGTTTTGAACGGTACGTTCCTTGTTAATGGATCTTATGCTTCTGTACTCTTTGATACTGGTGCGGATAAGAGTTTTGTGTCTCTAGAATTTGAACCTCTACTTGCTTGTGCACAATCTAAATTATCAGAACCTTTCACCGTTGAAGTCGCAAATGGTGAACCCATCTCTATTGATTTCATTATCAAAAACTACACCTTGAATCTTAATGACCATGATTTCTCCATAGATCTAAATCCTATGCAATTGGGAAGCTTTGACATCATAGTAGGCATGGATTAGCTTGCAAAACATCGTGCCGAAGTCGTTTGTTTCGAAAAATTCATCCGTATACCACTTCCTAGTGGTGACACTTTACAAATCTATGGTGAGAAACCCTCAAAAGGACTAAAGCTCATGTCTTGTACCAAAGCTCGAAAGTATCTCCGTAAGGAATATGTTGCATTCTTGGCTCATGTGGTAACAACCAAAGATAAGGAAAAAGGCATAAAAGACATACCTGTCGTTTGTGACTTTCCCGAGGTCTTTCCCGAAGATCTACCCGGTCTTCCTCCTGCTCGTTTTGTTGAATTTCACATTGACCTCATACCTGGTGCTACACCTGTTGCAAAAGTGCCATATCGTCTTGCACCTTCCGAAATGCAAGAACTTGCTAGTCAACTCCAAGAATTGCTAGAAAAAGGCTTCATACGTCCGAGTACTTCTCCGTGGGGTGCTCCTGTTTTGTTTGTTAAAAAGAAAGACGGATCTTTACGTATGTGCATCAATTATCGCGAGCTTAATAAGCTTACCGTCAAAAACCGATATCCTCTTCCACGCATTGATGATCTCTTTGACCAGCTCCAAGGAGCTACTTGTTTCTCAAAAATCGATCTTCGTTCGAGATACCATCAACTTCAAATCCATGAAGAAGATATTCCAAAAACCGCCTTTCGAACAAGATATGGTTACTACGAGTTCATGGTGATGCCTTTCGGTTTAACGAATGCACCCGCAATGTTCATGGATCTAATGAATCGAGTGTGTAAACCTTATTTGGATCGTTTTGTGACTGTCTTCATTGATGACATCTTGTTCTATTCCAAATCCGAAGACGACCATAAACGACATCTCCGTTTGATTTTAGAACTCTTACGAGCCGAACGACTTTATGCCAAGTTCTCTAAATGTAAATTTTGGTTAAAAGAAGTTCAATTCCTTGGGCATATTGTGAACGATAAGGGTATTCATGTTGATCCTACTAAAATCGAAGCTGTGAAGAATTGGATTGCACCAAAATCTCCTACCAAGGTTCGTTCTTTTCTAGGATTGGCGGGTTACTACCGTCGGTTCATCTCCAACTTTTCCAAAATTGCTACACCTCTCACCGCTTTGACTCAAAAATCCAAACCTTTCATTTGATGTCCTAAACAAGAAGAAGCCTTTGAAACCCTCAAGTCCATGTTTTGTGATGCTCCTATTCTAGCTCTTCCCGAGGGGAATGATGATTTCGTGGTTTATTGTGATGCATCGAATCAAGGTCTTGGTTGTGTTCTTATGCAACGAGGAAAAGTCATCGCCTATGCATCAAGACAACTCAAAATCCACAAAAAGAATTATACCACTCATGAACTCGAACTTGGTGCTGTTGTTTTCACCTTAAAAATCTGGAGACATTACCTCTATGGTACAAAATGTGTTGTTTTTACCGACCACAAAAGCCTCCAACACATTTTCAATCAAAAAGATCTTAACATGCGACAACGACGATGGGTCGAATTGTTAAACGACTACGACTGCGAAATTCACTACCATCCTGGTAAAGCGAATTTAGTAGCCGATGCTCTAAGTCGAAAAGGTCATGCAGTTCTATGCAGTATCCGAGAAACCGACCGTCTTCGCAGCTCTCAATTTCAAAATGATCTCTTCAACCGTATTCGAGACGCTCAGCATACATCGGTCAATGAAAATACTCTATATGAAGAAATGTCTTGTGGTGCCGAGTTACACTTAGAATCTAAGGCAGATGGGATTCTTTATTATCTTGATCGTATTTGGGTTCCCAGTTGTAATGACCTTCGTACTCTTATAATGAATGAAGCGCATAAATCCCGATACTCCATTCATCCCGGTGCGGAATAAATGTATCAAGATCTTTGTCGCAATTATTGGTGTCCCGGTATGAAAAAGGACATTGCTCTCTTTGTGTCCAAGTGTCTCACTCAGAGCCGGCTCAATCATATTGGGGGCCTGAAGCGAAATAAAAATCCGGGGCCCTATTTATAAAAAATAAAATACTGAAAAAATTAGAAAATTCACTAGAAGGGGGGATTGAACTTTTGACCTTGTGGTTAACAGCCACATGCTCTAACCAACTGAGCTATTCCATCTACATGGTATTATATAGTTTATTTTTATTATATATCATCAAAGTTAGGAAAATTATGAGGCCCAAAGCAAAAGCCTCATTTGGCTTGGGCTTGAGCCGGGCCTGGACTCTCACTTACTCCAAAGTAAAAGCCGAGCACCAACAACCGTCGGGTTTGCTTGAACAGCCCGAAGTCCCCATGTGGAAATGGGCAAGCATTGCTATGGATTTCATTACCAAGCTTCCTCGAACATCATCTGGTCATGATAGTATTTGGGTAGTCATTGATCGTTTAACCAAGTCAGCTCACTTCCTTCCCATTCGTGAAGATTACAAAGTTGAGAAGCTAGCCCGTATCTACACCAAGGAAATCATTTGTCGTCATGGTATTCCTCTTGACATCATCTCAGACCGTGATGGTCGATTCACCTCCCGTCTTTGGGAAACATTTCAGGCTGCCATGGGAACTCAGCTTAATCTTAGTACAACTTTTCATCCTCAATTTGATGGTCAAACTGAACGTATGATCCAGACTCTTGAGGACATGCTTCGATCTTGTGTAATCGACTTTGGTGGAAACTAGGATGCTCATCTACCATTGGTCGAGTTCTCGTACAATAACAGTTACCATACCAGTATCCAAATGGCTCCATTCGAAGCTCTTTATGGCCGAAAGTGTCGTTCTCCTATATGTTGGCACGAGATTAGTGAAGCACAAATCACCGGTCCCGAAATCATTCAAGAAACGACCAGCAAAATCATCCTGATCCGTGATAATCTCTTAGTTGCTCGGAGCCATCAGAAAAGCTATGCTGACAAGCGGCGAAAACCCCTTGAATTCAATGTTGGTGATCAAGTACTCCTCAAGGTATCTCCTTGGAAAGGAGTAGTCAGGTTTGGAAAGAAAGGAAACTTGGCTCCACGTTACGTTGGGCCATTCAAGATCATTGAGCGAATCGGGAAAGTAGCTTACAAGCTCAAGTTACCCCAAGAACTCAATAATGTTCATCCCACCTTTCATGTTTCAAATTTGAAGAAATGATTAGCCGAAGGGAACATACATATTCCTCTTGACGACGTACGAATCGACGAGACCATGCATTTCGTCGAGAAACCGGTGGAAATTACGGATCGTGAAGTCAAACAACTCAAACGAAAGTGTATTCCTCTAGTTAAAGTTCGCTGGGAATCGAAGAATGGACCCGAATTCACTTGGGAACATGAAGAACAAATGAAGAAAAAGTACCCACATCTTTTCAGTTAAGCCGCTTGAAATTTCCTAAAGTAGGGGAGACTGTAACATTTGTACTTTTAACCTTTTCAATTCTAGTCCTAGTATTCTTGTATTTTTCCATTTTACCCCCTTGTAATCTCGAGCTTATGATCAATGGAAAACATTTTGTCAAATGCATTTAATTATAATCTACTTTGATATTCTATTTGATACAAACATGTTACCTTACGCTTAAAAACGAAATTCTAATGCTAAACCGAAGCATAAACGAACCCACACAAGTTGGAAATCAAGCCCAACCTAAAAACATGTCAAAATGGGCTTAAACCTTAAGTTTTAACCCAAAAACACGTCCAAAACCAAGTCTGTTGGGCCAAGCCCATTCAAAAAGCACTTTTGGGCCAAAAACACCCCGTCGCGTAGCACGACCAGGATACTGATTTCCCGTCGCGTGACACGACGACCTATCTGGCAACAATTTGACAACTCGTAATTAACCCCATTTTCTCATCTAAACACCTCCCAACCACCCTAATTACTGCATTAAACACCCAACCTACCCACCTCACCTATAAATACAACCCCTCTCCACCTTTTAACCTCTTGTTCATCCTTCTTCTCTCTAAAATCACTCTCTAATCCTCAAAGTTTTGAGCAAACTTCCTGATAACACATCAGTAAGTTTTCCAAGCTCAAACCTTCTTTCTCTTCAGTTTTTCCTTCTCTTTTCTATCCAAAACTCCTTGGAGAAACCTCTAGGATGTTCCCCATATCTATCCATAGAAGTGTGATAAGGGTAGAGCACCTAAAAGAGGTTCCAAAGGTGTTTGTTTACTGAATTATCTTTATGTCCTAAGATTGTTTATTGTAAAGAAATCAACCAGGTCTACTAACAATCTAATGTTAGAGAAATTTGTGCTATGGTATTGGGTGACAAAGGAGAGTCAAGACTCATCTAAATCAGTCCTCAAACTTTACTTAAACTTCTTGGTTATACTATGTAATAATATAAACATATACTTTCAAGTTTCTATATTACTATCTTATTAATAATCTTTGAAAGGTTTGTGGTTACACCCTACCTTACCAACTCTCTTGACCCTTCTTGTGCTACGAATTTATCCACACTAGAAAGGGGAAATCCCATGTCTAAAACCCACGTTTACCTCATAAGCGAAGTGGTTATGACATGAACTTATCAATCAGATTCACATTCCTAACCTTATACCATCCGAATCATCTATGATGATTTTGTGCTTGGTCTAACTTAATCTCATGATCATCTGGATTGCCCTAAAGGCAATTTGTGCTTGGTTTGCCTAAAAGGCTTGCATGAATCTCTTGAAACTATAATCTAAACTCGAACCTAAGACTCTAATTCTTAATTCTAGTTAATCGGAGCTAAAGCTTAAACTTCCAAGACTTATCTTTGGAACTATATCAAGACGCACCCAAAGGTGAGTTCATACTTGTCCTACTTTTATTCTTTATTCTTTGGGGCTCAACATGTATCACTATCAAAACTTAAACGATTTCATACTCTTAAACTATCATGCTCAATCTATTAAATATACTTATATGCTATTTGTCATGCTTACGATTCTTGATACTTAAACATAATTCATTAACTATTATTAGCCCACTTAACATGTATAGCGCTATAGGAGTAGCACCCCGCCCCCTTTATGGGTCATTGTTAAGAATCAAACGGACCTAACATGAATATGTTAGGTATATGCAGTGGACTCGCGGGTTTGAGTTATGTTCTTTGTATGGTATGTATGTATGTGCGATGCTATAGTATGAGATTCGAGTAAATCATTCTAATTACTACATATGTAAACCAAAACTAGTATGTTCACCAATGCTTTATGTGTTGACGAATATTTTATACATGTTGCAGGAAATGTTTAATGCAGGATTTTCAAGAAAAACTACTTAGGATTGGACTAGAAAATCGTGCTAGTTTAAGTTCTATGTTTCGATGGTGTATTTCTTCTTTTTTTTGAAACAATTTGTATTCCGTATCTTTTAGACAATGATTATGCTATGAACGAAATTTTATCTTTAAATCATATTGTCACAATTAGTGTCATGAAGTCTTTGAACAATCTACCACAAGTCTCGCCCCGATGTATTCCGCCATCGGTTGGGGTGTGACAGCACTTGTGATGAAAATAGACCAAGTTATGGAGTCACAACGCAGAGCGATAGACCACTCGTTCGAAGTCAGTCGATCAGAGATAATGGTGCCCCATGACTTACCGATGTTTCAAAACATACTCGGTAAGGTTTCCCATGCAGCGCTCAATATGTTGGTCCTCGAGCTCAATAAGATATATTATTTTAGGAAAACAAAACGGACTTGTGAGCATCGACTTATGACGAGTTTTGGATTGCCATGTGCATATCGACTAGATTCATATGAAAGAAGAGGTAACATCATTTTTTTATACTTATTATTATTATTATTATTATCTAGCTTATTATTATAGGGGTATAATAGTCTAAAGTTATAAATGTTTGAAGCGTTTTGTAGACGAATTGTGTTGTCTGGTTCGTACAAAAACAGAGGAAACTCTGCCGAAATTTTTATAAAAATCTGAAGCGTTTTTATTTTGTTTAGGCGTTTTTATTATCTACATTATTATTAATATTAACTGTGAATTCTTAGTACAGGTATACAAGTATCACTGTCCGAGATCAACGTCTTCTGGACACGACTTGATTATATGCTAGAAGAAGGTGAGACTCCCGAGTGTCACTTTGAGTGTGAAATGGATGCAGTAAAGGAGAAACTAACGTCGCAACCGCCGCAAATGAAAAAAAAAACATGTTTCAGAAAATAAAGGCGGTGCTGAATCCATGAATGACTGACCATCAACCTTCTAAAGTACAAACCGATACTCGTGGGCGGCCAACAACGAATGAAAAACAAAAAAAGGATAAGGTCGTGGTTGTTGTTGTTGTTGTTGTTGCTGCTGCTGCTGCTATTGTTGCTGTTGTTGTTGTTGTTGCTGTTGCTGTTGCTGTTGTTGTTGCTGTTGCTGCTGTTGCTGCTGTTGCTGTTGCTGCTGTTGCTGTTGTTGTTGTTGTTGTGGTGGTTGTTGTGGTTGTTGTTGTGGTTGTTGTTTTTGTGGTTGTTGTTGTTGTGGTTGTCGTTGTTGTTGTTGTTATTATTATTATTATTATTATTATTATATAAATTTTTCAACGTAGGGGAAGCAGCCATTCAGAAGAGGTAAACAATCTAAGGACAAATCGATTGTTTACGATAAAGATTTTCCATTGTTGGTAGGGGAAATGTATAAACTAGTGATATATACATTCATACATGCATACATATTTATACACATATTAAATCTCACTATTTGATGGTGACAAGTACAAACTCATCATCGACATGTTTAACATATGGCTTCCATCTACATATCATTAATATTTCAAACATTCGAAATGTCCGTGGGGATGGTAACTGTGGGTTCCGATCCGTAGTTGTGTGTTTAGGGTGGGCAGAAGAGCAGTGGCACTTCATCCGCACACAGCTTATGGAGGAAATGGAGATTAACAGAGACTGGTGGGAGCCAATTTTTAACATTGTAGATCACAGTTGATACAACGAACTATACAGGTCATTAAATTGGACTGGAGTTGGATATGCCCCAATCACCCATTGGATGGATATGCCCTCCACATGATTGCTAATTGCTCAGAAATTTGGGGTGGTTGTTCAATTTTTATGTACAAGTGGTCACAGTGAGACCTTCTTCCCTATGTTCGATGGTCCACGCAATTTTGAAGACCATGTGTTCATATCGTTTGCTTTGGTTAAACGCAACCATTACATCGTGGTTGAGTTAGCAAAAGGCACTCCAATGCCAACACTGAATGGAACGTGACGTGAATTTCGACATGAACAGGCAATGGAGTGGGAGACGTTGTATCATGATCGTCTACAAATGGTGCATATAAGAAGAGACTATGTTGACTTAGAATAGCTTATCGTATGTTACTGTTTTATCATGTATACGAATTATTTAACGGAAAAAAATTGTTGTACACGCTAATTCTATATATAATTAAAGGTTGTCTTGCCTTAGGAACAGTACGTGTATATCCACCGGCCGTTTTTTATCCAACGGTCCAGTCTTCTCAATCCTTTATTATTTTATTTTTAAATGATCCATCTCTTTTATCTCTCTCACACACACAGTATCAAGACCTGCTTCCCCCTCCCACCCTCTCTATCTCTCTCTCAAGCACACATAGAGACGCACAAACATTATCATCATCACATCTGGATGGGCTGATGAGTGATTATTATCGTCGGCGCAACAACTTCGAGCACTTGCAGATCGAAGAAGGGAGTGGGAATGGTGGAAATCGATGATGACGATGGTCGTCGTCACAGACGATGCCGGAGATGGCGACTGCTTAGCTACAGTATATCAATTGCACAGATTTAGCATGATATTTACGGTATTGCCATTGGCCTATGATTTCTTACACCAGTCTTATGATGTAGAAGATGAAGAGTAGAGTAGTAGTGGAAGACAAAGAGAGTGTCCGTTTGAAGAGCAGAGTTGTTGAGAGTTTCCATTTGAGGACAACGGTGCCGGCGAAGACGGAAGGAGAAGAACAATGGAGTAAAAAAAATGGAGAATCTTAGGCGGCGACAACTAGGTGGTGCGTGCTGGTGTTGTAGCGGTGCCCTGGTGGTGGCAAGGTGGTTGTTTTGCAGTGATAGCTTTGTGGTAGGGTGGGGTGGGTTACATAGAAAGGGATGCCTTCACTGCAGATGGTTTTGTGATGAAGATAGCAAAGTGTTTGTACAAAAGTTTGTTTCTTATGGCTCCATTTTAGAAAGGGTGAAATTGACATTCTATGGAGCTCTTATTAACAGAATTTATACTCATTTTTTTTATCTTTTTAATATACAAAGTTTACATATATTAAAGGGGTAACTTTGTAAAATAGTAACCAACATTCAAAAGTGTTTCAATTAGGTCACTCAACATTTTTTTTTTGTCTCAATTAGGTCACTCAACATTCACTTAGTATGTAAATTAGAGGTTTTTTCATCTATTTTGTAGGTAACTATGGTAATGTGGCTTTTTGTTTATTTTTTCCTATCTATTAATGCCGACGTTAAGTGATGATGTGGATTTATCATATTTTTTTTAATTTTTTAATATAATTAACATGTTATTTTCTTTTTTAATACATTTACATATATTTAAAATCCTGACCCCAACATCTTCTCCTCCATGTCATTCTTGACTCATACAAAATTTTACAAGACTCGATTTGAATGTTTAGTCATTTAATTGGGCCAAAAAAAGGATGAGTGACCTAATTAAAACACTTTTAAAACTTGGTTACTATTCTATGAAATATTCCCTATATTAAATTACAAGTTATAACCACAATCAAGTTTGTTGTTTTTGTCTTTTAACGACACAGTAAAGGTTTTTTCTTTTTGTGTTTTGTTATGAAGACCGAAGAGAAAGAGGATAAAGACAATTAATTGATAATTGATAACACTATAATGTAATGCAAAGTCGAGTCTCTATAAAATGCGAGTATCAACCGATACGGACTTAACAACACCGTTTTCGGTATGGGATTTCGTTTTTTGCTTCTTGATCAATGGAAAACACGTGTTGATTGTTATGCCGAGCACTAGTATTGTACTGGTACGAAAGCGCGCAGCGAAGCGCGTGATAGTTTTACTAGTTTAAATTAGAACTTGTAAACTGACCAAGTGTGAATTTCCAACATTGACCAACTTTGGGTCAACGTTTATTGGCTGCACCAGGTTGAACATCTCACACTAAGTTTACCAACCACTGATCAATCTTTAGCATGCTCGTGACTAGTTTATTTATAACTTTTCCCAACTTCAGTTATTTTATATCATGTGACTGATGAAAATTTTGTTTTTTAATCTTCAATTATATGAATAAAAAAAAACTTGGAACCGGTTATGTTTGGCAAAACTAACTGGAGGCTGGTAGCTGCAAGCTGGAAGCTTTTTAAATATATTTTGGTGTTTGGCAGAGTAGCTGGAGCTTTTAATAAAACGTATAAAATGACCAAAATGGGCATAATTAAAATCTTGTAAGGAAGGTTTTTATTTTGTTTTTAAAATAGAATGGGTATTTATGTCATTTACTAATTAAAAGCTTGTAGCTAGTAGAGTTTTTTCTTAAAAGCTAGTAGTAGTAGTTTTTCACTGTAGAGCTTTTTATCCTAATCTAAAAGCTTCCAGCTCTTCAACCAAACAAGGCTTTTTATAGAGTAAGAGCTTTTTCTTAAAAGCTTGAAGCTTGAAGCTCTTAAAAGCTCCTTGCCAAACATACGTGTATGCATTCCTTTCAAACCAGGCCACTTTTTTTCTTTTTTTTTCTTTTTTCTAAAAGTAATTAAGCTAACAATTTCTGTAACTTGTTTTTCTAATTTACATTCAAAAGCTTTCTCTCAGATCCCGCATAAAGGAGATCCACCCTGCGTCCAGCAGATCTTCTTGTCTTTGGGTGGGCCGGGGGAAGCATGCTTGTGATGACCTGACAGGTGTATCTCCTCTAGTCGGGTTGAGGGATAGTGGGTTTGTAGCAGGACAAGCGGTGCGGAAAGTAGAGGCGAAGAAGGTAGAAAAGCATGCTAAAGCCTGCGAGGAGAATCAACATGTTTTCGTACCACTAGCTTTTGATACCTTTGGCTCATTGGCACCGGAGGCTACCCGTTTCCTAACCAGGGTCCAGCAAGTTATTCATAGTAGTGTCTCGGCTTCGGGTAGGCAATGTTACGCTTTTAGTAGATTAGGGTTTGCCATTCAGAAGGGGATGGCGGCGCAGCTTGTTGCCCGTCTTCCCGCTATCTTGATGCAATATTTTCAGTCATGTATCCTCAAAATTTGAAGTCAAAATTGAAAAAGAAGAAAGCTAAACATTTTCTTAGTCATTTATTTTTGTTAGTGTTAACATAAGTTTTACGTAAGTTATTTCCTTTTCTCCATACACTTGTGTTTGATTATGGTATCAACTCATATATATATAAGAGTTTTTTAAGAACCTTTTGGTGGTTCTATTTGGTCATTACTCATTAAAAGTGATTATTTCATGGTGATCGTTCGTCGGTGGTGGAGGTGCAATGCAGGACTGTGATGAGGAAGGCGAACGGAGGAGGTTATCATGATTATTTCAACATGCATAGTTGAGAAAATCTTTAAAACCGAACAACAAAATTATATTATTTTTGCCTTGCGGACTTCATACAAATGTGAAAAGAAAGGTCAAAAACTCCTCCTAACTTACTAGTTTATATTTATGATAAGAAAGTACTTTTTTTATAAAAAAAAAAAAACACAAATATCAAGCTTAAAATATATAAAACACACTAAAAAATTAAAAAAATGGATCATATTGGATCGTGGGGATCCCCACGACCAGTGGAGTGCTCCTCCACAACCTGTCTATTTGACCCACCCATGACCCGTCCAAAGCTCCACGGTCAGTGGGAACAAAGCTTCCTAAGGAAGCTTCTTCCTTTTACATAAAAGTAAAAAAAAATAATCCCCCTCAACGGACCGTAGAGGCATCCACGGTCTGTGGAAAAACCCTGAAATCACAAAAAGGGGACGACCCGTCCACTTTACTATCTCTCCTTCTCTCTACTCTCTAACCTCCCTCCCCCCCCCCCCCCCCCCTCTCTCTACATCACCACCGCCACCACAAACCACCCTCTACCACAACCACCATCCACCAGAAACCACAGTCCTCCACCCTCTTCCACCGCCACCAGCCACCACAAACCACCGTTCTCCACCCTCCGTTGATTGCACACATTCTTCACAGGTATTTAGGGCTGTAAACGAACCAAACGAACACGAACAAGGCTTTGTTCGTGTTTGTTTGTTAAGGTTTCTTGGACAAACGAACTGTTCACGAACACACTAACGAACATAATTCCGTGTTTGTGTTTGTTTGTTAAGAAATCCAGTTGTTTGCGAACTGTTCGTGAACACGGGTCTTGAACACAAACAAACAAAAACAAACAATTAATATGCAACTAACTAAAAAAAAACATTGTTAATATTAACTGTTAGACAAAATACATCTACTAAACAATGTTGATAAGTCAAATTGTACTAACTTAGACATAAGTATCTAAAATAAGAGTTTTTTAAGAACCTTTTGGTGGTTCTATTTGGTCATTACTCATTAAAAGTGATTATTTCATGGTGATCGTTCGTCGGTGGTGGAGGTGCAATGCAGGACTATGATGAGGAAGGCGAACGGAGGAGGTTATCATGATTATTTCAACATGCATAGTTGAGAAAAACTTTAAAACCGAACAACAAAATTATATTATTTTTGCCTTGCGGACTTCATACAAATGTGAAAAGAAAGGTCAAAAACTCCTCCTAACTTACTAGTTTATATTTATGATAAGAAAGTACTTTTTTATAAAAAAAAAACACAAATATCAAGCTTAAAATATATAAAACACACTAAAAAACTAAAAAAAAATGGATCATATTGGATCGTGGGGATCCCCACGACCAGTGGAGTGCTCCTCCACAACCTGTCTAGTTGACCCACGCACGACCCGTCCAAAGCTCCACGGTCAGTGGGAACAAAGCTTCCTAAGGAAGCTTCTTCCTTTTACATAAAATTAAAAAAAAATAATCCCCCTCAACGGACCGTAGAGGCCTCCACGGTCTGTGGAAAAACCCTGAAATCACAAAAAGGGGACGACCCGTCCACTTTACTATCTCTCCTTCTCTCTACTCTCTAACCTCCCCCCCCCCCCTCCTCTACATCACCACCGCCACCACAAACCACCCTCTACCACAACCACCATCCACCAGAAACCACAGTCCTCCACCAGAAACCACAGTCCTCCAACCTCTTCCACCGCCACCAGCCACCACAAACCACCGTTCTCCACCCTCCGTTGATTGCACACATTCTTCACAGGTATAAAGGTATTATTATCTGATTTAGTGTTTAGATTTGTTGTTTGTGTTTGGTTTGAGGCTTTTGTGACGAGGGTGGGGTTGATTGGTTGGAAGGAGAGACGGTGGCCGGTGAGTAGGGTTGGGGCAGAAAATGGTAGGGCTACGGTGGTGGTCGGAGGGGTAGGGTTGTGGTGGTTGGGGTGGGGTGGTGGTGCTGGTGATGGTGCTGTGGTGGTGTCCGAGGGGTGGGTGGGGTGTTGGTGCTGTGGTGGTTTAGGCGTTTCTTGATAATAATCGCGCCTCTTGAATATTGATAATAAATCGACATTTTGTTTAGGCGTTTCTTGATAATAAATCGGCATTTTGTTTAGACGTTTCTTGAAAATAAAGGAATTTCATAATGATAAAAGTGTATTTGATTTTTGAAATCAAGAAAATCCGATATGTAATCAAATCAAGCACGTTTTTATTGTGTATGTGTTGTGTTTATGTTTAATAGTTTTGATAAAGCGTGCCTTTAGATAGTTTGTATTTGTTTAGAATTGATTGTTTTGGGATATTGTAGACGACTTGTGTTGTCTAGTTCGTACAAAAACAGAGGAAACTCTGCCAAAATTTTTATAAAAATCCGAAGAATTTTAGGTGTTTTTGTAGATTATTGATTGTTGTTGTGATAATGATCTTTGTTTTGTCTTGTTTTGCAGATATGGAAAACTCTAACGTGCCTGAAGATAGGGATCCTCTAGCATTGGATAATATGGAAGGCTGGGTATACACGCTCGACCACGATCCTTATGAGGTGGCTAGATGGAACAAGATGGTCGAGCATCCGGTACACCCATCGTGCGGAGTTGACTCGGGTGCACTTCGGGCGATCAGTACAGAGGAGAGGTTTAGGGAGTGGATCCCCGCCGGTACCCCTTGGGATCAGATGTTTGCTGACCTCAACCACAAGGTGCATCGGCCCCTTACGATCGAGTTCATCTCCACGTTTTGCTATACGGTGCGCCCAGCCGGTGCGGATCCCGATGCAGAGCATTATCCTGAGATAATATTCAGGTTATTTGGACAGCTCTGCACATATTCACTCGACGAGTGGGCTACGATTAGCGGCTGGTAAACCCAGGACGAGCTCGTCCAGGATATGTACACTACAGCCTTGACCACATTGCCAGACGACATGCTGATGGCGTGGTGGCCCACTATCGGTGGTCCAGAGTTTGGGGCGGACGGAGTGAGGTATTATTATTATTTTCAAAACATTATTTTTAGGCACTTAAAACTAATTTCATAGTCCCGACGTTTTGTTATGAATTTATAAATGTTTGAAGCGTTTTGTAGACGACTTGTGTTGTCTGGTTCGTAAAAAAATTGAGGAAACTCTGACAAAATTTTTATAATGTTATTATTATCCTGTGCAGGTCGGATAGGGCCAGCAACATCTGGGACCTTTAATTCGTTACATACACCGTATGGTTAGCTGGTCTATTGCCGGACGGTGTACCTGTAACGAAAGGGTCAATCAAATCGACCTTTTCTATCTGTACTGCATTCTCGTGGGTAGGCCGGTTGCCCTGCATAGGTGCTTTGCTGAGTACATTGCTGCCTACCCTCATAGGAATACAGCGGGGGGTATTCCGAACGGGGGATCATCACGGCCATCGCGTTGCATGTTTCCCTGGCCGACTTGTGGACTCATATTGAGGATCACCATTTACCAATTCCGTTGAGGCCCACGTATGATTATTATTTATTTATTGTTATTTATTATTTATTATTATATAATAATATTATTATTGTTGTGCATTTCAGACCGTTAAATATACAAACTATGCAGCAGATGAAGGTGGCGTACAAGGTCAAGGGCAGCAGACCACCCGTATATCACCAGCGCGCTTGGGGTACGACTAGTGACACATTTGTACCACAGCGCTGGTACATATTGAGTGGCCGGTTGGAGCCGATGAGATTCAGATGCCACACCTTGCCGAGTCGGAGCATGAGGGTGATGTAAAGGTGGATGTAGTGATGGCGGATGTGCTCCCTGATGCCCGACGGCATGCTCGCCGCATTTATCACGCCATTAGGTTGCCTGATATCACGAACCAGCTACTTCAGCAGGTTCTGGATCAGATGGGGGAGATGCAGACTGATATTCGGTAGGAGATGTAGGAGATGTCGGCTGATATTCGGTGGCTGGTACAGAGCGAGAATAAGAGGCGAGTTTTAGCGGGTTTGGCGTCGCGTACCGTGCCGCGTACCGATCATGGTGGGGCGTCCAGCAGTCAGCACGCCTGTACGTCCGGTGCATCTCGGGGGCAGGATGATTAGTTGTTTGTTTATTTGGATATTATTATTGTATGAACATTTTTAATTATGTAAATGCTTGAATATTATGCTTTATTTTGTTTTATTATTAGTATCTTGTGTTTTGTTTTGTTCGGCAACATAAACGTTAATGTTTACGCAACAACTATTATATCATTTTATAAGGATAATTCTATTTATTTTTAAAAATAACATCCATATATAAAAAAATCATTTTATACAAATAACGAAAGAAAACATTAGTATATATATTAATTTCTAATGGTCGGTGCAATAGTATGTGAATGGATGGCAGACTTGTAATATCATGTGTCAACTGAGGGCAAAAGTGGTACTTTGGTAACTTCAACAACATTAAAACATTAGTATTCTAAACCATCGTCTCTCTCTTCTAGCAACCATATCAAAATAAAAGCTGCCTCTCAATCTTGTAACACCATGGTCCATGCGCGTCAGCTAGAACCTTTCCGCCGACCCGATCCTTTCTCGAATCAAACCCTTATGCATCCGCGGCGCATGAGATTCAGACAGAGAAACCGGTGGTATGCTTTCTGTTGAAACCGGAAGTGGCGGTGGAAGCGGAGGTGGTAGTGGTGGTGGAGATGGTGGTTGCGGTGGAGTTACCGAAAGTGGCGGCGGTGACAACGTCGTGTCCTGGCCTACACAGATGGTGGAGGCGATGCGGTTAGTGGAGCTGGCAACGACGAGTAGTGGACGATATGATGTGCCGAAGTTAAATGGTTTTATTCTTTTGTTGAATTGGTGCCTTCACGGAAGAGGTTGATGAGAGATTTTAAGATGTTGTAGTAACATCCTCCTACTCCAAATAGTGTGATTGTGGCAATGGCCGTATGTGGTGTTTTCTTGGTGGCATTTAGGTGGAAGGACATGATGTGTACATAGATGCAAAAGATGTACTTGTAGACAGAGACTGATAGAGTGTATGAGATAAAAAAAAAAAAAAAAAAGAACTCTTGAGAGAAATGGTTAAACAAACAAAACAAAAACAATTAGGGAATACCACACGTTGGTTTTCTTTTTCCTGTGGGCAGTCTCATTTACTCTTTATATTATAATACTTTTTTACCTGGATAAAACTCTAACCAAATAGTTTGTATATGTAAGGATTTTAAAAAAAAAAACATATATTATGAGTTTTATAAGGTGTTTGTGAGGAAGGATGGTGCCATAGGGCACATTGCAAGGGTGCCATGTGACATGTGTTTCATGTGCTGACCTAACCTTATGTCGGTTTTAGGTTCATAGTGAAACACGATATTTATTAGATATTGGTAATTGAATATTGTATAGCAAAAGACGGATGAGAGTGCTTTGCGTCTACAGGTAATGTTTTTCGTCTAAAACAAATGAAATAGGCGTATCAATTTGCATTACGTGTGATACGTAGTCGCATCCACATGTCTTTCGTATATCCCCGTGCGTAGCACGGGGCAAACTACTACAACAACAACAACAACCTTACCCAGTAAATCCCACACTTAGCCAAGCTAAGAGTAGGGTCTGGGGAGGGTGAGATGTAGGCAAACCTTACCCTTATCCTTACGAATAAAGAGGCTGCTTCCAGAAAGACCCTCGGCTTGACAATACACAAACGACAGGCCAAAAAAATACTGAATTTAAAGAAAACATGAAGGCGTGACGTAGTAAAACAAAGGTATATATACCATTTAAGTAACATAACCCGTAAAAACACAAATACAAGTCACCTATACGGACCTCCCTTAGTGAAAGACAAAGTCTAAGCTCCTAGAACCATGCTACGATAGAACTAAACCCTCCCTAATAATCCTTAACCTTAATCTTGTGCCTCCACGAAGCTCTATCCTCGACCATGTCCTCAGAGAGGTGCATCTCTATTAAATCATGCCTAACACGGGATAAACTACTAGTTTATAAAAAAAAAAAAAAAAAAACATTCATTTTCACATCTCTAACCCATCTTAAACACTCACACTTCTTTTTCACAACTCTCACTCCATCTCAGTCATTGCCAATGATTACCAATCATTGGTAACCATATAGACGGACCGTTGAGGCCCTCACCATTAAATATTAAGTACATTGGCTACAATTCACACATACACTACAAGAATTTCGGGCTTTAGGGGCGACCCGCTTTTTGGTCGCCCCTAAAGGTCAATCAAATCCCCAGCCGTCGGATCAACGAGCAGATCAACGACCCACGTTTTATCGTACCTATAGGCTTTAGGGGCGACACCTTTCGGGGCGATGTCGCCCCTAAAGGTAAAAAAAAACACCCGCCTAAAGCCTTCTTTCCCTCTTTTCCTTTTCCCTTTTCTCTCAAAACCTCTCTCTCTCTCTCTCTCTCTCTCTCTCTCTCTCTCTCTCTCTCTCTCTCTCTCTCTCTCTCGATCACTCTCCTCATCACTCTCAATCTCCCATCTCTCACTCTCCTCACTCTCAATCTCTCATCTCTCATTCTCCTCTCCCCCTATTTCCTTCTTCCCCACACTATCGCACCACCCCCACCACCGAACCACCCCTCCACCGCACCACCGAACCACCCTTCCACCGCACCACCCCACCACCGAACCACCCTCCCCTGCCCTCCTCTGTCCTCGTAGGTTTTTTTTCTTTTTTTATTGACGTATATATGTTTAGTTTTTTTTAATAATAATAATATGAGTTGTAGGAAGCTCCGATCTATCAAACCCGCTGAAGATCCACCCCTAATACCGGTTAGTAGTCACCCCTAATTATTACTTTTTATTATTTATGCCTTAAATTTTATATATAGGTTTGTATGTATGTGTGTATTTAGGTATGTATTATGTTTTTTTTTTTTTTGTGTTTTTGTGTTTTTTTTTTTAATTTCTTTTCGTTTTTTCTGTTTTTTTCTTTTTGTTTTTATATTTTTCTGGTTTTTTATTTTATTCCGTTTTTTATTTTATTTTTTGTTTTTTCTGTTTTTTTTTTGTTTGTTTTTTCATTATTTTTTTATTTTTTTCAAATTTTTTTATTTTTTTCTATTTTTTTGTATGTATGTATGTATGTATGTATGTATGTATGTATGTATGTATGTATGTATGTATGTATGTATGTATGAGTGTATGTATGTATGTATGTATGTATGTATGTATGTATGAGTATATGTGTGTATGAGTGTATGGATGTATGTATGTATGAGTATATGTGTGTATGAGTGTATGGATGTATGTATGTATGAGTATATGTATGTATGTATGTATGTATGTATGTATGTATGCGTGTATGTATGTATGTATGAGTGTATGTATGTATATGTATGTATGTATGAGTGTATGTATGTATGTGTGTATATATGTATGTACGTATGAGTGTATGTATGTATGCATGTATATGTATGTATGAGTGTATGTGTGTGTGTGTATGTATGTATGAGTGTATGTATGTATGTATAAGTGTATGTATGTATGCGTGTATGTATGTATGCATGAGTGTATGTATGTATGTATGTATGTATGTATGTATGTATGTATGTATGTATGTATGTATGTATGTATGTATGTATGTATGTATGTATGTATGTATGTATGTATGTATGTATGTATGAGTTCATTTAAATTATCGTGCCTTAAACCCAAATTATGTTTCAGTCACATGGAAAAAAGGACATTATGAGCGATACCTTTAAGGGCCACAGAGGCTTTTAGGCACCAAGCAAATGTGGCAGGACCTTTAGGGGCGACAATCGCCCCTAAAGGTCTTGTCGCCCCAAATACCCTAATATTAGGGACGACAAGCGTCACCCCTAAAGCTCCAGACTGTTGTAGTGATATTGTATTAGATGGGACTACTAAGTCCACAACAACTTACAAATCTAGTCTCACACTACCCTCACATATATATATATATATACACACACACACAAATGGTTTTGAATGTAGATTAAAACGGCCATTTAGTCATTTTGGGGGCTATGATGTAAGACCTATAACCGAATAGTTGTCCTACGACACTCGAACAATTGTTTGATTATTAAAATCTGTAAGAGTTGATTTCGACGGGTACATCATAACCCTTATGTTGAAACGGTCGTTATAGTTTTACATCAAACGACCACATATTTAGGTATTCCTCGCACTACCTACCGAGAGTGGAGCTTCACAGCCTCATGAATTGCTTCAGGAAAAAATCTAGAGATGGTGAAACTAGAAATGTGAGATTCTATAAGTTTGCACATTATGAAAAAAAAATGCCAATGGATTAGGGATTTAGGTGATTATTAAACAACGATGACACCGTCACAGGCAATCTATTGAGTTATGAATTTGGTTATCACTACGGTTAGTGGATACATGCATCAAAGAGATTCAAGCTAACTCATACCTCAAGTCGGTGACTTATAACAACGTGTTTGTGAACTTCACAAGCTATGTGTCTATTGGAACCTCTAAGCCGATTTTGAAGGCATCCCCTTAAATTATGAATAAGTAGTGAGAGAACCGTTATGGATAAGGTAACATCTTTATTAGATTCAAAAGAAGACTTTGAACATACATATATTCACTACAATGATATTATCATTTAATTAAAGGAAAAACACTAGATTTGCATACATGGTAAAACGGGAGAGAATGCGAACTAGAAACGTTAGATCCTTCAGGTTTGCACATTTTGAGGAAATACCAATGGATAAGAGATTTAGGTTATTATTGTATAATTGGTGACATCATCATGGACTAGTCTCTCTCTTTTTTTTTTAACAACAAATGTCACATCTCCTATACTATTACGCCAATAATTCTAAACTACACACTCTTGCTAAGGATTGAACCTTGGACCTCCCCTCTAAGAAATATATGCCTTTACCAAGTGGGCTAACCCACATTGGCATGGACTAGTCTCTTGAGTTATGGATTTTGTTGTCGCTACGGATCAAAGAGATTTATACTTCATATTTTGCGTTTTCGGTTTCACCTTTTTCTCCTGAATGTGATTTGAAACAAATCCCAATGTTTTCCCTTGGTGACTAAGGTTGATCATTTGGAACAAATATATATAGGAGAAATTATCGTCGGGGAAGAAGGTTCCTTGGGGGAAGAATAGATTTTTGATAGGACCAAGTTTGTAGACTTTTCTTCACTTCTTATACTTTTGTATTCAATTTTAGTGGCTTTGTTCCGGTAGACAAGATACTCGTTTCCCTTCCCAAGTGAAGTTATACATGTTTTGTTTCCTTCTATGTGTTGCACCAAAGTCATGTTGCCAAGATTTACCAGACAGTAAGTGAGACTAGTCCCATATTGAGCACATCACAAATGCCCTCTTGATTATAGATTTATAGGTTCACCCAACACAAATTAATAGGAAGTGTACAAATCTCAATCACTTTAATAGTAAGTCCTTCCTCGCTTCAACCAATCTGATAAGGATCAAGTTCTCATAACTATCAGTGTCAATGATTAAAGAACATACCTTATTATTGATGCAACATTTGGATTGAATAATCTCATCCTTTAGCGAAATGGCCTATTCTTTCTCAATCTTCTTGTTTAAACTACTAATTGAAAAGCCTTAATCATGAAGACAACTTGTCGGTTGACAAGGGGTTGGTCATATTCCTACTGCCATAATAGATTGTGTGAAGATGAGTAATAGCATAGTTATTACCCTCTTAATTTCCGCAACCATTACGATCACCTGTGATCGAGGCACATAGTTCTTCAAGTTTTGTGGAGGGTTCTGTAGAGCCTAGCAGTGAGATCCACAACCCCCCCCCCCCCCCCCCCCCCCCCACACACACACACACACACTTTTCTTGAACCTCCCACCCCCATATATTGCAACACGGTTGTTAAACACTTTTGGCAAATGCCATCATGATACTAACGAGCTCATGTACCAATTGGCACAGGGCGGGACTGCAATCCACCGTGTAGCACGCGAGGTGGAAGCGAAATAGAAAACAAGAGAGAAAATACTCTTCAAAAGAAAATTGATAATATTCTTGAATGATGAAAACATTACATTAGCCCCTTTTAAAAGGAAATTCTAGAAACAATTTTGTCATCAAATTAGCAACTAAGAAATTAAATACATAACTCAATCAATATAATATGACAGGATATAAATAATATAAAACTAAGGGCCATGAGTGAACGTAAACAAGCATATTAACAAACGTTCACAAACACAACATTTATTTGTGTTCTTGCACTTAATTAATCGAACGGAATTTCTTATTCATGTGCCTTCATTTATTAAACAAACTTTCTATCGAACGGTTCACAGACAGTTCGTTAAATGTTCGGTTTGTTTGCAGCCTTATTTCCATCGCACATTAGAAGAGATTTCTCGCTCGTGACTTTCATTTCGTTTTGGTCCATCGACTTGGTTTACATATGGTACCTAGAAACTATGGATAAACACCTTTATGTTTGTTTAAATATTCTCTTTGATTTGATAAGAAAATATGTTGTTTTTATGTGGAAGATGTACGATATCTTAAATAAATCAATTATGAAGATGTGTTAATAATAAAAATAAAAAGAATGAAGTTATAGATTGGTCCAAAGTCTCGTCAAATTTTTTGAAGGGTAACACGTGCGTCTCTGACAGCAAAAAATTAGCGTGCAAGTGTTAAGGCATAAAGTACTACGATCGTATTTCCTTGTTTCACATATGGGAGCACATGTGTGGGGTAAATGTGTAAAGCTCGTAACGAGGTCCCTCATCAACGAAATATTTATTTTACTAAAATATAAATAAATTTATGTTGGGGACTTGTAACAAAACCGAATTAGTGGTGTGGTGATAACTAATTTGGTGTATTACCCATGATCTCTTGGTTTAGTGGTATGGTATCTCCTCTTATAAATGTAAGGTTGTAGGTTCAAATTCTTGCAAATGCAAGGTGAGGTGGAATTAAGGTGTGATAAAATTTGAGGTTCAAAAAATAAAACTAACTTGATGTATTAATATGGAGGTTATGGGTTTGATACCCACTAACAACACATTAGAGGAAATTTGGCCGTTCAAAAAAAATCTAGTTCCTGTTTATCAGATATAGCCTTCTAGTATGAAAACATAGTAACAGAGAAAGAGAGAGAAGAAAAAGTTTAGAGAGAGAGAGAGTATTTGTATTATTATTAGTAGGAATACACGCGCATTGCAGCGGGTGCGTCTGTTTTGTCGCCTAACAGCTGTTGTCAAGCAAGATTAAGGTAAGCGCTTAGTAATGATCTATTCTAGAATATATCCGTGTGATGCAGCGGGGAACACGAACACCCAAACATCACCAACATCGAAAGGTTTAAGATAATTTGCACTATCGAATAGCTAAATATATAGATAAGCAATTGCAATAATGAATAATTATATCACCCTTACTCGTATTACATATCTCTTAATATTGTTAAAATATGAACATTTGAACAACCACCATCATGGATTAAGATATGATGCTATAATCTTTTTATCTAGACAAAACTGATGAATATGAAATCATAAATCCGTCTTTCAACATTACGCACAAATTTCTCTTGCATTACTGCAAATCCAGCATCAGATACTCTCTGCGTATATAAACATGAAGAAAATGAAATAAAAAAACATGCAACCAAATTAAAAAAAAAAAACACAACCACATAATTACATTTTCACATAACTGAAAAATGAATTCCATGCATATTAAGAGCTAGCATAATAAATTCTGCATCCTGCAATAGCCAGTATATAATATAAGTTTAGAACACATTCTAATGTGAGTTTGGTTGGTTCAATCCTAAGCAAACACTATGGTTTTTAATTAATCTAATGAGATGAGATCTTGTACAAACAAACTTTTACATAAAAACAATAGGAACAAATCTTATCGGTTTATATTTTGATCCATGAATAAAATGATGACACATAAGCAGGTCAACCTTCACTACCATTTTTAACGGAATAAAGGGCAATTTTGGAACATAAAAAAACCGTAAACATAAAGATCTAGAAGAACAATTAAATAGCAAGCTTTCGTCATGTGCTAACATTATTATTGGCTTAATTGTGCTGGTAATAAATTATCTAATATTTTACTGTGCTGGTATTAACATTAGTGCTATTATGTGCTCTTATATGTTATTTGTGCTATTATAAGGTTTAATAAAAGTTGTTGCTATTTGCTAATAAGTTCATAAGTTCATGTTTTCACGAATCCAATGCAAATAATTATATCATTACACTAAAAAAGTTCAAACTTCTTAGCCATGGCCAATAACAACACGAGGTATGAGAACATCAATATCAACACATCTCTAAAATCTAATAGCACATGTCATTCTTGGAGATCTGTTTGTGATTTGCACTCCCGGTTCTAAGGGATATATACCTATTATCGTATCCCCTTAACACTAACACCATATTCTGAAAATACCTAAAAAACATGCAAAATCAATTAAAAAAAATTCAACCATACCCAAATACAAAGATCGATAAAATTAATGAAACAAAATTTAAATAAGACAGAACACATATGTGTTCATGTCTTCTACAATATTCACATTTAAAAAAAATGTTGAACACACTAACAAGGCTTCGGAATCCATGTACAATAAATAAATGGTGCACAACAAAAGAAATTGATGAACAAATTGAAAGAAATGTTTTTTGAAAATACTATGCGTAATTAACTTCCAAAAACACTGCATAACTATAGGGATTTTCGCATAACTGCATATATGATTAAAGTTACTGTTCTACCCTTTCTCCTATCCTTTCTCTAACATTTGTAGATACACGTGTTGAATTAATATTGGTTCATATTGTTTTTACCCAAAATTTGGTTTGTATTTGATCTTACTCCTTAATCTAATATCATTTAAATAATGGAGAAATGATGGACACAATTAATTAACCATACTTATCTTACATTTTGTAAAGAATAATGTACTAATGTAAGATAGGTTAGCCCTGCCTGTTATTTTCCCTACTATAAATTTTCGGTTATACATCGTCATGAAAACCCATATATGTTATTCCAATTCATTAATATTAAAAAGTTAAGCTTTCTGTTCCTATTGACAACATAGAAAAATTAGAGAAAAATTAAACATAGACCAAACGATAAACATAAATTGTGTGAAGTTGGTGGGTAAGGCCACATGTAATGATTTGCTTTATTTTAAATGTCATGTTATGAAAGCCAAAAATGAAATAAGCATATGCATGGATAACAAACTATGCCAAAAAAACATTTTTTTAGAGAAATATTATGTTTACCTTCTGTTAAATAAAATCGATTATCAACAAACCTTTGTTTAAATGGACGGCCTCATCAACTCTTCAAATTCTAGTCAAAATAAAAGGGCATAGAAGCAAATGATTCAATAAAACAATTAACAAAAGAAACTGACTGAATATTATAATTATCGTGAGAAATGACATAAGCATAGCAAAGGGATTGGAAAGAGAGACGTCTAGTCACGATAAACACGTACAAAACTAACCGGTCCATTATGAAATTAGTGAGTATATAAAGGAAAGGGATGGAAGTAGGCTTTAATTCGATGCTTCAATGGAATTGTAACTCAAGTAAATGATACATAATGAAAGTGTGTTTTAATGAAATTGATGAAGATGTTTTATTTCTTTTTTATTATTATGAACTAGACTATTGCCCGTGTGGACACGCGGTTCAACAATTAACAATTATTTAGAGCGGTAAAACCTATAAAAAAATATACTACAAATATTTTATTAAAATTTAAAAGTAAGGAATACACATGTTATTCAAATATCACTACAAATATTTTATTAAAATTTAAAAGTAAGGAATACATGACATGAAATTTAGAATCACGTTTGGATATGCACGCTATTTACAGAGCTAAAATGGTAGTAGAAAACATAACATGCTAAGCGAGCACGTATATCAGTCAAAGATTAAAAATAGTAGAAGCAAAGCGGTTCGGTACATCCTCATGTCAAATGGTAAAATTCTATAAAGACTGTAGCATACAAGTTTATTTATTGAAAAGTTACGTAATACAATTCGTATGGATTTTGGTTACATGCAAAATATCATAAAAAAGTTTAACGTTACCCAATAATGGATATATGAATCAATAAATATTTGATTTGACGTTATTTAAAAACAAATAATGAAATGAATAATAACATATTTCTTGTAACGGAACGCAAATGAAGATTAAAATTCACAGTAAATAAATATAGTTTAACAAATCATACAACCAAAAAATTGTTGCAGATTCATAGGTTAGAGACCCGTGTGTCACACGGTTCATACAAAAGTAAAATGAGAAAAAATATCAATATTGTAGTATGCAAGTTGTTTTACTTATTGACTGTTGGGTAATACAATTGGTATGGATTTTGGTTGAGTGAAAAAATATCATATAAGTATTTAATATAACACAATAATGGATATATCGATCAACTAAAGTTTAATTTGGCAAAATTTATAAACGAAGATGGGAATCAAATGAATAATACCATATTTATTCTAATGGAAGCCAAATGAACATGAACATTCAAAGTGATTAATATACTTTACGAAAACATATAAAATAATAATAAAAACAAATTTCAACGTGTACCAAATAAATAATCAATCGGAAACCTTGCTCATGAGCATGATGAAAATCCATCGGAAACCTGCAGAATAGCAGTTGTGCTCTGACTCCAAAAAATGAGCAGCTTTGACTTTTCGGTTAACTGAACGTGCTTTACTTTTTAAAATAGTATGAAAATAATAAATTCATATAGAAAATATTGAAATGTAGATATTAGCAAAAGAGTACGAATGGGAAAAAATGGTTAGCTACTTTTGGCTACTTGTTCCAGTTCAAGAAAGAACATCATAGAACTCACGAAACAAAAATAGTTTGCTGCTTGAACTCCACTATTTCATTTACCAAATAGAATACATTAAATAGAAAAACCATTAAGCTTGCTCCAAAAGAAATGTAAACTAACATACCCACATTCTACTTCCTGAAAGTAAATTGCCATGTGTGCCAGGAAAACAAACCATGATTTTGACCTACTGCTATTTTACTTGACACAACTTAAACATATAATAAAAATATAACATAAAAAAAAGAAACTAAACCCACGAAGCTCCATTTTGCATCAGCTATGACCCAAATCCGTATAGATTTCAACTCAACTTCTCATACCCGATAAGCCTGGTTTAGACCATCAAGCCCATGATCTGCTGCCCCGTGACCCGTTACCTGTGAAGTGTGAACACAATGATTAGTCGTACAAAAACCACTTCTTGAAGCATTATAATTATTTCTTTAAGAAATGGATAAAAGCATGTCAATATGCTACATAAAACACAAATAAGAAGACAGAATAGTAGTGAGCTTACTACACTAATGCTGATTCAAGAGTCCTTCAGACGAATGCGATTTCAAATAAACAGAATAGCAAAGTTGTTACTCTTTTAAAAAATAAAGATATTGAACCGACATTCCAACAAATCACGATTCAAGTATTACAAGTTATATTATGCACATTAAGAACTTTAGTTAAAGAGTTTTTCAAACATAATAACCATAATAGTTTACAAAATTACAGGAGTACCTTAACAGGAATGTGCCCATTAGAAGTTCATCTCTTTCTTGTTTTCATTTTCTTTTGAAGTAATCTCCATTGAACGCCTTCCCGGAAGAATATGACTTTGACTTTGGCTTTTGGATCAGGAATCCCCGAGTATATCACTAACCTTCTCATCTAAAAAAATAACATGAGCACACATAAGGGTGATAATTTCCGATTCAACCTGAGACACGACACATACCAGTTTAATAAATGGGTGTCTTGAGTTGACCCACAAACCTATATAACTAATTTACTGCAACCTATCAATGAAATTGCTAGTTTGGTGAAATTGCTTCTAATTTGAAATTCACAAATAAGTCGGTCACCCCTGCCACCAAATTCTCCACACTTGCTTTTAGGCAAATATCTTGATTTTGGTATGACACATTGTCACACCCTCAAAATCCACTTGCGGAGTTTTACCGCGAGGCGCATGACAAACCAGGATCCAAACCAACGATCACAATAAACAAGTCTAAATGAATAAATGCAATTTCAAAACATAGTTTAAAATTCCTGTTTACAGCGGAAGCTTATTCAAAACAATATTCAATAGTAAACCAATGTTCAACGTTTGTAAAACCATGCAACTCTAACTAGACGCCGTGCAGACGCGTGCGCCCTAGTTCCATTGTGCTACCTTAGCGACCTGAGAAAACATGTAAAAGTTTACGTCAGCACAAAAATGCTGGTGAGTTTACAGGTTTTGTATCCAAGTACCAAGTCAACCTGTCCATACTATAACAAATCGAAAACCAGTGTACGCTAGCTAGGCGTATGTTTTGTTACTACCACGATTGGAAAACCATTACTAACTCGAATACCAGATGTTGTGCCCGAAAAGTTGTTCCTGTTGTTTCTGTTTGAGACAATATGCACTCGCCCGGCCCTCCAAGCCGACGAGCGGGGTTGGTCACTCCCAATAGCGCTATTCACATTTCCCCGTTGTGCAAACCCGCACATTCATGGTTCCCCCCGGGACTTCCAAAGATCGTGTAGTACACAATAGAAACCCATAGTATGACAGTAGTTACCAAATAATCGTTTTAACACATGTTTTCTCCCCCGAAAGTATAAAACCAGTTTAAAAGAGGGGCCGTAAACTCACCTTAAGTTGCGTTACTCCTTAACCCGAGTAAACCCAGCTGCTATGCTAGTCCCGTAAGCGGCGACCTAACATACGACAGTTACAAGTACTTAGACTAATAACCCGCAGGTTAATTAGTCCCTAGATGTCCAGACCATAACCAAGTTCGTTTGAAAACACCGTGACTGTTTAACTGACCCAAAGTACAAGACTCGACATCCCATTGGTGACCCGAGACTCCCCGTGTTATGTTTACGCTCCAAAACGTACAATAACGCAAGTACACTTAACATACGTTAACGCACAACAAGTTATAGCACATAGTTCACGTATCACCGAAATACATCCAAATATATGTTACCAAGTTATTAGACATGTTACGGGGTTCCTAGCATGTTACTACATGTTAAATCGGGTCTCGGAATGCTAATTCACACTTACAGCAGCAGTACACGCGATTAGGAAAAGTCAACTAGTGATTAGGAAAGTCAACTAGTGATTAGGAGTCCTATTCGCCCCTACTATAGGCGATTAGGGGCTATTCCCCTGAACTTACTAGTGATTAGGGCTATTCCCCTGAACTTACTAGTGATTAGGGCTATTCCCCTGAACTTACTAGTGATTAGGGCTAATCACCTGAACTTACTAGTGATTAGACCTCTACTCGCCTGTGTTATAGGCGATTAGCATCCTACTCGCCTATAACATAGGCGATTAGGAATGCTACTCGCCTGTAACCTTGCTGTTCCGGTTTTTCGCGCGTTTAACGCTCCAAATCAGATCCAGAACGTGTGTAACTACCCAATATCATCCCGAACACTATCCTAAACATGTTTAACCCAAAACCCTTCGTTCAACCTCGTATAATCAGTCCTGCATGCAACCAAGTAATCCAAACACCAATTCACATAGCATGCAACATCATACTAACACATGTAATCATAACCCTAATAACCGATTACTGAGATTTCTAGCATCATAATATCAATATCAGTTCTGACCTAACATAATAACACATCAATCCATCATCATGAATCATAAAAATCCTATCTTTCTAATCATACACACCCATAACGCACGTATATAAGTTATAATCCGATTAACAACCCTTATTGACGATTTTCAGAAAGCTTTTTCGTTTATGAACAGGTCTGGACCATTAGGGATTGATTAAAAACGTTTACAAAGTGTTATGGATGAGAATCAAACCTTAGGATTATGAAAGAATGATGGTTAGACCTTGAAACCTTGTGTTTTTGATCAAAATCGCCTTCCAGAGGTTGTTTATGTGTTTGGGGCGGTTATGGGACGACTAGGGTTGATATTAGGAAGTTTAGGAGGTTAAGCATTGTATTTATAGGCGTTTCTAGTCGTCCAGCACGTTACTAGCGAGTATGCAGCAGTTCAGGCGATTAGGGCTTGTAATCGCCTGAAAGTTCTAGTGATTAGGGCCTACTCGCCCTTATGTATACACGAGTAGGGCCTACTCGCCCTTAAGGGCTCCCTACTCGCCTCCCCTATAGGGGAGTAGACCTCCTACTCGCCTATAGGGGTTGGTCTGGTGTGTTTTGCGCGTTAAACCCCGTTTTAACATATGTTAATGCATATTCATGTACCGACAAGTCACATAATGATTGTAAACACATAACACAAGTAAATACACATATTTACACTCGTTCACCAATTCCCGGGACTCGAGACTCGTACGTTCCGTATGCCCTGACGATCCTACAAATCGTCACCGTTTGTACACTTGGTTAAGGACCGACATCTAACGAACCTCTAGACCAACATCCAATGATCTTCTAGACTAACCAATAGTTCCCGAACCATATCCCGACTTAACTAACCCAGTTAAGTACAATATACGCGTGACTCGCTAAGGTAGACTTTCATCTAAACAACGCTGTTAACCAGAATTTGCCGGGTGTCACATCATCCCCACGTTAAAAGAATTTTCGTCCCGAAAATTGCACAAGTATCAAAAGAACAAAAGACATAACGAAGGAAGCAAACAAAAGATAGAGACCAAAAGAGAGATTTACCCGAGTTGTCACATCATCCCCACGTTAAAAGGAATCTCGACCCGAGATTCATTCAGCTGCCGAAGAGACATGTCTCGACTCGAACGCTTCCTTAGGAAAAAGATGAGGATACTTAGACTTCATCTGATCCTCCCGTTCCCATGTATATTCCGGTCCCCGGTTCGAGTTCCACCGAACCTTAACGATACGAATCTTGCTGTGACGCAGGCTGCGAATCTTGTAATCAAGGATCTCTACAGGTTCTTCCACAATCCGAAGACGATCATCAACCTTGATCTCTTCCAGTGGAACGATGAGAGACTCGTCAGTCAGACACTTCTTCAAGTTTGACACGTGGAAGACGTTATGTACGTTACCGAGCTCCGTCGGTAAATCAAGACGATATGCCACCGGTCCAATCCGTTCCAGGATCATAAATGGTCCGACATACCGTGGGTTGAGTTTGCCACGCTTCCCAAAGCGTATGACGCCCTTCCACGGTGAAACTTTCAGAAGTACTTTGTCATCAACTTGGAATTCCAATGGTTTGCGACGCTGATCGGCATAACTCTTTTGCCGGTCCCGTGCCGCCGCCAATCGGTTGCGAATCTGTACGATCTTTTCCGAAGTTTCGTACACTAGTTCAGGCCCAGTGAGTTGACTCTCACCCACTTCAGCCCAACAAAGAGGAGAACGGCATTTCCGTCCGTACAGTGCTTCGAACGGAGCAGCCTTGATGCTCGTGTGATAACTATTGTTGTACGAAAATTCTACTAACGGTAGATGAGCTTCCCAACCCTTGCCAAAATCGATCACACATGCCTGCAGCATGTCTTCTAAAGTTTGAATCGTGCGTTCACTTTGACCGTCAGTCTGTGGATGGTAAGCTGTACTCATGTCTAGTTGTGTACCCAAAGCCTTGTGCAAAGACTTCCAGAAGTGTGAAGTAAAATGGGAGTCACGATCCGAGATAATAGAAACTGGCACCCCGTGCTTAGAAACAACCTCCTTCAAATAGAGGCGGGCCAAACGATCCATGGTGTCGGTCTCCTTAATAGCAAGAAAATGGGCTGATTTCGTCAACCGATCGACAATCACCCATATCTTGTCATTCCCGCTTGGTGATTTAGGAAGTTGCGTGACAAAATCCATTGTAATCCGTTCCCATTTCCATTCCGGAATTTCAGGTTGTTGCAAGAGACCCGACGGTTTCCGGTATTCCACCTTGACCTTAGCACAGGTCAAGCATTTGCTCACGTATGAGGCTATGTCCGACCTCATGTTTGGCCACCAGTAAAGCACCTTCAGATCTTGGTACATCTTATCCGAACCAGGATGAATAGAATACCGGGACTTATGAGCCTCATCTAAGACAAGCTCCCGAAGTCCCCCGAATAAAGGAACCCATATGCGTTCTGCGAAGTAGTGCAGGCCATCAGGCCTTTGCTCGAGGTGCTTGTCGGCACCGTGCATGGTTTCAGCTTTAAGGTTTTCCCCCTTCAAAGCTTCTAACTGGGCAGAACGAAGTTGATCAGGTAGGGATGAATGAATGGTGAGCTGCAACGCCCGAACGCGACGAGGTTTAGTTGATTCCTTTCTGCTCAAGGCGTCTGCTACAACATTCGCCTTGCCAGGATGGTACTTAATAGCACAATCATAGTCGTTCAGAAGTTCAATCCAACGACGCTGCCGTATGTTCAAATGTTGTTGGTCGAAAATATGTTGGAGACTCTTGTGATCGGTGTAGATGGTGCATTTGGTACCGTACAAGTAATGTCTCCAAATTTTCAACGCGAATACCACGGCACCCAACTCCAAGTCATGGGTGGTGTAGTTCTTCTCGTGCACCTTGAGTTGACGAGAAGCATACGCGATCACTTTATCGCGTTGCATCAACACGCAACCGAGACCATGAATAGAAGCATCACAGTAAACAACGAAATCATCAGGACCCTCAGGTAAAGACAAAATAGGAGCAGAACACAGTTTAGACTTCAGTTCTTCAAACGCTGACTCTTGTGGTTCACCCCAGTCGAATTTCCTATCCTTCTGAGTGAGAGTGGTGAGGGGTTGAGCAATCTTCGAGAACCCTTGAATGAAACGACGATAGTAGCCCGCAAGGCCTAGGAATTGCCGCACCTCAGTTGGCGTCTTTGGTGCTCCCCAGTCCTTGATCGCTTCGATTTTAGCTGGATCGACATGAATCCCTAGTTCATTAACCACATGTCCTAGGAATTGAACTTCGCGTAACCAAAAGTCACACTTTGAGAACTTGGCATAAAGTTGTTCCCGTCGCAAGAGTTCCAAAACTAACCGCAGATGTTCCCCGTGTTCGGTCTCGTTCTTGGAGTAGATCAGAATGTCATCAATAAACACAATGACGAATTTATCAAGATATGGTTTACAGACGCGGTTCATCAAGTCCATGAAAACCGCCGGTGCGTTCGTGAGACCGAATGGCATGACCAAGAATTCGAAATGGCCATAACGTGTTCGAAAAGCAGTTTTTGCAACGTCAGCCTCCCTGACGCGCAGCTGGTGATAACCGGACCTCAAATCGATCTTGGAATAATAACTAGAGCCCTGAAGCTGGTCGAATAGATCATCGATACGTGGAAGAGGATAACGGTTCTTGACGGTCAATTTGTTCAGTTCTCTGTAGTCTACACACAATCGGAAACTCCCATCCTTCTTCTTAACAAATAAAATCGGGGCTCCCCAAGGGAAAGAACTTGGCCGGATGAAACCCTTGTCCAAGAGTTCCTGTAACTGACTAGACAACTCCTGCATCTCGGGAGGTGCAAGACGATAGGGGGCCCGAGCAATCGGAGCAGCCCCTGGTGCAAGATCAATACCGAACTCGACTTGACGATGAGGAGGAAGACCAGATAAATCATCGGGAAAAACATCAGGAAACTCGCGTACCACCGGAATGTCGTCGATCTTCTTTTCATCACCAGAGGAAACAGATAAAAGCGCCAAAACAGCTGGATAACCCTTTCGAAGACACTTAAGGGCTTTCATGCTAGAGATGATGTTTAGCGGAACACCACCCTTGATACCGTACACAGAAAGAAATTCTCCATCAGGGAGAGGAATCCGAATAACCTTATCGTAACAGACAATCTCCGCGCGATACAAAGATAACCAATCCATTCCTACCACAACGTCAAAACTACCCAAAGGTACCGGCATAAGGTCGATGGGAAACGATAAACCCGACAACTCTAACTGACACTCCCGAAGAACACTAGTAGCTTCAATCGTTTTACCGTCAGCCAACTCAATAATATACTTGGTCTCTAATGGTACAGGTACTACATCTAGCAGTCGACTAACATCCATGGATACAAAACTCTTGTCGGCACCAGAATCAAATAACACGCTAACAGAATGATTATTGAGAAGAAACGTACCGGTGACTGTATCAGGGTCCTGCCTAGCCTCAGCAGCTCCAATGACGAAGGCACGTGCATTTCTGCCGCCGCCCCCGTTGTTACCATTCCCGTTGTTCCCACCCTGTTTCAGTTTTGGGCAATCCTTCTTGTAATGCCCAGTGTCACCACAGTTGTAGCATCCTTGTTTCCCTGTAGTCCCCTGAGTAGTCGGAGCTGAGCTGTTAGTCGGAGCCTGAGTCGATGGAAGTGTAGCCCGACAATCCTTAGCATAGTGCCCAGTTCGCTGGCAGCGGTGACAACGGTTACTGTCGCAGTTCCCTTGGTGATGGCGTCCACACTTGTTGCATTTGGGCAGTTTTCCCGCATAACCACCCTGCTTGTTACTCGAAGAAGATGAACCCCCATTATCAAACCTTTTACCCTGCTGTGCAGACCCAGACCCTTTCCCGTCATTTTCCCACTTGCGCTTGTTGTTCTCTGGAGCCTTAACAGTTGAACCTTTCGCAGGCAAAATCCCCTCATTCACCTTTAAGTTAGTCATCCTATGTGCCGATCGAACTACCTCCGCATAAGTAGGATGATTTCCAGCAGCTACCAACCCTGCAATTTCCGGCACTAACCCTGAGACATAATGTTCAATCTTACGATACTCTGGCACGTGCAGATCGGGACACAGCACTGCCAACTCATTCCTCCTCACAGTATACTTCTCGATTTCCGACCCAGTCATTTTGAGGTTCCACACCTCATGCTCCAACTTCTGCACCTCTTCCCTCGGGCAATACTCCCGCTTCAGCAACTGCACAAAGTTCTCCCATGGCATAGCATATGCCTCCCCAATACCCATGTTCTGGGTGATACCATTCCACCAAGTCAATGCCACGTCCTGAAATAACGCAGCAGAATACTTCACCCGATCTTCTGGGAGACAGTTACACATCAGAAATACCGACTCCACTTTCTCCAACCACCTAAGCAAGCTAACCGCACCCTCAGTGCCAGAGAATTCCTGGGGCTTGCAGTCCCGGAACATCTTGTAGGTGCACATGGGTGGGGGTGGGTCAACAGGACCACCTGAAATGAAACGCATGAGAAACCACGAAGAATGCAAACAAGGTTCACCAATGAGGCAAGGAAAATGGATAAATCAACTCACCACCACCGTTGTGCCCTAACTGAAAGGCAGCTTGGAGTAAGTTGTTCAGATCATCCTGCGATAGGTTAATACCTCCACCACGACCACCAGCACCACCGCGACCACCACCACGTCCACCATTGCGACCACCTCCACGTCCTCCTCGTACTCCAGACATGATTCTGGCAGAAAGAACGAGAAAATTTAGTTTCGCAGTTAAAGATAACCACTAATGTTCACAAGATCAAAGCTAGATCCAATCCAGGACTATCCCCTCAAACCCAGAGCTCACTAGGGCTTCCATGCATTTCGGTTTATGATTTTGTGTGCACCCAAAATGATAAAACGCTCTACATGGTCCTCCAAGTGTTCTCTTAGTTCAAAGTTCAAATCACCGAACATAGACTCTTAGCTACACACCGTAATACTACGGTAGTTCATGACAAGTGTTTCTATTGGAATGCGAAAGGGAGATGTCCGAGCCTTGGACAAATCTCAAGAGCACACGAGTTACCCCAATAGACCACACTGCCTAGAAAACAAGTAACCCAACCTAAGATAGAACGGATGATGTAACGTAGAAAGACCAACGATTTAGAGACACCCCGACAAGACCATACGTAAACCACTATAACGTTTAGTACCATGTGATCGTCTAGTGTGTGCGACTCGGCTATAGACTAGACTCTACATGCAGTCCTAGTTCACTATAACCATTGGCTCTGATACCAATCTGTCACACCCTCAAAATCCACTTGCGGAGTTTTACCGCGAGGCGCATGACAAACCAGGATCCAAACCAACGATCACAATAAACAAGTCTAAATGAATAAATGCAATTTCAAAACATAGTTTAAAATTCCTGTTTACAGCGGAAGCTTATTCAAAACAATATTCAATAGTAAACCAATGTTCAACGTTTGTAAAACCATGCAACTCTAACTAGACGTCGTGCAGACGCGTGCGCCCTAGTTCCATTGTGCTACCTTAGCGACCTGAGAAAACATGTAAAAGTTTACGTCAGCACAAAAATGCTGGTGAGTTTACAGGTTTTGTATCCAAGTACCAAGTCAACCTGTCCATACTATAACAAATCGAAAACCAGTGTACGCTAGCTAGGCGTATGTTTTGTTACTACCACGATTGGAAAACCATTACTAACTCGAATACCAGATGTTGTGCCCGAAAAGTTGTTCCTGTTGTTCCTGTTTGAGACAATATGCACTCGCCCGGCCCTCCAAGCCGACGAGCGGGGTTGGTCACTCCCAATAGCGCTATTCACATTTCCCCGTTGTGCAAACCCGCACATTCATGGTTCCCCCCGGGACTTCCAAAGATCGTGTAGTACACAATAGAAACCCATAGTATGACAGTAGTTACCAAATAATCGTTTTAACACATGTTTTCTCCCCCGAAAGTATAAAACCAGTTTAAAAGAGGGGCCGTAAACTCACCTTAAGTTGCGTTACTCCTTAACCCGAGTAAACCCAGCGGCTATGCTAGTCCCGTAAGCGGCGACCTAACATACGACAGTTACAAGTACTTAGACTAATAACCCGCAGGTTAATTAGTCCCTAGATGTCCAGACCATAACCAAGTTCGTTTGAAAACACCGTGACTGTTTAACTGACCCAAAGTACAAGACTCGACATCCCATTGGTGACCCGAGACTCCCCGTGTTATGTTTACGCTCCAAAACGTACAATAACGCAAGTACACTTAACATACGTTAACGCACAACAAGTTATAGCACATAGTTCACGTATCACCGAAATACATCCAAATATATGTTACCAAGTTATTAGACATGTTACGGGGTTCCTAGCATGTTACTACATGTTAAATCGGGTCTCGGAATGCTAATTCACACTTACAGCAGCAGTACACGCGATTAGGAAAAGTCAACTAGTGATTAGGAAAGTCAACTAGTGATTAGGAGTCCTATTCGCCCCTACTATAGGCGATTAGGGGCTATTCCCCTGAACTTACTAGTGATTAGGGCTATTCCCCTGAACTTACTAGTGATTAGGGCTATTCCCCTGAACTTACTAGTGATTAGGGCTAATCACCTGAACTTACTAGTGATTAGACCTCTACTCGCCTGTGTTATAGGCGATTAGCATCCTACTCGCCTATAACATAGGCGATTAGGAATGCTACTCGCCTGTAACCTTGCTGTTCCGGTTTTTCGCGCGTTTAACGCTCCAAATCAGATCCAGAACGTGTGTAACTACCCAATATCATCCCGAACACTATCCTAAACATGTTTAACCCAAAACCCTTCGTTCAACCTCGTATAATCAGTCCTGCATGCAACCAAGTAATCCAAACACCAATTCACATAGCATGCAACATCATACTAACACATGTAATCATAACCCTAATAACCGATTACTGAGATTTCTAGCATCATAATATCAATATCAGTTCTGACCTAACATAATAACACATCAATCCATCATCATGAATCATAAAAATCCTATCTTTCTAATCATACACACCCATAACGCACGTATATAAGTTATAATCCGATTAACAACCCTTATTGACAATTTTCAGAAAGCTTTTTCGTTTATGAACAGGTCTGGACCATTAGGGATTGATTAAAAACGTTTACAAAGTGTTATGGATGAGAATCAAACCTTAGGATTATGAAAGAATGATGGTTAGACCTTGAAACCTTGTGTTTTTGATCAAAATCGCCTTCCAGAGGTTGTTTATGTGTTTGGGGCGGTTATGGGACGACTAGGGTTGATATTAGGAAGTTTAGGAGGTTAAGCATTGTATTTATAGGCGTTTCTAGTCGTCCAGCACGTTACTAGCGAGTATGCAGCAGTTCAGGCGATTAGGGCTTGTAATCGCCTGAAAGTTCTAGTGATTAGGGCCTACTCGCCCTTATGTATACACGAGTAGGGCCTACTCGCCCTTAAGGGCTCCCTACTCGCCTATAGGGGTTGGTCTGGTGTGTTTTGCGCGTTAAACCCCGTTTTAACATATGTTAATGCATATTCATGTACCGACAAGTCACATAATGATTGTAAACACATAACACAAGTAAATACACATATTTACACTCGTTCACCAATTCCCGGGACTCGAGACTCGTACGTTCCGTATGCCCTGACGATCCTACAAATCGTCACCGTTTGTACACTTGGTTAAGGACCGACATCTAACGAACCTCTAGACCAACATCCAATGATCTTCTAGACTAACCAATAGTTCCCGAACCATATCCCGACTTAACTAACCCAGTTAAGTACAATATACGCGTGACTCGCTAAGGTAGACTTTCATCTAAACAACGCTGTTAACCAGAATTTGCCGGGTGTCACACACATCCCATTTGTAAACCTCCTGAAATCATTACAACCCGATAAACATTAGAACAGACATAGGGTGTGACTCGAACCCACTGTGTCTATGGTCTGTTAAAGCAAGGTATAACCATGCTTCACTAACTTATTACAGTCATCTGTTTTGAACTAAAAGGATTTTCAAGTTATAAAATAATAGACATATGAATAAGAGAAGACTTGCCCCTCTAAACCAAAAAGAGTTCTTTGTTATATAATCAAACATACGGTTGCAATCATATAAAAAGACAATATTACACTTATGTAATCTAGTTACTATTGCCTTTAAAGAAGCATACTTTGTCAAAGCCCCGAAGGAATGAAAATAAACCAAATATTCATGTAGGAACATACAAGTTCGATCCATCATCCTATTATCCTTTTATGCAACCACATCAGGGATCAGATGGTGCACATTGAAGCAAGACTCAGCCCAATAAACATTGATATTTCCAAAACACAAATGCTTAATTCTATATAATACAACACGATTGTGTAAAAAAACTGAGCCAATCATCCTATTATCCATCTTAATGGGTATAATAGAGCCGGTTAATTTGTAATAAAACTGAATATTTATATAAAAAATCACACTCAAAGCAGGGTATACAGTATCCACTTACAGAGGTTCTCGGATAATATCATTGAACTATGGCGTCCATTTATCTGCAAGTATTTTAATGGGCATAAAGATAAATATCAAAATGTTTAGATGAAGGCATGATTAACTGACAACATAATCATTCTTAAGAATCACTCTAACCATCATCACTTCAATTACCTCATATCCAAAAAAACATGATACTCGCAGCAATCAGAGTGTAAACATACCTGCAAATTCTTCAGTTTAGAATCATCACGGGATATAATTACTAAATCAATATTCCATCAAGCTTATCAATCACATTTTGTTTCTTTAATGCTGAAAGAAAGTAGCACAAAAACTCAGACAACAATTTATAGAAACTTATACTTCTCCCCTTTCAAATTCAATCTGGGAGACAAAGTTATCCAAATAGGTATAATTATAAACAAATCAATATACACAGATCAAACCTAGAAACATCCATAATTGATTATTGAAAAACTGAGCAAATTTTACACTGACAAGGAATGAAAACTGGATACGAAATCCAGATATTGCTAACGAATAATGCCAAAATAACCGTAAACACACGATTAGAAACACAGCAACTGAACGACGAATGAAGAATCAGAGACGAATTATCAATCAGATCTGAAATAAAAACAACAAACAGAAAATTAATAATACATGTTGCGTTAAAATAATGTATAAAAGTTCGATTTTATGAGTTGAAACCAAAATCACATACAAATTCATATAGTGAGATCAATTAACAAAACGTGACTTTATTTCTTACTCTCTAACACAATCCCAAGCCTAATTTGATCCTATCACTTTAAACAAAAAGTATTTGAATTAGGGAAACGATTAATACAATTAAAATTACCGTAACCACAGACCTTATATGTAACTTGAATGTTTAGTCGACCGCCTGAATTATGAACCGAAAAAGGGTATGCAAAGTACCTGGATCTGGAACCAAAAAAATCGAAAAGGAAAAAAAAACAATGAAAACTAACCTGTTCAGATCGATGGATAAACAAAACAGTTTGTTGAAAATCAATGAATGATAGAAAACTAACCTAAAATAATCCAGAAAGACGATAAACTTAAATACTTAAAAACATGATATATTTTAGGGATATAAGAAGAAAATCGATGGATTGATAGGATCCCTAACTATTCAGATCGATGGATAAACAAAACGTTTGTTGAATAATCAATAACGATATCGATTTTAGGATATCACAAAGAAATGATGGATAGAGACAATTGCGGAGGAAAAGATGAGCGTCATGGATGTTGAATAAGAATTAGGGTTTCTCTCAAATTGTAATGGAGAAGATTGCTGCAGAGAAGGGTTTAGAGAGAGAAAGTTATTAGAAAGATTGGTTTTGATTAACAAATAGGAAACTTATTAATGGGAAAATTAATATTAATGACCGATTTTGACCAAACTAATAAATGATTTTTGATTTAAAAAAATTAAAATTTTTATAAATTCTCACACTTGGACACTTGGCACAATATGATAGGCTAAGGAATTGAAGGATCAACATGGGAGTGCCATGTGTCCACATTGAGTTTCATATATTAGTTGTATAGATAGATTTAAGGAGGGGGTTACATATGGAGGGGAGATAAAGATGTGTATTACTTATCTATAATACATTATAAAGGAGGAGTGAGGTACTATATTGTAATTTTGTCATTGGTACAACTTTTAAAGCAACATATACAAGATGATAAAGCTTATTTAGTAAGGGTAGATTAGTCACTTATGTGTATATTAAGACACTTCGAAGGGTAATGTAGACATTTTACCTACCCCATTCTTTACAATATCAAAACATTTTTACAATACTACCCTCATTCTTCCATCCCTACCCCCACTTGTTGAATGTCAATTGATCGGTAGGAATTTGATCAGTCAAAATTTATTAATCTATTCTATTACAGTATTAATCCATTTATTATTTGATTTAGGAAAATCAATCGACTTTGTCTTCAATTCGGAAATGAATGTGATATAAGTTTCCAATCCCTTGTGCTTTTGTAACAGCTAAAGTAACCAAATTTTGAGCTTGTGAAGGTTTATATCTAATGCCACAATCTGGGTTTAATCCATGATGATCTAAAACGGGTTGATTATTGTTTTCTTGGAGGCGTGTAGCTTTTCAGCACGGTGGCGTTGACGCCTTGACGGAGCTTCTCCATCTTGTGGCGGCACTGGGCGGAGGTCTTGAGCGAGGTGACGTCGGGGCAGGAGGTGGTGACCTTTTCTGCAACAGAAACAACAAAGTTACAGAAGCATTGATAACCTATACAGGAGAATTTTACCCATTGGTGATCCCAACGTTTTTCGTTATACCAATACTCGATCAGTGGGGGAAAGAGGGTGAATCCGTCATATACAGTCAGCTCATTACCATTATCAAAAGCCTTAGGAAGTTCAATCGCTAAACCTTCACCTTTCAGGTATGGTTTTAAGTTGTGTTTTTATAGGTGACTGGGTTGAAACCTTTGTGGGTATGGTTTAATAATTGAAAAGGTTAAATTTTTATTATGTGTTGGGGTTTATATAGTAGCAATTTATGATGTTATGATTATATCTTTTGTGACAAAAGTCGTGGCTTGGTTGCTGAAAGGCATCTTTAAAAGATGAACTAAACGTTGTTTCTATATTTCTTGATCATTAACTGTAACATTTGTCATAATGGATGGCTAATAAAAATGGCGAACTAACACCGTTGGGTGTTGTAGTTTATTTGGATTTGGTATCAAAAGCTCAAGCGGCAGAACAAGTAGAGAAGTATTTCAAAAGCATTTCAGATGATGTCAAGACCGTTCAAGTTTATGGTGCCCTTCTGAATTGTTATGGAGCCACAAAATCAGTAGAAAAAAAATCAGAAGCTACTACAGAGAAGATGAAGCAAACAGGTATGATGAAAACACTTTCTTACAACTCCATGCTTAATTTATACAAGAAAATATGAGACGATACCTTTACCAGAATAAAAACACCACTAAAGTCAACCTATTTATAAGTAAACTAACAAATTAACCATCATTTAGGCATTTGTTACAATGAACAACTTCCAAATGTATACACATATAATGAATCCCAGATGGACCCTGGGATGGAACTGAGTTAAAAAAAAGTGATCTGGTCAATGGTAGGAGCCCAAACTACAGAACAAGTGACTGTTCCAAGGAGGAAATGTGCCGCATTGTTGCAAGCGCGACGCGGTTGTTGTTGATTTACTTCCATTAGTATCATATAACCAGCAAATCGTGAATTGTTGTAAAGGTGGAGTGGTTGGTACTTCAAACCAAAGTGTAAAACTGCCCAAGAACTTCACTTCGCTGGCCTAAGGGTGGGCCGGCTACAATCGCAATCTACCGTCTCTTGGACACCTGACCATAGATGAAAGACTCAAGTTTTAAGTAAGGTTCTATCTATCTTTTAGAAAGTATAAAGACTACCAATGTAAATCCTATGTTATGAGCCTGTTTGTTAAGAGTATAGGTGGCAAGATGGACGGCTTGACGGGTTGGGCAAGCACATCAACACGGTTTTAGTTGAAATGTGTCATATTGTACATGTCAAATTGGGTCGAGCCAGTAACTCATGTCAAAATGGGGTTAGGTATGTAAGCTTAGCTTACTCGATTCGACAACTTTTAGACGGTGTTGTGTTAAATAAAAAAAACAAGAGGTAGAAGAGCATAGAAAGCCTTTAAAAAAAGATGATGCAGGGAAAGTTGATTTAATAAAAAAAAGAGCTGATATAAAACCAATGGGTATACTTTAGTTTTTAAGATTCTAAATTAAAGACGAATTTCATTTGTGAAAAATAAAAGCGAACATCAACCTTTTTGTACCTCATGAGTGCAACTTTTTATAGACATGTCATACACATATAAACGCTAAGCTCACATACCCAACCCCAACCACACTGGGCTTGTATTATCCATCCTTGTTCAAAAGTAAATTTTTCTTTATAAATCGCTCCATTTTCGTATGTTGTACCAATGTTGTCGCGTCGAGCTCAGCTTCCTGCTCATAACAACAATAATAATTACAATGGTAATAACCTATCTTATGAAAGCGCCAAGGCGCATAGGCCAAACCCAGAGTCTAGGCGCTAGGCGCTTAAAAACCGAGGGCTTTTTAAAATAAGGCGCATGGTATAAAATACATTTTTCGAGGTTTTAGAGATGTTTTAGACTTGTTTTGGGCTACTTTAGAATGTTTTAGGGTTGATTAGAACTTGTTTATGCCTCATTTATGATGTTTTAGAGGTTTCAAGCGTCTTTTAGCCTAAGTTTGGCTTGAAAATGGTTTGAAAATGCGCCTTAGCGCCTAAAGGCGCGCCTCATCAGTTGCAGCACACTTGGTGCGCGCCTCGTGTGCTTTTGACAACATAGGTAATAGCACTTACATTGAGTACAATAATAATGAATTTGAAAAAGATCATTTGGGTTAGAATTAGATATATGGTTAGCAGTAAACAACTGGATAATAATAATGACATGGCTATTAAATGGTTTCTGAGGTGGAATTGACACAAGAGTAATTACTTATATCTCAAAACAGGAAATTCTGTTTGTAGATGTTCATTCTTTTACAATTATTTTTTATAGCTATACTTCGATTATGTCCTAATTTATATATGTTATTTGCTTGCAGTTTGGTCATTTCTTCCCTAATCCGCAGTATGAATATGCTCAGCACATTATCATTTGCGACTAATATGTTACATATGCTTATGATTTTTCTTTTGCAAATGATTATAGGTCTTTCAGGTACGTTTTGTATTCAATGTTGTTTTGTGATGTTATCGCATCTATTTTTGATAATTAACACCCTGATTTGTTGGATCATTATATTGCAGACACACTTATGAGCTCCCTATGTTACAATGACTTTATTATAGTTGCACCCCCAGATTTTTCGAACTGACCTTGAAGCCAATTTTGTAAGACATTGATTATTTTCTTATTTTATTGATTTGGTAAGGTAAGGTAACGTAAAGGTAAGGATGAAATAGTAACTTATTTCCTTAAAAATTTGGAAGAAATCTATTTCATAGTTTGAAAAATATGGCTAATAGATTTGATTTCAAAAGTCAAACTTCAGACAGTTCTCGCTTTCTTTAAAATTGTGTTAAAAAGGTTTGTGGATGGGTAAAACTAAAACAATAGATTGTAAAGGTTAAAGAAGACTTAGTTATCAAAAATTCATTTCCTACTTGAAGTGAACAACCCCATTTGCTATACTTAGGTTTTTGCACTGCCCAGCTGCGGTTCTAGCCGCTGGACAGTTTTTTTTTTGTGTTGCGCTACAACTTTCTTTTTTTAGTGGGGCTACAGCTGTGGGAGGGGGAATAAAAAGGATTGATTACTATTCTGCCATTTCAATGTGAGTGGGTCATATGGTGGCCAAAGGTTAATAGACAACGCATAGTGGCTCTGGTTTAGAAGCAAATCCACATACATGTACCTGACTCAAATGCAGCATGCATGGGTCAATCTAGATCAGTTGGAACCTATAAATACCCAATATGCGTGCGTGCAAAGCCACATTTACATATTTAAATCATCAATTCTATCTTATTTCTATATTAGTTTATATACATATTACTCAACTTAATTGTTCTCTATGTCTCACGTCATAGATAGATCACACTGATGCTACGGATAAGAAACTAATAAACGTACTATACAATATACTAAGAGGGGACTGATAAACAAAAAATGAGTATTGCCTTGCAAAATATTGCTCCCACCACATCGCGTGGGTCCCCTACTAGGTGATAAGTGCTTTAACTTTTTAACTATTTAAAGTTATTGTTGATACACTAACACTATGTTTCTTCTTTTGCCCAAATTCAAAGAAATGGAAAAAGATGCGCGCATGAGGATGTCTTGCGTATATGGCTTTATTCGAATCACAACATTGAGTGTATTGTTGAATATGAATTTTTGCAATTTGTACGTGATAATGTTGCTGTAATACAAGCTTTTTTTATGTCCCGCTGCAACGCGCGGGTAAACCCACTAGTATATACAATAGGCTTTACATGTTGTACATAAGGGGTATAAATGAAAGAAAATGGCCAAATGTTACTCATTTGTAAAGAGCCTTTCTAACTCTCATCTTAAAATTAGTGTAAAATTACCTTTGTAGCCATCTCTCCTCCTTAATATTACTATAATAATAATAATCTCTACTACATTATAAACAGGGAGCAATGGGCAAAGATGTCCAACTTGGCAAAGTTAAGATGGCATTTCAAAAGCCACATGTGTAATCTCCAAATTTTTACCATCTTTGTTCCATTTATACCCTTATGTACCACCTTTAACACTAAGTGTACAAAATAACAAAATATTACACTAATTATTTTAACTTGCTACATTTACACCTAATTATTCAATGCTATTATAACTGGTTACTTATTGCTTCTATGTAATAAATTAAAATGAGTGAATGTATGTTGTAGGTTACTCATAAAATGCGCTAATAGTAGTATTTAGGGACAGTGTAATACAAAAAACGTCAAAAATACGCAAATTTTCCACTACGCTGGAAAAATTGAGGGGTCGCAAGCGCTACCCCTCCTCCTATGCTAAGTCCGCCGCTAATGCTAATAGTAATTGCTAAACCAACATGTTTATAGGAAACTCATTTAATACTTAAAAGTTAAGCCCAATAATAATCCATTTAAAACTTAAAAATTGTTAACTCATACGACTCCGTAACATTTATAAAACCAATACCCTTTTATACCCATTTATAAGGCCTAAGGAACATATATTTTAAGCCTTGGATTAGGTAACTAAATCCTCAAGTACACCACTACACGGAAGGATAGATAAACTCAATATAGAGTATCACTTTGTATCACTTTGTATTATATCGATCTCGCGGTAACGCACGGGCTTCCTACTAGTAATAATAATAATAATTAGCAAAGCATTTGTGCAATGCTTTGTTGTACTCTATGCTTTGGAGGTGTTTTATGCATAAGATGTTTATACTTATAGCTTTGTAGGTTATACCCGCTAATTTATAATTCTTTTTTTATTTTTTAAAAAGCAAAGATGTTAAAAGATGGACTTGCAATTTAGAGGGTGTTTGGGATTGAGTTTCAAAACAAGTTATTGACTTATTCGTTTTTTCAAGAAGCCAATAAGTCATTAAGCTGTTTGTGTAACCTAAAAGCACTTTCTATTTTGATTTTTGACTTTTTGCTTTTAAGGGTGAAAAAACTGTTTTTGAAAAGATAGAAATCCTGGCCTTTGGTTTTGACTTTTGAAAATTTTTTTGCAAATCTATCACACATACAACCAACCAATATTTACAATAAGTTAATCAAAATATTAAAAAAACAATCTATTGACTTTTTGACGTTTATTATCCCAAAAATTAATTCAAACACCTTTTTAAAACTCATTTTAAAAAATAATAAGCCAATAAAGCACTCCTGACCAAAAGCATTCTGCATCTCCAAACTCAATCCCAAACACCCTCTTGCTCTTGCTCTTTATCTTATTGATCCTTTCCCTTTAATCCATGTCACTCAAAACGCTAGTGTTTATCATCTCCTGCTGCCACCGGTCTCCTTAATTTGCAGAAATAATAATATCCTTAAAAACCCTAAAAGAATCACAGTTTACTAAACCATGAGCAGAATTCTTGATATACACCATTGTCCACCATTACCAACCTACTCATTCATGTTCTTTACATCTAAATCACATTACTTTAGTAGCAATCATGTTCAATTCAAGAAGCAACAAGCAGTCCCATCTTCATTACAAGGTTACCCATTATTTAATTTTTATTAATTATTTGCTTATGTTCTCATTTTTGTTAATTATTGCAAAAAATGACTTTCAGCATTTAGTTCTGAGATGGGTTTGGATCATTTAACAGAAAGATGCTCTTTTCCACTTAAGGTACTATAATCTTGATTTCTTGTTGCTTAAAGTTTTGATTTTTATTTTATTTGTATTTTATTTTTATTGAATTCTGTTCTGTTTGTGGTAGTTACTGTAAGGTTGGATTTAATTTGCATTTTGTTTAGAAAAGATTTAAGTAAATCTTGATTTCTTGTTGCTTAAAGTTTTGATTTTTATTTTATTTGTATTTTATTTTTATTGAATTCTGTTCTGTTTGTGGTAGTTACTGTAAGGGTGGATTTAATTTGCATTTTGTTTAGAAAAGATTTAAGTAAAAGTGTAAAAGTATTAATCTTGAACTTGATGGTAACACCTTTGACCTTAAAAGTCAAAGTTTAACAAAGATTTAATATTTTTCAGGTTAAAGAAGAAGAGGGGAGCGTTTACGATACGCTTCCTCATGTGAGATATCTTAGAGAGTTTCAAAAGGATGAGCTTGTTGGGAAAGTTGTTATGGTTAGGTTTGATTCTAATGTATTGCTTGGAGAAAAGCAGGATCGACAGGCTAAATTATTCGATAGTGCTGTTTTAACCGTTAAGTACTTGCATGAAGCGGGTGCCACGGTGATTCTAGTTAGTAGTTGGTCTGTGAAAACCAATTTAAAGGTTCGTTCAGCCGATTCTGTTTCAGGTATGCTACTTGACGTGATCGAGTTTCTTGACCCACCCTCCTGACCATAGTTGCCATATCTTAATGTAGATTAGTGTTGAATTATGTGAAACCGATAGATACAGGAAATGGATTCACATTATTAACTTTTGTGCCTTAATGGCATATGCATCAATTCGATATGAATACTTGCATATGACGTTATGTTAGGTCTACCGAATGTCTAAATAACCTAAGTTTATGTTGCAGCTTATTTGTCTTCTGTTCTCGATCAAAGGGTTGTACCGATGAAGTCTTTTATTGGGCACAAACAGTCTAAGATGAAAAACTCATCCACACAAAGTATTTTTCTTCTTGAAAATCTCTCTCGAGTCAAAGAGGATGTAGCAAATTGCTCAAGATTTTCAGAAGAGTTATGCGCAGGGGTTGATATCTTCGTGAATGATGCATTTTCCCAGTCACATAAGGTTCTTGCATCAACCGTTGGTGTGACGTCTTTCTGCTATGCTTCCGTTGCTGGTTTTCAGTTTGAGGAGAGTCTAGTACAACTCAAGAACGCATTTGGGACAAAAAAGAATCCGTATATCGCCATGGTATTCTATAATAGACATTAAAATTAAATTTTACTGTAACGTTTCTTGTTTGCATCTTAACAGAATTTTAAGACATATTAGTGCAGATTGGGGGAGGTAACCTTGTAGAAAAAGCAGCTGCCGTGCATTATTTAGTTTCTAGCGCAGATGCTTTGTTGTTTGTCGGAAATATGGCATTTCAAATCATGCATGCTCTTGGATTGCCCGTGCCTAGAAGATTAGTGGAGGTTGGAGCGTTTACAGAAGCTACTAGAATAATACAATTTGCAAACTCTAGGAATATTCCTATTTTGTTTCCGAAAGATTTTTGGTGTCGAAATGATCATCTTAAGAAGCCGGAGCTAGTTCCTGTTCATGGCATTCTCGAAGGTAAGATTTTTTTGTTCATACTCAGAGAAGTTAAAGTGTAGGTCAATGTTGAGTAATTTGAGATTTTTCTAGTTTTCTTGAAAAACAGATATCGTTTTGTTGTGTTTTTCGGGTTAAGGTGTGATCATAATACTTGCTTGCTATTTTGATTCTGTTAGGTTGGTCACCTATTGCTCTCGGGCCAACTTCATTGGAGGAAATAACCACTTTACTGTCAAAGTCCAAGGTGATGAGTTAAATTTCTGGATATACTTAAATAATAGTCCAAGGTCTTGACGTCGGGAGCTGGTTTGAAAAACGCGTTTAACTATTTGGAAAATATTGAAACTACCCTTTATAAATTATCGATCTCGTCTAAATCTATAAACTTTCTATAAATTGCAGAAAGTTGTGTGGATTGGTCCGGTTAAGTTTGATTCGGCCATTCAGGATAGCAATGGAACCTCAATATTGGTAAAAATGCTTAGGGAATTAAGTCAAAGAAATTGTGATGTTACGGTTGTTGGTAATATGGCGTGCAAAGCTTTAACGGGAGAATCAGCAGATTTATCATCTTGCAATATCATTGAAAACGCTTCTGTTTTATGGGAGTTTCTTAAGGGTAGAAAGCTTCCTGGACTTATAGCCTTGGACAGAGTACGGTTTGCTTCTTGCTCTTCTAGTTGTTTGCCGCTTGTAATATATTAATGTTGAATCAATCTTAAAATTAAAAAGCTCTATTTTTCGAATGGAAGGAACGTTAAGATTCATCATGAAAACATTCAAAACAACAAACTATTTTACTAGCAGTTGTATTTCGTATTTGTGATTCCGGTGGTCAGGATGAATACAGTCGAAACAACAAAACTATTTTAGACAGTTACACAGGTTTGTGTGACATATAAGTTTGACTGTATGTCAAACAATCACCGAGCATTGTGATGTCTTTTATGTGCTGACTTATTTGCAAGATAGCAATGATAATCTATGATTGCGTTTTGTTATGTGTAGGGATATCCATTCAGCATTGATTGGCATGCAATATATGCAGATCCAACTCAGCCATTGCTAGTTGATATAGGAAGTGGTATTGACTTTTTTGTTAACTTCCTACAATATGTTTAATGTGTTTGCTTTCATATGTTTTCATCTCCAAATTTGCAAGCTAGGAAATTAAGAAAATCAATTGCTATATTCAGAATTTGGTATTTTAACACCATATTAGTTTGTCTTTTGTTGCATAAATTGTGTCTCTTTCAATAAAAAAACATAGAAACGATTATACTTTGCATGAAGGGCATGTTGTTTCAAGTTGGATGGTTGTTTTTTTCATTCACATTCCTATATAATTATTAAATACTCCCCCAGTTTAACAAAATGAATGGCTTTTTTTAGTGTTCAAAAGACTGGCAGTTTCATTGCAACAAAAAAGTCAAATACAACAATCAAGATATAATGTATATATGTGTGGGCCCGGGGGGGGGGGGGGGGGGGGGGGGTTGTTTAAAAGTGCACTAATTTTAACGTTATTTTACTAATTTCGTGAAAATAACGTTAAAAACGGTGGAGGGTTAATCATGCATCATGTGGTGACGTTGATAGCCAAAAGACAAGGGGGTACATGCACCAATCGGGCTTGTCCAGGTTGCTGAGTGTTATGTGCCTTATGTCTAAGGCTTGATGCAATACTACTATCGAGCCGGGGCTCTCCCTGAAAGCAGCCTCTCTATTCCTAAGGGATGGAGGTAAGGCTGTCTACATCTTACCCTCCTCAGACCCTACCTTAGCTTCGCTATTGGTGGGATTAATTGAGTGCGATGATGAGGACCATTTAAAATTACAAATTACAGGTAATGGATTGTTTCTCTTTGGAATGGCGAGAAAGAGGAACGATATGAACTTTCTGGGCTTGGAGATGAATGGGAAGGTTGCTGGCTTTTGTTACTAAAACTTTCTACTTTTTTCGTCTTCCAAGTTCTGAACTTGGTCTTCCTTTTTTTGCATCTTGTAACCCTGCAGCTCGTGAAGCGTTGCCTTGAAGCCGTTCACCAATCTGGCTTAAAAAACGGGTACAACTTCTATTAACACTTATATAATTTACCAGTTTTCAAGCATTTGACGGTTACCTGTCTATTGAAAATAATCAACTGCCAGGCACTTCATTGAAACAAACGCAACATCAACATTCCGCTCCATTGTTTCCGGTTATCCTGGCGAACTAGTTCTTGCATCAATACAAGTAATCAAACATTTATACAATTCAACCCACTTTTGTTATCCTTGTGTTCGCTTTTAAAGAACTAAAATCATATGTATCATGCAGTGTCCGAACCCTGACTTCAACAAACCAGAACATAGGTGGAAAATGGTGCAGCGTTCCCTCATCGAAGCCATCAGGGATCGGCTCTCCTCAAATGGAAAGGTAACAGCAACAACATCATTATAAAGTATCTTTAAACCATTTTTGGCCGGTTTTAATCATATTATTTGTGTGGTCTTGACATTTGAAACCAGGTGTTCCTGCAGTCTGATATAGAAGCCGTTGCATTGAGGATGAAACAACAGTTTTTGAAATATGGCAATGGGGAGTTCGCTATTGATCATCAAGAAGAATGGTTGAGGGAAAATCCATTTGGTGTTCAGTCAGATTGGGAACAGCATGTCCTGCGTCGCGGGGTTCCAATGTACAGATTGATGCTCTCCAAATCCGTAAATTTGTAAAAAAAAATTTGTACAACATACACCATTTGTACCAAGCCATGGCAGCTCACGCTCACTGGAACAACGCCCTGCCTACCCCGCTACCTGTGAGAGGTGGTGCGCGTGACTATACAAGCCATTGCGAGGAAAAAAATCTGTGACGAGTTTCATAGAACATGACGAGTACTATTGAATTCGTAAATTTCTGCGCTACTTAAGGTGTAAATCATAAACACCACATTATGAATTATCATGTTTGATTATAGTTTTAATTATACATATAAAGATGTGGATCTTTGTAAAGAAGACATTTGATGTATATGTATCCATTGTTCAAAAGTATTTTGAACTATTTAATCCTTAACAAATCATTTTTGAAAAAGGAAATTGTAGAAGAAGATGAAGATTGTCAAAGAAGAAACAAGTGTAATAAATTTCATAAACATAAATGAAAGTATAAATTAGTAAAGTTAGAAGAACAAAAATGCCAAAAAATATTCAAACATTATTTACATGTAGTATAGTATAGTGATGATATATATATAATTATTATCAAATTAATATAAAGTATAGATGGTCCTTGTGGCATGTTTATATATACGTTTTGGTCCATTCTTTTCGTAAATTTCTCAATGATTGCTTTGATCGATTTCAATAAGCGGCAATCTAAGCATAAGCAACAATATCCGCTTAAAAGCAACAAACAGAAACTACGTAGGTCAGATATACGTATTCCTATTATATTTTTATTATGTTTTCACAAAAGAGGTATGATGGTAGTTTCAATAACCTCAACGGATTCTTCAACAAACTTTATTAAACTAAACCACTCGTGTCAACGTCAACAAACAGTAAGGACCAAACCCGTATACCTAACATAACTCTAGGACCATTCATGTACCTTCCAAAAGTTTATACTTATCTATAAAAATACAATAGTAATAATAAGAGAAAATTGCTCGAATAGTCCCTGTGGTTTGCACAATTTTCACCTATAGTCCCCAAGTTTTTAAAATTACAGGTATAGTCCTCAACTTTTGGTGTTTCTTAACTCGGATAGTCCTTGGAGTGGCTGTGAAATTACTAAATTACCCTTTTGATGGATGGAGGTTAAATAATACAGTTAAGTAGGTGTTAAATTACCAAACTACCCTTATTATTAAAAAATATAAAAAGAATTAATGTGGGACCCACCAATAAAAAAATCAATTAATTAATAAAATATAGAGATGGCCCACCAACTTCATCTTCTTCACCCTAGCATCACCACCCACCACCACTCACCACCACCAACCACCCACCACCACCAACCACCACTGGAAAACTTCTTCGCTAATCTCTACCCACATCACAGATTCAATTAAACCCATGAAAAAAAAAGAAATTAACAAAGATCAACAACAGATTAATTAATTAATTCATAAGGTCGATCGATTAATTAATTAATTCAACGAAATAAGGTTACATCGTACGATAGTATCCAGCTGGTCACCACCGACAACGCTAAAGCTCATAACATGACGATCATCATCAAGGATCTGACGACTGGTTGTCGAACCGTCTGACGACTGACCACACGGCGGCGATGGGGGCGGAGATGGTTTGGACCACGGAAGAGGAGCACTGGTTGGGACCCATTGCTTGGGTGTGGTGGTGGATAAGATCTGTTCGGATCCATATGGATGATGGTACCCTTCTATTTCCTTCACTCTCTCTCTCTAGATCTCAGATCTGTGTGGGAGACGAAGATGAAGGCGGCGGATTAATGGTGGGAGACGAAGCAGGTCGGGTTTCGTATAAGAGGAATAGCATGGTGGTTCGTCAGAACAGTAGGTATGGGTTTCGTATAAGAGGAATAGCATGGTGGGTGGTGGTGGCGTGAATTAATTGTGATGACTATGGCTGACCAGCTGGATACTATAGGTGGTTTGTGGTGGTGACCAAATACTATAGGTGGTTACCCAACTTTTGATCATAATTAATTGTGATGACTTTTGGCGTGAATTAATTGAGATGGGTGGTGGTGAGGGTGGTTTGTGGAGGTGATGGGTTGGGGAAGATGAAGTTGGTGGGTCCCACATTAATTCTTTTTATATTTTTTAATAATAAGGGTAGTTTGGTAATTTAACACCTACTTAACTGTATTATTTAACCTCCATCCATCAAAAGGGTAATTTAGTAATTTCACAGCCACTCCAAGGACTATCCGAGTTAAGAAACACCAAAAGTTGAGGACTATGGCTGTAATTTTAAAAACTTAGGGACTATAGGTGAAAATTGTGCAAACCACAGGGACTATTCGAGCAATTTTCTCTAATAATAATTAATACCTCACAACCCATAGTTTAAACTCTCAAAAATACACCCAAAAAAAAAAAGTAAACCAACCTTTGTTTACTACCGTCGTTTTAACTTTTTATTTTTTTAATCGGTCGAAATTCTGAATTGGGTCAGGGTCGGTTCGAACAGCATCACCATCATCGTCGGCATCTTTCTCTCAGGTAATCTTTCCTCTATTCAAGATTCGTATGCATGCGATTTCATAGCTTTCGGTATTAATATCTTTTCTGGGTCAGTCTTTTTAATCGATTTTCTTTAAAGAATTATTATGTATTGACAGTGTTTATTAGGGGAAATTGGAGTTTAATTCTAACTTGGTAATTAGCTAATTAGATAAAGATCTGATCTTTATGTTCTGGGTACCCTCCTATTGATTGTACTTATGTAGGCAATGTTAGGATGAATTTAAGCAAATTAAGTTAATTGTTTTAAAGGGTGTGTTTGTGTTTATGTTATTAACTTATTATTATTATTGTTGTATGAGATGGATCTGGATTATTATATAATTGGAGGGTTTGTGTTTATTTTCCCCAATTTTGATTATTATTATTTTTTTGAATTTGTTATTCAAGGTCATGAAAATTCCAACATTATCTTGAGTATGGAGTCGCAAGTTTCGTGTCGTGAGGTATCGGATGAGATTGAAAACGTGTTTATTAAGGATGTGATCACATCGGAGACGCATCATGTTGCGCCTGATCAGCCAGGTAGATGGTTAAATTTGTTTATGCGGCGAGAGTGAATGTGTGATGCTAACGACTAACGTGCTTTTTTTATTGGGTTGGTTTAGTGAAGAAACAAACACGGCAATGGGCTGCTTGGACGCGTCAGGAAGAAGAAAGTTTCTTCAATGCTTTGCGGCAAGTTGGTAAGGTAAGGTTAGGTTTAATGTGATGTTGTTGCTTTATTTTGTCTTAGATTAATGTTTGTTAAGAGTTTTACGTGTTGCAGAATTTTGAGAAAATAACTACTCGTGTTCAGAGTAAAAACAAGGACCAAGTTAGACACTATTATTATCGTCTTGTTAGGCGTATGAACAAGTTGCTTGGTCCGGAACTTTCGCTTGATGCCAAGAACTCCAAAGATACCAATGCTGCCATGCTTCGATGGTAACCATAAAATTATATTGCAGCACATTTGTAGCATTGTGTCATACAAATCATGTTTATTTAAACTGTTTATTATTGCGCAGGTGGACATTACTTGAAAAGTATAGCTGTAAAGCCTCAAAGCTTCACTTGAAGCCTCGAAGATTCAAGATGTTCTTGGAGACCTTGGTAACGTTGGTCTTTCTTTTTTGTATTTGGTTTTGGATGTTAAATACTGATACTTTATTATTTATTATTCTCTGCCCTGAAGGAACGTCAACTATTGAAAGATCGTAAGAAGAATATCAAAAAACGACTTCAGGGGGAGAACTGTTCTATAACTCCGTCACAAGGCGTCTCAAATCAGAACTGCAAGGGAGACTCGTCTCCTGTTAAACAAACAAGACAGAAGAAGAAATCTGGTGAGATTATATTGCTGTGATTTTATTATTTGTTATTCACATGAATTACTACTTAATACATTGACAAACTTTTTTTTTTTTTTTTTTTTTTTTTTTTTTTTTTTTTAAGGTGGTGCATCGACTGCGGCTTATAAAAAATGGGAGAAGGCTGCAATAGCTGGAGTGTCATTAGTAGCTGATGCTGCTGCACATTTGGAGCAGACATCTTTGGGTAAATTAGTTGATGGCGTGCAGTTTACGCAGGGTGCGTTTCCAAGTTGATGCGCCTGCAATATTAATTTATAGCTTCTCTAACTGAATATATCATCTGCTTTCAGGAGGCAATCCCGTGACAAGAGATATCCCCCCTGTACCACATTTTCATCAAACCATGGTTCCCGCCAATAACATACAACCTTTGACAAAACTAAAACTTCAACTCTTCCCAATTAATGAGAGCATACGCAGAGCATTGGAAATGGTACAAACATGATAACCATTTTTTTTTTAAATTGATTGTGAAACTGGATCTGATTCGTATATTTTCTCAGGATAATCACAACCCACATTTGGAGCTCACGTTAAGTTGTCGGAAGAAAATATCATCTGTTTTGGACCATATAAATCGTAAATGGGGAAGCTGTAGCATAGCATCCGGAGAATTAATACTTCTGCCTTACCATGCTCAAAGTTCAAATCCCATGATCTGTCAGAGGTGGACTCAAGATTCAGTTTTAAGCGCAGCCGATGTATATGCTGCGATTGGAAGCCCTTCTGTTTTTCGTTTAAGGTTGTGATCCTTGTACATATTTCATCCTACCTTCTTTTTACTTGTATATGCTACAAGAGTTTATCATATGTTGTAATTTGTTTTTTAAGGTACGGTTGGTTTGCAATGACACCCCAAGAACCTCAACCGAGTGCCGCTGCCCAAAGATGCAACTTGAACGGTGTACAGGTTTGCGTTTTCGCCCTGATTTTCCAAAAATAGGGTCAAACTTGTAAACTTTATTAATATCGTTAAGTGATACTTGTTGCAGGAGAAGGGATCCCGCAAGAATGCAGGCGTTGTGTCGGTATTTGAATGGGCTGACAGCCTTACAAACACAAGTATCAGTGATCTACTAGTGAATGTAAATAACAGTAATATAAATAATAGTAATGGTAAAAGAATTGCCGACGGCAGCATCGGGCCTCTGGGCTCTCAGTGTTCATTTAGCTGTGATTCCTTTGATGCTGCTATTGCTGCACACATAGGCAAAACTGTTGGCGATAATAACGGTGTCCAACCCACTGCTGTATCCTCTTCCATTTGGGATGCTGAAGAAACATGTGACGCGTTCACATTCCGTAAAAATAACGTTCTTTCCGAGAACTCACAGACTTCTAAAGAGAACTACAAACGCGACGCGCCTGCCATGAGTCTAATTCCATCAACCTCTGCCGTTGAGGTTTGAACATTCGTTCTAATTACTAATTATTGTATACATGTTTCCAAATGCATCTTCATATTCTGTACTTTATTCCGTGCAGAAACTACCTGAAGCAGAGGAACCTTTGCAGGATTGTACTGCGGAAGTAGACTTGATGGACGAGTGTCCGTCTGATGGTAATCCTAAGGATGATACTGCAAAAGGTTTACATGCTCTTACTGATATTTACTGGGTACGTGTGTCGTATACAGTTGTAAATTTGAACGTCGTTTTATGATGATTATTATTATTAGGGATATTGGATTTTATTAATCCGAACTTTGACAAATTTACCAATATTAATCCCAACTTTAAAAATTGCTTGTGCCGGTCCCAACTTGTAAAATATTTTCCTTTACTAATGGTGATCTTGATCAGTTGACCAGCAACAAAATGAAGCTCATTCTGTTGAAAACCAGACGATCAAGACCACCATTTGTAAAGGAAAATATTTTACAAGTTGGGACCGGCACATGCAATTTTTAAAGTTGGGATTAATATTGGTCAATTTGTCAAAGTTGGGATTAATAAAATCCAATATCCCCTATTATTATTATTAGTAAACTACTTTCCAGTTATATTCTAATGGGTCATTTTTTTTTGTTTGACTGCAGCCCGACTCTTTGGGACCATTAGAAGTGGACGTGCCTCCCTGTAGATACCAAAACAATGACGTTATATTGAGCGAGAGTCTTGGTGGGTTGACTCGTATTCTAACTAACAGCCTTGATGCCTTTCAACACTGCTTCTTTGGATTGGAGCAGAGAGTAGGAGATCGGGAAACAGCACCTGTTAATATAGTTCCCTAACACCGACGCCTGATGGATGACCTTACCACACAACTACTCTTTAGGTACTGCGTCGAGTATGAGTTGTTGAAACAAGGTTGTGGTTTTGATCTATCTTTTGGTTTCTGGTAGTTTTACATGTAAATTAGCTCACTGACGACCCAGACCTTTGTTAATGACCTTTTGTTATATATTGTGTGCTTTACTCCAACTATAATAATTCAAATAACGCGCTGACATCTATGTGACTTGGTATATTTGAATTGTGAATTATTATGGTTGCTCCTCCAATGTCTCGCTAACCAGAGAACGTAAGTACGAGGCCAAGCTTCACTTATTGATCGATCTTGTGTTTATTATTATTATTGTTTAGGTTTGAGCTCTGGCTCAATGTTTAAGTCTGCTTGATTTGAGTTTTTAACGAACCAGTCTCATCAGTGGTTGTTTTGGTTTGCTTACACCCTTACATACATAACAAGATAGATCCTAAAGCCTCAGGATGGATATAAATACTAACCAACAGTCTATCAAGTCATATTGTCCTTGATTTCGTATAAGCCCACATATTCCCATATTAACCTCCTACAAGTTAACCTTATATCTAACTCCCAACAAACACTTGTCGACTATAAAAGCTAAGCTAGAGGTGCAAACGAATAAGAGCTCGGCTCGGTTCGAGCTTTGTTTTTAAAGCTCGAGTTTGGCCCGTTGGTAGTTTCTCGAGCTCGGCATGGGCTCGGCTCGTTCAGTGTTTATTAGTTAATATATTAAATTAAATAATATAAATAATAGGCTCAATAGCTCGATAAGTCAAAAGCTCGGCCCGGCTTGTTTATTAAACAACTTTAAATCCGGGGTAAATAATATAAAATATTAATAAAATTAATATTATACTAAGGCTCGTCGAGCCTCCTAACGAGCTTCATATGTCGGGCTGGATAAGTAAACGAGCTTCATTTTAGGCTCAAGCTTGGCTCGGGCTCGATAAGGCTCTGCTCGTTTCGAGCTGCTCGGCTCATTTGCACCCCTAATAAAAGCATACATATACAACTAGTGGTGAGAACCGTACAAATACTTGTTTTAATTGTGATACATAAGGCGACAATTTAATCGTTTAACCCCCCTGAAGAAACAACGAGTATAACTGGTAATGTAAAACAGGGTGATATGTGGGGTAACGACTCGTGTTCGCAGCAGGGTATAATCCTTGGCTCACAACGATGGTTGGTCTATGGTTGTATACACAAATGATAAGCAAATAGACACAATAGACGGGAGTATAAGTGGTTCGATCGTATAAGATCTACGTCCACTGGAAAAAGGTGATCTTTATTGATAAATAACGAAGTAACAATACAAGTGGAGATACAAGTGTATTCGTTCTTATTGGCTGGATTCCACGTGTGGAGAAAGGAGGTCAAGTCCTCCTTTTATAGGAGATGCATGGGCTAAGGATCGTTGAGCCCATCCATCATTAATGGGCCGGGCTTTGAGGACCGGGCCGGCCGGTTGACAGGCCCACCTAGTTGGATTCTAACCCTTAGTTAGATAAAGTGATCCAAGTTGAGGAGGGCTTCTTTCGATTGGACCACGTGTTGCCTCGTGGTTGGTTGACCGGGAGGTGCTTTGTCCTCCACACACGTGGCGTGTTGTGGATGGTCGGCAGGGGCGTCAGTTGTCAGGCGGCTGACCACTTGTCAGCTGACACCTGACGGGAGGAAGCAAGTTGGATTCCAAGGGGGGATGTTTCTCGGGTGTTGCCAACTGGTGCCTCTGCGCCTTTGGCGCTGATGTGCCTTTGGATGTAATATTTCCGGCGGAGGGTAGGGTGCGCCTGAAAGCGGTACCCTACCCCTTCAAGTCCCCCAAGTCCAGGGTGTCTCCTGTTCTTGCTTAGAGAGCTGGTGGGGCGCTGGACTAAAATGTGTCTTTTTTGGTGTACTCCGTCGTGTTTTTTGAAGAGGGAGAACTGTTGAAACTTTTATTTTGAGCGAAAGAGTGCGCGTTGCTACTCTTGTGGCATGTGGAAAGATATTGGCGTCCCATTATCTTTGTACATGGCTCTTTTTTATAAAAGGGTTGCCAAGTTGAGACTTGGCGCGAGTGAAAATATTTTTTGCAAAGTACGTCTTTCAACGTTTTGCGTTAACCCAGCGCCCATTGATGACGTGGCAATCTGGGTGTTGGAAAGTAAAATCCGACGGAGAACGTCTTTTGGATTTTACGTCAACCCAGCGCCAAGTGATGACGTGGCAGTCTGGGTGTTGGAAAGTAAAATCCGGCGGAGAACGTCCTTTGGATTTTACGTCAACCCAGCGCCATGTGATGACGTGGCAGTCTGGGTGTTGGAAAGTAAAATCCGACGGAGAACGTCTTTTGGATTTTACGTCAACCCAGCGCCAAGTGATGACGTGGCAGTCTGGGTGTTGGAAAGTAAAATCCGGCGGAGAACGTCCTTTGGATTTTACGTCAACCCAGCGCCATGTGATGACGTGGCAGTCTGGGTGTTGGAAAATAAAATCCGACGGAGAACGTCTTTTGGATTTTACGTCAACCCAGCGCCAAGTGATGACGTGGCAGTCTGGGTGTTGGAAAGTAAAATCCGGCGGAGAACGTCCTTTGGATTTTACGTCAACCCAGCGCCATGTGATGACGTGGCAGTCTGGGTGTTGGAAAATAAAATCCGACGGAGAACGTCTTTTGGATTTTACGTCAACCTATCGCCAAGTGATGACGTGTCAGGTTGCCGTCGCCAAGTGAAGACGTGGCAGTCATAATGACGTGGCATTGATGGTGTATTAAATATGTTCCCCTTGTATTTAATTTTGAAATTTGAAGGGTTTCCTTGAATTAAGGAAACGTGCTTTGGAAGATGAGACGGTTTGGTGGACGTGTCAGAGTGCAGAAAGGATGTCTGCACAGTTGGCCGTCACGTCAGCATGTGGGTGGGAAGTTATCCATCGTGTGTCAGGCGAGTGGCCGCACACGCGCGCGAGTGGTGTAGTTGTCAGTCTGATTGCTGACGTTCGGCAGGTGGGAAGTCGTCCTTTTGGGCAGACGCGTGGCATCACGTGCTGACGAGTAACTGCTCATCCAGCTGTTATGCCACGTGTAGCGTCCAGATGTGTCCTTCCCTGGCAAGATGAAGGGTCTTCTGCCAGCTGTTCCTGTCGCATTAAATGCGATGGGTATAAATACCCGAGGAGCCTTTTGGAGTTTCTTCCTATCATTCTTCTCTCGAACAGTTTTCTTCTTTTCTCTTTCAAAAGATCTTCATCTTCTCCGGTGAAGCTTCAAGTTTTCCGGTGTTCTTCTAAAAAATTTCTTTTTCTTTCTCAAATATTTGTCATTATGTCCGAGGGTTCCGATGTTGGGGGCAACCCTGGTAAGGCTACCGAAAAGTCAAAAAAGCTGATTCACAACACCCTTTGCTAAGTTTGTGAAGGCCATGGAGTTCGATCCTTCATGGGAGGTTGAGTTACCGTCCAAAGAGGGCACTGCTTTGGCTCCTCCCACCGGGAAGATGAGCCTGTATGGGGCCCACCTTGCCCTCTGTGGGTTTCGGCTACCTGCTACGAAGTTCCAGGTGGATACCCTGGTGAAGTATGGCGTCCATGTTACCCAGGTTAGTGGGTTTGGGATGCTTCGTCTGGTGCACTTTGAAGCCTGCTGCCGTGCTTTAGATATTGAACCGTCGTTTGAACGGTTCAATGTTTTTTATGTGTTGAACATGGAGGGTTCCTGGTTCAATTTTGCCCCTCGTCCCCAAGTGTCTCCCTGTGGGACGACTGCTCCGAAATCCCTTCATGACTGGAAAGAGAAGTTTTTCTACGTCAAGAGGGGGGTGATTCCGGTGGATATGCCGTGGAAGGTTGTTGCCGAGCGTCAAAAGGTGGGTGACCACCCTGTTATGGAGGGTTTTAGGGACCAGGAGTGGTTTAAAGAGCTGGTGGCCCGTGCTTCCCCGTTTGACACGGGTATGTGTTCTGAAGCCATGTTGGCTTTATTGGGTATGAGCAGGGTTCAGATCGTCGAAGGGAAAGAGCCGGTGATTACAACCCCTGGTAAGCTTCCTATAAGTTTTTTAGCCGTTTTATCTTTTGATGCCCAGTAACTGATTTGTCTTTTTTGACTCAGGGATGTCGAAGTTTGATGCCTTCTTGCTGAGGGACAAGGCTCCGTTAGAATGGAGAGATCCTGCGGAGGGTAGGATGTCCGTGATTGACGAGATGGTGGATCGCTTTTATTTTCCCTATCTGGAATTCAAGCCTACCGTCCTTCTTTTTTCACGTGAGCATCCTATAAATCCTGATCCTTTAACTTCTATTCCCCATGCGGGGTAGACCCTTGTCTTGTTGTTTCTGTTAGAGTTGTTGGTTTGGTTATATCCGCGCTGTTGTTTGATGGAGCGCTCCGAGGATGCGTATATTTTTGAGGCTTTGATGACTTCTTCCCAAGAATCGGGGATTCCTGTTTTTCCGGATAGGGTTTTCATCAGATCCTCGCTGCGTACTCCGTGAATAAAGCCTGCGCGGGTCAGTTCTTCTCCGCAACCGATTTGTAACGCCTCCTTGTTGTAGCGCACAATGTAGTCATCTATTGATTCGTTGTCTGTGCGCTGACACAGGAGGATATGGGCTTTGTCTCTTTTGTGGCGCATGAGATGGGAGAAGTGATCTTTGAACTTTTGGATGAGATCATCGAAGTCTAAGATGCCTCCTATGGGGAGGTTGTCGAACCAAACTCTGGCTGCGCCTGTAAGGGTTTGTGCAAATAGATGACACCAAACCTGTACAGGCCAAAGGACTGTGGTTCCGGCGCACTCGAAGTCGTGTAGATGATCTGTGGGGTCTCGCAGGCCATCGTATCTGCCGATGCTGCTGGGGAGTTTCACTTGTTTTTCTATAGGTGCGGTGGCTATTTGTTAACAAAATTTCGAACTTAAGGCGAACGACTTAGGCCTGTATGGTCTGTTTAAGTCGTCGTCCTCTTTGTGGTGTGATGTCGCCGAGTGAGTTTTTGTTACCTTCCGCTTCTTGGCCTTTGAGGCTGTTGCGTCTGAATCACTGGTGGGTTGGTATCCGTCGGATTCTGACGCGGAGTCTACTAGGTCCTGGTCGCGTGTGCTCTTACTACGACCTACACCGTGAGACTTCGGGCGTGTGGCTTGTTTGTAACGACCGAAAGAATAAACATTCTTTAATAACGATTAATTAATATAATTATTTTAATTTAAACTAATCCGGCCCAATAGAACAAGCCCACTCGATAATAATAAGCCCAAAATAAATTAGTTTAAACCCATTATCATTATAGTGAAAGCCCAACAATTAATTCAGCCCATCTAATTTACTTAGGCCCATAAGTCTTTCTGGCCCAATACCTACAAGCCCAACCTACCAGCCCCTTTCCCTTGCTGCAATTCTACGCATCCATGCATACATACTGTTTGTATAATACGCAGGGAGAGAGAGAGAGTACGTAGAGTAAGATAAGAGTGAAGTTGACCGGAGCTATCATCTTCTCCGGCTGAGCTTCCGTCTCCGGCAACCATGTGAACCCGTCTAACTAGGAACTAAACCTGACCATGATTCATTTTCCCCGGAGTATACCCTCTGTTAGCCAACAACAACCACCCTCAGCCAACCTTGGTCATCTTTTCCGATGGCTCTGTTCGCCGGACAACCTTCAGTTCCGGGCATCATCAACAGGACCATCTTCTATAGTTCCGATATCTTATATTCCTATCACTACATATAACTCCTCTGGTTGTATCCTCCGATCAGTTAACAACCTATAACCTGCAACTATTCATATCTCCGGTTACCTCCTTCAGTTGTCTTCTCCGGCCAGTTCTTGGCCTCCGGCGAACATCCTCGTAAAACCACCATCTTCATAATCAGTCCTATAACCTTCTGCGAACCTGTTATCGTATGACCAGTCACCCCCAGTTAACTCATCTTGTTCCCCATCAACCTCTGTTACCGATTATATATATATATATATATATATATATATATACATGTATATATATATATATATACGCTGATATCTTAGAACAGAGAGATAACATATCCTTGTTAACTCAAGGTTTGATCAGTATGTTCATCTCTTCTGTTAAGGACGACGAAAAGCTAAACACTACTCCGAGTTATATGAGAAGTGAATCCCGGTTGATTCAGCCTTATATCTATTCTGGATTCGAGCTCGTATATACCGTCGAAGTCAACAGAAAGGGTATAGGTAATTAATTATTCTCATGCATATATACATATATATATATATATATATATATATATGTCCGGGTATATATATAAGAGTGTAATATATCTTTGGTGATTAAGGTCCGATTAATCAGGCTGGTCAGCTTCTCTATTAAGATGACGAGGAACCCCGATCCACATGAGAGGTTGAAACCCGGTGGATTAGTTTGTGTATTTATTCTGAGTTTGAACCCGTCAGAGCCATAAACACTTGAACCTGGATCCACGAGAAGGGTACGAAGCCGATGCTTATTCCTAGAAAGTCTGGTGATCTGGAATACAGGATCTCGATTTGATATACGAAGAAGGAAAGGTTATTATTAAGTCTATTATTATTATTATTATTAACGTGAGACGTGTGGGACAATAATATTAATCCGACAATATTAACCGGATAACTATATAAATATATATATTATTATACAAGAATACATAATATTAAAATAGAATATAAGAGAATATAATATATTAAAGGATTGTCCCCGACGTTATCACGTGCACAAACCTTGCACGCGCTAATGGTGATAAAATATAATAGGTACAGTTTATTTGGAGATTATACCATTAAGGAATAGTCTACAGGATCTGGGAGAATATAATAGAGGTGAGTACATGACCCTTTCCCTTAAAAGCCTTTGGGCTGATTACATGCTTGTTTAGTCGTTATCAAGTATTTTATACGGTTTATATTATAGAAATGTTATCGAGTTGTTAATAGAAATAATAGAACGCGGTCGAATAGAAACTACGTAGGATGGATCCATTCGGTATCATAGAGTATAGCCTGGACCAATCAGAGGTTACAGGACCATTATAATCGATCTATACTCACGGGAATATATTTATCTAAACCAAGTAGAGGTTTAGAACCACAATAAGCATTTGTATGATGCTTCATCGATAATATATTCCACCATAGAATGACCGAACTAAATAGAAAGAGTTGTATGATCGTTAAACTCGATTTATTATCATAATATGTCTAAATTCGGCATGTCTCACTAGTATGAAAATACTAATGTACTTTAAGCATGTTGTCAGGTATTTATACGAAGTATTAAAGAGCATGCCGAAGAGTAGAAGATCTGGATAAGAAGAGGATACTATGGTTACATTTAATCCAGCTTAATGTAATCATTATCGTTAAACCTGTTAAGGCTAATCCGCTGCGCCACCTGGGTCGTTACAGGTGGTATCAGAGCAACAGGTTTAACTAATAGAAATCCTCTTCTGATCCAGATCAACCAAAAGTATATTAGAAAGAAATATATGTTAATAGAAATTATAAGAAAGTATAGAAAAATTATCGAGGAAGATTACTAGAATAATATTGTGAGGTAAATTGACAATTTTTAATGGCCAGAAAATTGTGAATTTACAGGCACGATTGAATTCTAGAAAATTCTTTGGTAATACCAAAAGATATAAAATAATAGAAATACAAGAAATAAGGAATCAACAAGAATTATACGAAATATAAGTAAGTTATTATAGAAGTATTCTTTAAATCGTTAGTATTAGTTAAAAGCAATATGTTAAGAATAAGATTGCGATTATAAGTTTCATGCCCTATCACATGAAAATTCATCAAATCTTTTATATCAAATTAAAAGATAAGATAATTAGAAGAAATTTATGTCTAAAAGTATTCGAAATCAAACATAATTAGAAGAATATATTTGGTTAATAAAAGAAAATTTATAAATCGGTATAAATACTGTACTCCCACTTGACCATTCCTGTGATCAAGTCATTAAAAAGATATAACTCTCCCGACAAATTTCGTCATATCTGCCGTTTATACGGATTCCCTACCAATGAAAATCAAGCGAACATAAACATAATTATAAGAATATACCATTTCGTATAACCTATCATTTGAAACCATCAGTATAAATATTTCCATGAGATATATCCGTTTCGCAAGATCATTTCCCAAGTATAGGAAAGCACTTTCAGCTTAGGAATCTCATAATAAGTCGATAAAAGAACATTAGAATCCAACTTATATTATCAAGAAAATAATATCAGCGTCATATTGATATAAACGAATTAATAGAAGTAAGATTAAGAGAGATGAACACCGGCTCCGACACCGGTCATCTTCTCCGGCGGGAAGTAGTCCTCTTCTCCGGCGGGAAGTATACTCCGGCGTACCATCAAAGTAACAACTGCCAACCATCTTTCCTGGTCACTATCTCCGACTCCTTATAGAACCAATACAACCACAACTTAAACTCTTATAAATCCACAGAAGGATATATCCTTGCCGCTCTTGGTAACCCACGACCTCTATTAACCATTGATACACTTCCATTCCATCTGAAACAAAGTTTAAAAGTCCGACTCATTAGACTTGAAGAGTCACATGAAGACTTCCTTGTATTTCAATTCGAAACCCGATCGATATACAATTTGAAATAAATTGTATAGTTTAAAATTCAGCTCGTTGGAAGTGATGTTTCACTTGAAGATTTCTTGGAATTTCAATCTGAAAATATATTAGTATATAATCTCTATATAATCACGTTCCTTTCCAAAGATTTTGGAATCTCTAGTATGACGAAACACTAGTTTTTCTGTCCAAGGCTATAAGTCCAGGAAGCTTTCTACCCTTAAGAAACTCCCATACAACGGAAGCGTTTTCTATAATATTACAAGATAATAAAATTGCTGATTCCTCCATTAAAGCTTTGCACACCATATTACCGACAATCGTAACATCACAATGTCTTTGGCTTAATTCCCTAAGCATTTTACCAATATTGAGATTCCATTGCTATCTTGAATGACTGAATCAAACTTAACCGAACCAATCCACACAACTTTCTTGGACTTTGGAAGTAAGGTAATTATTTCCTCCAATGGATTTGGCCCGAGAGCAATAGGTGAATCTTATATCTTGCACTTTCTATCTAAGGTTGACAATTCTTCATGTTTAGCCCGAGATCAAGTTTCAAAACTCTTCAAATAACTTTTGATTCTGTCACGAGTCTTTCCTCGACTTATTTCGTAATATAAACATTCACGATTTTGTTTATCGCCAAGTATAAAAGATCAATTATATAATTTTATTTATGATTATCAACGACCTAGTATTACTAATTCATTACCTCAGAAATCTTATAAAGTATCCCAACCTGTTCAGTTGAATTCTTATCCTTTTTAACATCAAAGTTGAAACTCGATCTTAACGATTTTATACCTCGGTTATCAGCACTATTGTTAATCGTTACTTCGAAATTCTATAAACAATCCTCACCAGATTGTTATTACTATTCAAACCCAGCGTATTATATTCTTTACTTCATAGAGTAATACTTATGTCGAATTACTCCACATCTTTTTAAGAAAGGCCCTACGATCTACTAAAGATGATTAAGTCAGATATAAATGACTTATGATACTTTGGTTTTCTTTAAAAACCAGTATTCGGGTAGTAAATTCCAACCAGAATATTAGCCTCACTGATAATCTAACGACATATTAATTTTTGGAAATTTATGAGTCTCTCCGAGACAAATTAAGTTTTCCAAATATGGAGTGGGTTATTATTCCAAGAATATATCTACTTTCTTTGTATCCTTCTAAATAATATTGGAAATCAAGTTCGAAGACTTGAACATCCAGTAAAATTTTGAGAAAGTTTGAAACAATACTACATCAATGGTACTACCACTATCATCCGTTAAAGAAATTTGGAGAAGTTTGTGGACGATTATCATACTCGGTATTCTCAACCATTAAGTCATCAAACCTGAAATTTGTGACAATGTGATGAGAAAACTTTAATTATACTGAAAGTATAATATATCGTGATGATAAACCCTCGTCTATAAATCGAAATTCTGTAGATTGGACATGTCCATGACAGCCTAGACTTCAAAAATCCGAAACTCTTATTAACCAGATTCATATATATACCGAGTTGATTAGAATTAGTAATCAAATCAGTATGTAGAATCCAAGAGGGCTATATGTTCTCTATGCATTCCCTGGGGTAAAACAAATCTGGACCCTTATGAAAGGTATATCCGGATGTTTTCACAGGATTCTGTACAAGGACATATGATACTATAAAGGAAAAGATGCATTATCTAATATTGGAGAGAATTCTTGTACTTTTCAGTACAGATGTTGCTAATATTTTGAGAATAGTATCAAGAGATCTTTTAGCTCGGTCAACATAATATCTATATTTTATTGGATATAAGAATGACCTATTTCTAGATTATAACTAATAGATTGACTTCCTTCGGTCATATTCTATTCATTTCATATCAATAAGAGAACTCTATCGTTCGAATATACTATGAATATCCTATATGATAGAGATCACTTTCCAGTATATACTCGAATGTTTCTTGACAGGTCTCCTGAGATAGATTATTCTTAACATCATGAACTATTGTTCTTGGTCTACATCATCTGAGTTAATTGCAAGATATTCAGTATAAGAATTATTCATTAAGTCAAATCGATTCGATCATAATCTGACCCTTTTCAATGAAAAGGTTTATCACGATCATTCCGTACATAGAGAATAAGTATTGAACCTCTTTCCAGTATGCATGTGTATATATATATATATGTGTGACATTGACGAAGTATTCCTAGATAGTTCTCTTGATATCGTGTAAGTTGCGACGTATTATTTTCAATGATCTTCGTTTTGTAAAGGATTCTATTTCATAAAATCCTTTGAGAATTATTTACGTGTCAAATATATTTCACTCAAATAAAGATGATCCTTCTTAATAACCTATTTTATACGGTTATTTATGTGAGCTTTCTGCAAAATTTAATCTTAGCCCGAATATCTAATACAGCTCGAAAATATCTACAGCTCGCTATTCTCGAAAATAATCGTTTATACTTATTAAACTTGAAGCAGCGGATAGATTATATGAAATAAATAGAAGTATCTATACCGTTCTACATAAGCCGATAATTTATAGAAAATAATTTGAAGATTAATAAAATATCGTAAGTTATATGATCATATATGATTACGATAATTCTATAAGTAACTCTCCCAGTAGTTCGTTTCCAGAATATATAAAAAGAAGTCTCAAATTCTAAGAATTTAAGCCATTCGACTTGGCTATAGAATATTTGTTAATAAAAATATAGAATATATTTCCAAACGTATTATAGAACAAAAATTTTAAGAAAACAATCTATTATAGAATGTAAAATATTTCAAAATGACGGGTATTATTACGAATAACCAGAGATAATTATAAGAAGTGTAATGCATGTAGACTAATATTTATCGAGTGATTATTATATAAATAGAAAAGGATTAAGATATAACGATATCTTAATACCACCAGAAAGTTTGTAATTGATATGGCCAAGGGATTGGCCAAAGATAAATGATATATGAGAAACCAACGAAAATAGAAAGCCATTTAGAGTTTTATAAGTTTGATCTATATAAGCACTAAGAGGAAACTCTAGAACTAAGCGTCTAAGATTTTAAACCCGTCTTTACAAGGTTTAGAATTTATTATCAGAAAAATTAATGGGGACAATTTCTATAGGTTGGGGAGAATCTAATAATAAGTATTATAAAGATTATCAGAAATAATAACCAAAAGATAGTTATTAAACATTATAAGACTACTCGAAACGAATCTCGAGGACGAGATTCATATAGGTTGGGGAGAATGTAACGACCGAAAGAATAAACATTCTTTAATAACGATTAATTAATATAATTATTTTAATTTAAACTAATCCGGCCCAATAGAACAAGCCCACTCGATAATAATAAGCCCAAAATAAATTAGTTTAAACCCATTATCATTATAGTGAAAGCCCAACAATTAATTCAGCCCATCTAATTTACTTAGGCCCATAAGTCTTTCTGGCCCAATACCTACAAGCCCAACCTACCAGCCCCTTTCCCTTGCTGCAATTCTACGCATCCATGCATACATACTGTTTGTATAATACGCAGGGAGAGAGAGAGAGTACGTAGAGTAAGATAAGAGTGAAGTTGACCGGAGCTATCATCTTCTCCGGCTGAGCTTCCGTCTCCGGCAACCATGTGAACCCGTCTAACTAGGAACTAAACCTGACCATGATTCATTTTCCCCGGAGTATACCCTCTGTTAGCCAACAACAACCACCCTCAGCCAACCTTGGTCATCTTTTCCGATGGCTCTGTTCGCCGGACAACCTTCAGTTCCGGGCATCATCAACAGGACCATCTTCTATAGTTCCGATATCTTATATTCCTATCACTACATATAACTCCTCTGGTTGTATCCTCCGATCAGTTAACAACCTATAACCTGCAACTATTCATATCTCCGGTTACCTCCTTCAGTTGTCTTCTCCGGCCAGTTCTTGGCCTCCGGCGAACATCCTCGTAAAACCACCATCTTCATAATCAGTCCTATAACCTTCTGCGAACCTGTTATCGTATGACCAGTCACCCCCAGTTAACTCATCTTGTTCCCCATCAACCTCTGTTACCGATTATATATATATATATATACATATACATGTATATATATATATATATACGCTGATATCTTAGAACAGAGAGATAACATATCCTTGTTAACTCAAGGTTTGATCAGTATGTTCATCTCTTCTGTTAAGGACGACGAAAAGCTAAACACTACTCCGAGTTATATGAGAAGTGAATCCCGGTTGATTCAGCCTTATATCTATTCTGGATTCGAGCTCGTATATACCGTCGAAGTCAACAGAAAGGGTATAGGTAATTAATTATTCTCATGCATATATACATATATATATATATATATATATATATATATATATATATATATATATATTGTCCGGGTATATATATAAGAGTGTAATATATCTTTGGTGATTAAGGTCCGATTAATCAGGCTGGTCAGCTTCTCTATTAAGATGACGAGGAACCCCGATCCACATGAGAGGTTGAAACCCGGTGGATTAGTTTGTGTATTTATTCTGAGTTTGAACCCGTCAGAGCCATAAACACTTGAACCTGGATCCACGAGAAGGGTACGAAGCCGATGCTTATTCCTAGAAAGTCTGGTGATCTGGAATACAGGATCTCGATTTGATATACGAAGAAGGAAAGGTTATTATTAAGTCTATTATTATTATTATTATTAACGTGAGACGTGTGGGACAATAATATTAATCCGACAATATTAACCGGATAACTATATAAATATATATATTATTATACAAGAATACATAATATTAAAATAGAATATAAGAGAATATAATATATTAAAGGATTGTCCCCGACGTTATCACGTGCACAAACCTTGCACGCGCTAATGGTGATAAAATATAATAGGTACAGTTTATTTGGAGATTATACCATTAAGGAATAGTCTACAGGATCTGGGAGAATATGTAACGACCCAGCCTTACGTGGCCGGGTCATCGGGTCGGGTTATCGGAGTTACGCAGCGGATTCAGAATATTGACAGTCTTGACTCTTCCAGGATCCACTTCATCATATCTGTTGGGTACCTGAACACATGCCAAAAATAGTTTCTGTCAACATAAAGTTGGTGAGGTCGTGTATTTTATAAATTGAATGGCCAGTTCATTTATTTATAATTCATTTCTATAAAACATGCTTTACTATTCTAATTCTGGAGGGGAAATATATTCTATTATACCAATTCGATTAAATTATACCGATTATATGTCAATCTATTATATTCTATTAGTTGCCATTCCTATCGATGGTACCACTCTGTTTGTGGTCAATCTTACTTATTCCTACCCTCTACTCGGGTAAGATTGGTTATTATCCTCTAGTTGGACAATAAAGGAAATGGCGAGATACCGGTCAGTACTGTCCTTGTCGTTTCTATTATCCCCTTTCTATAACTTCTATTAGTAATTATTCTATTATGTAAAGCATTTCTATATTTTCTAGTAAATGACATGTGTTTCCCCTAAAACGTTTAATAAAACAATAAAAGAGGGGAGTTCACGATACTCACAGGTTTGCGTAATCTTCTATAGTCTCTTTTATTACAATTATATGTCAAATATATATATCGATACGTTTTACGCGTGGGACTCGTTAAATGGTATTATTTAGGATATATATCACATATACAATTTATGTATATATAGAGTTCGGTATATATTAGATAGTCCTAAACTCGGGGTTTATTATTGACACGACACGGACATCCTAGAATCTAGCTGGCTATTACAGCTTAGCACTCGTAGCTAATAAAGCTGGCCATTACAGCTTGGCACACGAACCTATAGGACTCTAGACACGTACTTACCCGGATGCTGGTTCGGCTGATCATATTATCATTAACCCGAGTCTAGTATATCGTTTTATATATCGAATCTTATATATATAAACGTATATATTCTATATATGATTATTATTCTCTTATTATTATTATCAAGTCCGTACGTTATTCGTATTATATATATATAATCGTATAATTCTAATAATCCTCGTCTAATCAATGGACCGGGTTCTATTCCGGGTGTTGACCGAGTCACCGAGTCGACTCGGTATCAGTTTAACTCTCCGATTGGATTAACGGTACCTCGCAATAATCATAGAAACAGTATTATAATCGGGTATCAACGATTAATACCAACCTATTTATAATAACTGTTAGATTATACCTTTCGAATAATCGTTGGTATGAGACCGGAGGTCAACCGGACCTTACCGGGGACTGACCGGAGAGTGACTGGAAGCTCAGCAGAGAACATAACACCAACCGGCATATAACAGGAATCAACCGAAGGCCTCAATCTGTCTGATTATAACCCACGAACATACTCATACAACAACTGTATAGATTATAGGACAACCGAAAGGGATTCGTGGTAACTTATCAAATACCTTTAAGAAGCAACAGATGGTTAAGACCCGATGACAGTCACCGGAACAGGTGACTGTCCGGTTAACAAGATAGAAACAGGTCACGGGTTGGTTTGATGTTGACTCTAGTTAACCGGTCAATACAAGACCCGAATCAGTAGGTTATCGGATGGAACAGGAACCCGATTAAGACATAGAACATATTACCAAACCCGGTTATGATTCCCGAGCAGATAAAGATTACAGATCTGATGACAGTCACCATATCTGGTGACTGTCTGGCTCGTTAAATAGTAACAGCAGGGTAGCGGGTTGACTGATGGGTTATAGTTAACCGGTTAATAGAAACAGAGGGATAACCGGGGTGGTTTATAAGATGGGTTTACGGGTTGGGTACCGGGTTTGCGTTCAGAACAGGAACAGATTAAAGGTTACCGGGTATGATTATTATCGGGTTGGAGGTTTGATAGTTGGGGAGGAAGAAGACGAGCGGCGGCGGCGGTGGTTTCCGGTGGCCGGAAATGAAGGAGGTCCGGCTGGGTTCTTCATTGAGACTCATATGTGTGTGATTGATAGTATACAGACAAGAGAGAGATATGCGAAAGAGATAAAAGAGGGGTGGTTTATGTAGTCAATTTAAATAGAGGGTGTTTGGCTACAGGGATAATAACTGAGACGCGGGTGTTTGGTAACAGGTATATCAATAAAATAAGAAACGTTTGGCAACGTTTAAATAGCGGATAAGGAACGTTTAATCGAGATAATAAAAATCCAATAATTATTATTTATAAAATCAATTAAAACGGTTAGTCGCGAGATTCGAACCGGAATATTTAAATAAATAATCAGGTGGTCGGGTATGATCCGACCCGTTTAAGAGACCCGTAACACTTCAGGTCGTTACATTCGCCCCCCCTTAGGAAATTTCGTCCCCGAAATTTGAGTGATCTTGTATTTTACACCCTTGATCGATAAGGATGTTATAATGCAACTTAAACACTCGTCACGAGTCATAATCAGTACTCGTGGTTTGCGAGGAAATCGATCTTTATATCAATTCACATCTACGTTTTAACCTTTCTTGCTATAGTCATGTTAATACAGATACATAGACTGTCTGTATTTCTTGGTATGACTATTAAAGGTTTTCCGTATAGATTGATATCTTTCTTTATACTACAATATTCTTTTTATCTTATTTCTCATTAGAATGAGAAACAGATTGAATATTATTTTTATATAAAGACAATTCGAACATACTTTGGGATTCTAATCGTCTATGTTCAAAGAGATTTACAAATCTCCAGCAAACATCGCTAGAATCTCAGATCGATATGATTTATTCATCGCTTGATGTTCGGATTCCTTTACAATAATGGATTCTAGTTGGTTCTTAAGAGATAGATACGGAAGTCCCTTCATTATCATGACTTGAATGGGATCCGAGCTACTACCTCTTATGTTCGAACTTTAGAATCTGTCATCATTGTAATTCCGATTTTTAAAGAGTGGAATATTTTCTGGAACTCTCGGATTATTAAACGTATCTTCCGGAGTCTAAAGGTACCGGAAAAGACTAATTCATTGATGATTGAAATTTCTCTTAAATCATCTATAATAGTCTTACTGACTATTTCATTGATGATTAACTGCATTGTATCTCTTTACATATTATTTGACTTTTCTCAATGTATTATCGTGAATGAGGTCTTTCACAATTCTACAGTCAAATATATGTAACTTTATCTTTATAGTCTCAGAATCTACTGGTAACAGTCACCGTTACGATTCTTTGACTTAGGATTCTGATGGCAATGCATCGATTATTCTTTCTCAAAATCATGATTATCATTTAGGTTTAATGCATGAATACTTATTGCATTAAGTATTTCTGCAATTATTCCTTTTTGATATCACTTCGAGATTCGTTGACACTCTCAATAATATCTTCTATAATTTTCTTTTTATAAAATATTCTTTTATAAAATTTCTAGTCGTTTCCTTACGACTATTATTCTTATCTAATTATTATATTTCTTGGCATATCGGATGCCTTTTAAATAATATTTGGCATTTCAAATGCCTTCTCTTGATACCTGGCATTTCCTATGCCTTTCTTTTATTCAGACATATCGGATGTCTGTTCTAGATTATAATTCTTTTTATTCTTCGATTTATATTCTTTTATTTATATTCTATTAATATCCAAGCAAATACTGATAATATTTATAGCACACACACTATAAATTCCATCACTTCTATAATATATATTTGCTTGGAATAATTCTTTTATATTTATGTATTCGATTAAAGTTTATACTTTCAGTGTCTGAAAACACTTTCCGATAAACTTATACATAGGCAATCTATCATAGATTCTTAATCCAACTTATTATAAGCGAAACTTATCTCGTTGGGATAATCGTATAGATAGTTCTTGCCAGAACAGTGATATCTTAATTTATTTCTCACAGCCTTTACTCGGAACAGGAATTCCATCATTCCTTTGGCTGGAGAGTTTCACTGGAAAAATGAGCATATTTCTATTCATTTTTCATTTTCACTTCGATTATACCTTGCGAATCTCTACGTGATTCCGCTCGGTATCAATTATATTTCGATATATTCATTAAATTATTTCTTTTAATAATTCGTTGGATTCTACCGTTTCCGGTTTCTGAATCCATATAAATTTATATCTATTATATTTTAAAGATTTAACAATTCCTCCATCACTTCTTGACTTTCAACTTGGTAATACTTTACCGTTTTACCAATTTGATTGTATTACAACTCGCACGAGTCTTCATATGAAGTGATTACAAAGATTTGTTCATATCATCATATATCCTTATAAGAATTCTGTGACTTGGTGACAAATGTCCGGATACACCTTCTGTGAGGGTCCAGATATCATTTGCCCCTGAGATTACACAGAGGACATACAACTATCTTTGGTTGGCAATTAAAAATCAATATTCTGATTTCTATAATTCGTAGAAATTAACCAATCGATGGTTTTTATTCTGCGAACATATTCTTAGTTGTATTTCACGAAGAAATTCCAACTAGATTGCCAGTTCTGTGGTCGTATTCTCCACATATGATATGCTGATGATTCCATTATATATTTCTTCTTATTATTATTTCTTTTAATATGTTTATGATACAAACATACTGGGATCTCAATAAACTCCTACTTGAATGTTACTGTGCCTGTGGCATTCATAATTATGTCGCGATCATAATTACTATTCCACCTCACCTAACATTCCAGTACTTATTTATTTTAATCACAATAGGTATGTGTCCTTCACATATTATTCTGATATTTTCTTCTTTATTTTCTCTTTAAATTATATTATTTTGGAATAGAACATGTTGATCCGAGTCTAACGAAATAGACTGTCAATCGTTCAAGAATTTGATCACACCAAAAGATGTCCAATATAATTATTCCATCTTTTAATCTTTGACTTACTCAAGTCACAGGATTAAGAGAGTACTTATATTGTTACATAATCTAACGAGTATAATTCGGTTTCTTTATAGAGATTCCAAATTATTTTTGTCACGAGAATTTCGAAATAATAATATTTCTATTCAAAATATTATCTTAATTCTCGGGAGAAAAGATCGAAGATATCATCTGGTTGAGGTTTTTCTATATATATCCAAAGAGATATTTATAGAACGTGGTAAATATTTATTGTTCATATCGAAATAAAAGATCAAGGAAGTTATATAATCGAATATAGATATAGAATTGTACCGAAAATACTCTTGACATATATATACGGAAAGAATTCAATTAAAGATCTTTTACGAAATGGTACGGAATATAGAATATAAAGTAAAATATGTTCGAACAAAATGATACGACCGAGGTTTTATAGAATTTTTTGTATAAAAACTTTTTAGGGATAATTTATAATAATGATACGGGTTCGAGTTTCGTAATAATATTCGTTTTTCAAAATAAAATTAACGATTCAAAAGAGTCACGGTAAAAACTTTCTTAATATCGAAATTCTTAAATTTTAATAAACAAAATTCTTATTATGTAACAAGAATAAGATAAAATAGATTTTCTCAAATATTGTCATCAAACTTTTACCGTTAAATAAATTATACTAAATTATCTGAAAACGTAATATTAAAACAGATTCGGGGGACGTTTTAATAATTATACGGAGCATTAATAATAAATTTAAATAAACGTTAATTATAGTATTGACGGATTTTTCGTAGTCTTATAAATTTGAATAAATCGTTATTGAAAAGTCGGGGTATATATATATTTTTACAAAAATCGAAATACTGGTTTAGTAAAAATAATAATAACTAAGTATCAAATTAGTAAACATCCAAAATTATACTTAAAAGATTTAAAACATTTTAAATAATCGCGGTATATATCGGATCTTTATTTAAATAATCGAGGAAAATTCTTAGAAAACACAATATTTATATATTTTTATTCAAAACTGAATTACTGATTTAGTATAATAATAAAATAAAAATAACCGAGAATAAATTCAGTAAATTACTGAAATATTCTGAAGGAATTTATAAAAACAATCGATATTACTTTGGGAATATTTCAAATTTTCGATTAAAAAGAATTGGAGGGAATTCTTTAGAAACACAATATTTATATGTCTCTAGCATATCTGATAAAATTTCGGAATTTTTCGGAATAAAAATAATATTTCTGGAGACTCGATCATAGGAATGTTCAAGTCGGAGCGTAATATTTGTATTCTATTTATAATTTTGGAATAACCGTGAGGTTAACGATCTGATAGAAATAGTCACTGGGACTGGAATAATTCCATTAATTTATACGGAAGTTTCTTGAATTAACGATGGATGGTTTATGTTTTATAATCTATTTATTTTTCTATATATATTTATACTTTTTATAACTTATTTCATTTCTTTATTTATATCTCGATTTAATTTCTTTTTATCCGGTTTCTATTCTGTATTTCTGTCTTATTTCTTTTAATGCCGTGAATTATGTTTTATATTCTTTCGTACTTCATATAGCCTTAATATCCTGTAAGATTTCCCAGAAATTAAATGTGTATGTAAATTCACAATTGTGTACAGAATTGTCAATTTACCCCACATAATCATTCTAGTAATATCCTGTAGTGGATTTGTTTTGATTTCTAATATACTGTTCTGGTGCTCACCAACTTTATAATGGTTTGGCATTTAGGTACCCAAAATTTTACCTTCTAATATTCTTTTTACCCTATCCATATTTCTAATCACAATTTCTTTTAAAAGACATTTCTGGTAGATCCTGGATTAATAATTATTTCAAGACTGTCCATAAGCGCAGCTCTGATACCAACCTGTAACGACCCAGCCTTACGTGGCCGGGTCATCGGGTCGGGTTATCGGAGTTACGCAGCGGATTCAGAATATTGACAGTCTTGACTCTTCCAGGATCCACTTCATCATATCTGTTGGGTACCTGAACACATGCCAAAAATAGTTTCTGTCAACATAAAGTTGGTGAGGTCGTGTATTTTATAAATTGAATGGCCAGTTCATTTATTTATAATTCATTTCTATAAAACATGCTTTACTATTCTAATTCTGGAGGGGAAATATATTCTATTATACCAATTCGATTAAATTATACCGATTATATGTCAATCTATTATATTCTATTAGTTGCCATTCCTATCGATGGTACCACTCTGTTTGTGGTCAATCTTACTTATTCCTACCCTCTACTCGGGTAAGATTGGTTATTATCCTCTAGTTGGACAATAAAGGAAATGGCGAGATACCGGTCAGTACTGTCCTTGTCGTTTCTATTATCCCCTTTCTATAACTTCTATTAGTAATTATTCTATTATGTAAAGCATTTCTATATTTTCTAGTAAATGACATGTGTTTCCCCTAAAACGTTTAATAAAACAATAAAAGAGGGGAGTTCACGATACTCACAGGTTTGCGTAATCTTCTATAGTCTCTTTTATTACAATTATATGTCAAATATATATATCGATACGTTTTACGCGTGGGACTCGTTAAATGGTATTATTTAGGATATATATCACATATACAATTTATGTATATATAGAGTTCGGTATATATTAGATAGTCCTAAACTCGGGGTTTATTATTGACACGACACGGACATCCTAGAATCTAGCTGGCTATTACAGCTTAGCACTCGTAGCTAATAAAGCTGGCCATTACAGCTTGGCACACGAACCTATAGGACTCTAGACACGTACTTACCCGGATGCTGGTTCGGCTGATCATATTATCATTAACCCGAGTCTAGTATATCGTTTTATATATCGAATCTTATATATATAAACGTATATATTCTATATATGATTATTATTCTCTTATTATTATTATCAAGTCCGTACGTTATTCGTATTATATATATATAATCGTATAATTCTAATAATCCTCGTCTAATCAATGGACCGGGTTCTATTCCGGGTGTTGACCGAGTCACCGAGTCGACTCGGTATCAGTTTAACTCTCCGATTGGATTAACGGTACCTCGCAATAATCATAGAAACAGTATTATAATCGGGTATCAACGATTAATACCAACCTATTTATAATAACTGTTAGATTATACCTTTCGAATAATCGTTGGTATGAGACCGGAGGTCAACCGGACCTTACCGGGGACTGACCGGAGAGTGACTGGAAGCTCAGCAGAGAACATAACACCAACCGGCATATAACAGGAATCAACCGAAGGCCTCAATCTGTCTGATTATAACCCACGAACATACTCATACAACAACTGTATAGATTATAGGACAACCGAAAGGGATTCGTGGTAACTTATCAAATACCTTTAAGAAGCAACAGATGGTTAAGACCCGATGACAGTCACCGGAACAGGTGACTGTCCGGTTAACAAGATAGAAACAGGTCACGGGTTGGTTTGATGTTGACTCTAGTTAACCGGTCAATACAAGACCCGAATCAGTAGGTTATCGGATGGAACAGGAACCCGATTAAGACATAGAACATATTACCAAACCCGGTTATGATTCCCGAGCAGATAAAGATTACAGATCTGATGACAGTCACCATATCTGGTGACTGTCTGGCTCGTTAAATAGTAACAGCAGGGTAGCGGGTTGACTGATGGGTTATAGTTAACCGGTTAATAGAAACAGAGGGATAACCGGGGTGGTTTATAAGATGGGTTTACGGGTTGGGTACCGGGTTTGCGTTCAGAACAGGAACAGATTAAAGGTTACCGGGTATGATTATTATCGGGTTGGAGGTTTGATAGTTGGGGAGGAAGAAGACGAGCGGCGGCGGCGGTGGTTTCCGGTGGCCGGAAATGAAGGAGGTCCGGCTGGGTTCTTCATTGAGACTCATATGTGTGTGATTGATAGTATACAGACAAGAGAGAGATATGCGAAAGAGATAAAAGAGGGGTGGTTTATGTAGTCAATTTAAATAGAGGGTGTTTGGCTACAGGGATAATAACTGAGACGCGGGTGTTTGGTAACAGGTATATCAATAAAATAAGAAACGTTTGGCAACGTTTAAATAGCGGATAAGGAACGTTTAATCGAGATAATAAAAATCCAATAATTATTATTTATAAAATCAATTAAAACGGTTAGTCGCGAGATTCGAACCGGAATATTTAAATAAATAATCAGGTGGTCGGGTATGATCCGACCCGTTTAAGAGACCCGTAACACTTCAGGTCGTTACAGAATATAATAGAGGTGAGTACATGACCCTTTCCCTTAAAAGCCTTTGGGCTGATTACATGCTTGTTTAGTCGTTATCAAGTATTTTATACGGTTTATATTATAGAAATGTTATCGAGTTGTTAATAGAAATAATAGAACGCGGTCGAATAGAAACTACGTAGGATGGATCCATTCGGTATCATAGAGTATAGCCTGGACCAATCAGAGGTTACAGGACCATTATAATCGATCTATACTCACGGGAATATATTTATCTAAACCAAGTAGAGGTTTAGAACCACAATAAGCATTTGTATGATGCTTCATCGATAATATATTCCACCATAGAATGACCGAACTAAATAGAAAGAGTTGTATGATCGTTAAACTCGATTTATTATCATAATATGTCTAAATTCGGCATGTCTCACTAGTATGAAAATACTAATGTACTTTAAGCATGTTGTCAGGTATTTATACGAAGTATTAAAGAGCATGCCGAAGAGTAGAAGATCTGGATAAGAAGAGGATACTATGGTTACATTTAATCCAGCTTAATGTAATCATTATCGTTAAACCTGTTAAGGCTAATCCGCTGCGCCACCTGGGTCGTTACATTGTTTTTCCTTCCCCTTTCGGCTATGTTTGGCGGAGGGGGAAGCCTTACTTTTAGACTTGCTGGTTTGGATTTTTGCCAGCATATTTTGATAGATCTTGGTGTTTTTGAGTTGTTTTCAGAAGAGCCACTCGTCGGGGTCCATTGGTGTGTTGGGTGCGTCAGATTCGGAGGATTCTGAAGCCGAAACCGCACGGGGCGGTGTTCGTTCCCTTATGGTTGCTGGTTGCGTGTCCTTGTCCGGAGTTTGGAGCGTTGCCGCTCTGGCGGTCTGAACGACCGTAGAGGGGGTTGCTCCCTTGCTTCCGACAGGGGTTAGATCAGCCATTTTGTGAGTAAAGGATGTGGTTTTGAAAGTTTTGCGGGTCTTTCAGCCGGTACGGATGGCGCCAATGAAGAAACAACGAGTATAACTGGTAATGTAAAACAGGGTGATATGTGGGGTAACGACTCGTGTTCGCAGCAGGGTATAATCCTTGGCTCACAACGATGGTTGGTCTATGGTTGTATACACAAATGATAAGAAAATAGACACAATAGACGGGAGTATAAGTGGTTCGATCGTATAAGATCTACGTCCACTGGAAAAGGTGATCTTTATTGATAAATAACGTAAGTAACAATGCAAGTGGAGATACAAATGTATTCGTTCTTATTGGCTGGATTCCACGTGTGGAGAAAGGAGGTCAAGTCCTCCTTTTATAGGAGATGCATAAGCTAAGGATCGTTGAGCCCATCCATCATTAATGGGCCGGGCTTTGAGGACCGGGCCGGCCGGTTGACAGGCCCACCTAGTTGGATTCTAACCCTTAGTTAGATAAAGTGATCCAAGTTGAGGAGGGCTTCTTTCGATTGGACCACGTGTTGCCTCGTGGTTGGTTGACCGAGAGGTGCTTTGTCCTCCACACACGTGGCGTGTTGTGGATGGTCGGCAGGGGCGTCAGTTGTCAGGCGGCTGACCACTTGTCAGCTGACACCTGACGGGAGGAAGCAAGTTGGATTCCAAGGGGGGATGTTTCTCGGGTGTTGCCAACTGGTGCCTCTGCGCCTTTGGCGCTGATGTGCCTTTGGAAGTAATATTTCCGGCGGAGGGTAGGGTGCGCCTGAAAGCGGTACCCTACCCCTTCACCCCCTATTTGGTAAACACTACAAATAAGTGTGATATCGGGTTCTCTAAACATTGATTATGTTTATGTATTGAACTAGTCACATACATGGAGATGTGGTATATGTTATTTTGTTATGTATGTTCAGGTGATACACGTAGTAAGGTCTGATACTTTAGAATCGAGCTATTGTTTATGTGATTATAATATGTATTTGTTGATCATGTGTACATTATTATTATTTTATTATTAGAATTTGTGATAATTCCGGTTACCTTGGTAAAAAAATTATTGGACATCTAAAGGCTGAAAGATGATCACACTAGTAAAGAAAGTTGGGTTATCTAATGAACCATTTTGTACATAAGTATGTATATGTGTATATGTACATGTGTGTGATGGCAGGAGCGGATCCAGTGATTTTTTTTTTTACTGGAGAAGTTGTTAGAACGCATGGATTCACTAACCTTAGATTCTTAGTTTTACATTGTGAGCTTAACTATTGATAACACTGTGGTTGAAGTTACAGTTCATAATTTGTGTGCCACCAATTACTAAGATAAATAAATCTATCTATATATATAAAAGAAAACGTATATGCTGACGTGGCGTGTAATGGAGGCCTCAACCTCCCCTTAAGAGTGCCACGTGGCATCATAAATGAAAGATTTTAGTGTTTTTGAACTATTTCCTTTTTTAATTAAAAAAAAAAAAGATAAACATAAAACCCTAAATTAAATTGAGTTATTTTAGGAAAAAAAGAATTTAAAAATAAATTTAAAATTTTTCTATCTCATGTTTCCTACCATAAATTTTAAACGTTTATATCTTTTATATACGAGATTTTTTAAAGAAAAAAATTACACCAAATTAACGAGCGTTTTATTATCTTTCCAACGAGTACCATAGTCCTATATAAAAAACGGAGAAAAATCGACTATTTTTTGTGGGGTTTCGTTCATACAGGAAAAATACACATAAAGTGTTCATGTTATTCATTAATCATGTTTTTTCTTTTAAACCAGGTTCTTATCTACGATGTTGAAAATCAGCCCAATCGTCATGTTATCATTGGAATTTTACTAGGTATACTTCATCAAGAGAAGTTAGGAGAAAGAATCGCGCAACACTGCAACACATGGTGTCACCTTATAGCAAGGTTATTTTTTTATTTATTTAATTACAAGAGTAATAATTATTACTATTAGTATTAGTATTATTAGAATGGTTATATTTTTCAACCCCGGGACGCTCCCGGAAAGAAATTGATAGTTGCTGACGTGGCGTTCAATGGTGGCCTCAACCATCTCTTGATTATGCCACGTGGCATAATGAGTTGCAATGATTACAATTTCCAACTTAAGTGTTTGTTTAGTTGATTAGGTTAGGAATTATAAGAGCCATTAGAATGTGAGAAATTAGAGAGATGTGATGAGTTTTTTAATAGTTGCAGCTTACATAAGTGATTCTTTGGATGATTACTGATTAGGTTTTAGATTAGGGAATATGAGTTATTACTGATTAGAATACTATGAACATGCAATGATTGAGGGATTTTGTGGTTAGTTAACTTAAGCCATTTGCAATAGATTATCACGTAAAATTCGATTTTTCAACCCCGGGACCCTCCCGGGGTAATCAGCTAGTTAAAAATAAAACAAAATCCTTCTTATTTCGTTTTTGATTTGTAGAATGGTGAGAATAAACTATAGAGATGCCTAAATCGGGTGCATACCCTGACCCGGTTCAGGTTGGTCAACAAAAGTCAAAACCGGGTTTAGTTTCAAACTGGTTTGGGTTTTGTCGGTTTGTTGGCCAGGTTTTACCGGTTTCAAAGGAGATGACTATAAAACCGGTTGGAGACCTACGGATTGTATCGATTCCAAATAGGATTATATCTATGCCGGTTCGCTTCTGGTTTAGTCTCGGTTCGAAAACCGGTTATTTTGGGCGTCTTTTCTTGAGAAGGGCTTTCATCATAAGAGAGACGTTATAAAATTTAGGAGTAATGGAAATAAATAATCTCAATTATTGACTATTGGCCAATAACAGTCCCAACTACGAAAATAATCACTAGCGGTCCTAATTTTCGACATATTGGCCACCAATGGTCCCAGATAGTCTGATCACTAACGGCGTTAGTTACATGTTGATGTGGCATCACATCAGCAAGCCACGCCATCGGACATGTGTGTTAAGTTATGACACGTAGGACGCCACATCAGCAACCCACTAACGACGTTAGTGATCAGACTAACTGGGACCATTGGTGGCCAATATGTCGAAAATTAGGACCGCTAGTGGTTATTTTCGTAATTGAGATTATTTATTTCCATTACTTCTAAAATTTATATCATAGTAGGCGTGTGGTACATGGGCTCAAATGTTGGGCTTGTTATAAAATTTAAAGGTTCAAGTCAAATGGACTCTAAATTTATAGATAGTCACCAATCCATTGCCACAAAACATAAGACTATTAGACCCACCCGTGCTTACTACAATTCAAGTCCAAAAGAGTTTACCAATAATCATACACTAATCCATTCCATTTAGAGATGTGGAAATTATTATTATTGTTTTTTTCTTTTCTAAATATGATTTTTTTGCCTTACTCGAATCGATTTACATATTTTCCGTAAACATTTAACAATATCGTATGAAAATGAAGACCACCATTCTTGATTAGTTTCACGATCCACAAATATACTTATTTCTATTTCTTTGCGACAACAAAAACAACATGATACAGTACGGTACAAAAAGTTTTTATAAAGGGGAATTAAGATTAAATAAGCCTAACTTTGTCGGGTTGGAAGACAATAAGCTCAACTTGGACAGTGGAATCTAACAGGGTCAACTTGTCTTGGTTTTTAATTTACTAGACCAAAACTAAATGCGGGCCCTGATTTTTACGTCATCTGTCACATGGGAAAAATTTTTACACGTCATCTGCCACGTGACATGCTACGTAGGTAGAAAACTAAACGTGAGCTCTGATTTTTTTGCAAACTGGGACATTTTTTACACGCCATTTGCCGCCACTTAGGCAAAAAACTAACTGGATTAAGCTCAGTTAGTTTTAGTCCAATTAAATAAAAACCAAGACAAGTTGTGCATGTTAGATTTCATCCAATGTTCAAGTTAAGATTATTGTTTTCCATCCTGATAAAGTTTGGATTATTTAATTGCAATTCCCCTTTTATAAATGGGAATTATCCCGCAAGAATTAGTTGAAAATGTGTTAGTTTTTGTATTTCTGTTTTGTTTTTTTATTCTTATAGTTTTTTTTTAATGCATTTTGGTGCTTAAAGTCATGCATCATGCCAAGCAACAAACACACAACTATACATTAGTTATTTTAATCTAAAACAACAAATAAAGACAAAAGCTATATTAATATTATTGTTATAAAAAACAAATATCCAATTTCTTGTTACGTTTCACACTAACACCCACGGGTGGTATCAAACTCCACATTTATGCTGACGTGGTACACGACAAAACCACGGGACCCACATCCTTATCCTGACGTGGAAAACGACAATTATTTTGTCGTGTTCGTACCCTCCTCGTTTGTCCATCCACTACAGTCAATTTCTTCGTTTGTTTAATAGTTGCACGACGTAACATAAATAATCCAAAAACAAAACTCTAGAGGCACGAGACGAAAACCATGAGTCACGTACGTACATGTTGATCGTTTGAGCCAAATTTAGCATTTCCTTTACGTGTGAGCAGTGACTTCGGATCTAGACCAAGATTTCAGAGGTAACGTTACATAATTTTTACGGGTAACGTAATACAAAACACGTAAAAATACACTACGCCCTGCTTAAGCACTAGATCCGCCCTAGCGTGTGAGTGAGAGTTAGAGCAAAACACAACTGAATACGCTTACCAAGCATGGTGATTCTTAATTTTAACCCAAGTTTAGTCCTGTCTTTTAGCGTTCACCATGTGGGTGCAAGAGTTAGATCGTTGCGAATCTTTTCTCAACATGATCGCAAACCAATTATTATTTAGTATCTAGCTATACGATCATACAAAATAGGTATTTGTGTACTAACTTTGTGAAAAGATATTTTTCTAACCTTCATAAACTAAAATCTAGTTTTGCTTTTGAATATTGAGCAAATATAAAAAAAGACGTGTAATATTCAAATGACTAAAAAGGTTGCGCAGAAACTTAGGCTATAATTAGAATAATGTTTATAAAAACCATTTTACACATTAAGTAGTACATCCTATCCTAACGTAGGTATATACAAGTTTGTACAAAATTGATCTACGGTTAAGACTGGGGAAACTTAGGGTTTAAATTCTAAAAGTTGTGATCAAGGGCGATTCTTTTAAGGGGCGGCCGACCCCCCGAATTTTCGTTCATAAGTTCCGATTATATGGTATTCATATAGAAATTTTTTTGTATATAAGGTTTCGACCCCCCGAAGTTTCAGGTGAAGATTCGCCACTGCTTGTGATTAATTTTCAGTAACCGGTAATTTAAATGGCAGTCTTCTTTTGGTCCGTACGTATACGGTATACAAGTGATAAGTGATGTATGAATCAATGTACGTAGTATGGAAGTTTTGTTGTGATTAATTTTCAATGACCAGTAATCTAAATTATGGCATGTCTTCTTCTGCTTTTTATTCAAGTGATGTATGAATCATATTATATATAGTCTGAAAGTTTTTGTGATTAATTTTCAATGACCGGTAATTTAAATGGCAGCTTTCTTACACATTGTATTCAAGTGATGCATGAATCCATAATAGTCTATAGATAATATGTGCCCTTTATTTGACAATCAGCCGCCAACCTTTTTTTTATTTTTGTGTTTTTATGTTTGGATTGTCCATATTTTCAGCTAAACCAAACCCTTTTCATATGTTGATAGATACCCATCCATTATGTCAATCATCGTGTTTATGAACTGAAAATAACATCCATTTATTTAATGAGGTTGATATTTGGTATATATACATACTAGTTTATACCCCAGGAGTGTCTCGGGTTGAGAAATCTAAATAAAGTGAATAAAATTAGAAGTATCTAAACTATAAAAATGACATATGCCAATATATGATTAATGAATATTATTATTATTATTATTATTATTATTATTATTATTATTATTATTGTAAACAAATCTCTGCCATAAGTTATCATATTCTAATATAAAAAATGGTAATTGGGTCGGGTATCACCTAATCCCAGGCCCGACCCAAACCCACAATTTTTTTTAAACTAATTCCAAACCTGACACAATACCTGTCGGGTTACAAAAAATAGTCGTTTTTTTTCTCCGTTTTTTATATAGCACTATGATACTCGTTGGAAAGATAATAAAACCCTCGTTAATTTGGTGTATTTTTTAATTTAAAAAATCTCGTATATTAAAGATATTAACGTTTAAAAATTATGGGAGGAAACATGAGGGTGAAAAATTCAATTTTGTTTTTAAATTATTTTTTTCCTAAAATATCTCAATGAATGTCTCTTTAAATGCTATGTCATTAAAATGGCTTTGATTTATTATATGTATAAATGCGTGTATATAATAAGATCATAAACGAAGTTATTAATTTAAAACCCACAAAAAGATATTTTAAACAGTAAGAACATAATTAATGGAAAGTTAAATGTGCATATAAGGAAACAAATGGAAGTCTAGTTTTATGTTTGGTTACAAAAGTGTATCCAAGTCCATTGTTGTGATGAGTTTTTAGTCACATTTTATAATGGTTGGTTATAAGTAACTAGTATTTGTTTATGGGCGTTCCTCACGAGCATGTGTTTAAAATTAGAAAAGAATAACCAAGTCAATCTAAGATCTACTTGCTGCAACAAACCTATCAAATAAGGAAAATTGACGTTCTGCGACGGGTCTGTCAAACGGAAAAAATATATGAAAAAACTTTGAACCCCATCACCATACGCACGTTGCGGCATGTTAACTCGGAAAATTTAGAACGAAACGTAAAATGAAAAATTTGCGAATAATGAAAAGTATAAGGGACCAGGTTGAAAGTAAAATTGTGTTGGATTAAATGGCAGAAGATGAAAAAATTTGGGTTAAAAGTAAAAAAAAATCAAAGGAATTAAATTACAAAAAAATGAAAACTTTTGATTTATAAGTGAAGATCAAAGTGGTTTAATTGCCAAATATTAAAATTTTTGAGTTAAATTAACAAGTATTAAAACTTTAGAGTTAGAAAGGAAAAAAATCATTTTTTTTAAACAATCAAAGCCAAAGGTATAACACAAAAAAATATTAAAAAAAGTTACTAATTATAGTTTTGATAATTAGGTACAACGCACGATCACTTTCAAATTTGATTCGATGTTGCTATCAATGAACCCCCGTTAACTCACCTAACGCCGTTAGCTGAAACTCACAATTCTACGCAATTATTAACAGGATTTGAAAGAGGGAATCGAGACGATGATATTGGTATGTTCAACTGCAGAAATGAACATATGGTTCGTCAATTGTAGGTTGATATTCTCCTCGGTTGGGATGACTGGAACTGACGATTAAACCATCGAACCATGCTCAGTTCTGCATTTGAACATAACAATATCATCGTCTCGATTACCTCTTTCAAACCCGGTGAATAATCACTTAGAATTGTGAGTTTCAGCTAACGACGTTGGTGTGAGTTAACAGGGGCCCCATTGAAAGCAAAATGTCTAAAAGGTAGGACTGGTGGAGGGAAAAAACTTAAGTGGGATTATTATCGGTCAAAAAAAGAAAGGTTGAATTATTAAAATTCAATTTACCTAAAGAAAAAAAAAAGAGAATGTTATGTGTATTTATATGTCCTAAAATGTCTCGTAGATTCTAAACAACCCTCAAAAATACGTCTTCTACTCTTCTGTGCAGTTTTATTATAAAAACATAGTAGGTTATGTACCCGTGTGATACACGGGTTAAACAATTTAAATTATATATATTATATATATAATTAAAAATATAATTAAGAAAAATTAGATTACATGTTATATTTAAAATAAATAAAATTGCCTTTACAACCGAAAAATATTAAATATTCATCAGCCCCTAAAAAATTTCTTTTAAAGACATTCATATTCACATAAAACTATTTCCAAACTTTTCAACATATATCTTTCATACTGTGGCTGTTACTTTGTAGACTGCAGCTACAAAAAAAATATATATATATATCAAAAGTAATAAGATAAATTTGTTTAGGCTAAGATGTAAAAAATGAAATTAATTTAAAAATATCTCCTCATCCATTAAACCATCCCAATTGAGTATCGTTAATTTGGATTTGACATCAATTTTCTTGCAAAGCCAAAATATTTCTAACCTTAAGTGTATAATCATTTTTTTCTAACATCAAGGTCCTTAAACATAATGCCATTTATTGGTTCAATATGACTGTAATTATAAAAAAAGGACTTCGTGATTTAATAGCGTTAAAATGAAGCTAAAACGAATTACTAATGAAAAGACTGTTGCCACTTAAATATTGTATTTCTCTATTAAAGTAACTTGAAATAACACAGTCAATGAAAATTTCAAACAATGATTGTTCATATATAAAATGTATTTTATATATCAAGCTATTATAATACGAAAATAGCTAAGCATATTTAGTTTTAATTAATCAAATATTTAATTAATGTGGATTGATTTGTTTTATTTTGTTTATTCAGAACACTATAAGAAATATAGTTTTAAACTTAGAGTGAAAGACCACATATTAAAAAATAGGTTAATTAACGTTCACGATTTAAATTTAAATTTAATAACATATAAATATGCTATCTTAAAAAAATGAATATTTTTTTTAATAATATTTACCTTTATTAGCTAATAAACATTTTCAAATCATGTCTAGTAATTTATTTCTAATTTTGTATCAAAATATAATCATATTAATTCATTTACAAAGACATAATATATATATATATATATTGAACTAAATTTTGATAATTAAATTAATAGTTATAGTTATAGTTGTAAGTAATAAAAATTAAAAATAATTATTTTTAAATAAAGAAATAAATTAAAATAAATGTATTATTTTAAATAAGAAAATCAGAGGCTTTATGAGAGAGTTCTTAGTATTCCATGTATTGTCTTTTATTAATATAGATAGCAATAAATTAATGTTGATTGGTTTAGGGTTTAGGGTTTAGAGTTTACTTTATTTATTTGTTTAGAACAATATGAAAGTCTAACAAAAAAGCTTAACCAATTACATTGTGTATTAATTTGCTTATTTGACTTTTAAACTCTTTTAAACATCTAGAATTAGTATGTACTTGCTGAGCATATTTAACATCTAAAATAATGACCAAAATAATAAAAAAACTTAATAATCATTTGTCAAACATCATAACAAACATAGTTTTAAACATAGAATAAAAGATCAAAATTTTATAAATAGGTTTATTTAAGGTACATGATTTAAATTTAAAGTTAATAACATATAAATATGTTATATAAAAAAGAATCACTAATGTTTAAATATTTTTTAATTGGTTAGTATTTATATTAATAACAGAAATCATTTAATCGGTTTTTAATGATTTCTGTTACAACTATGATTATTAATTTATTTATATTATGATTTTGCAAATCAATTAATATAATTATATTTGAATTTATTATATTAATTAGTAAAATTAGAGAACTCATGAGAGAATGTCATATGTCCCTTATGTGTTTTCTTTTATTATATAGTGTAGATGCCAAAATGTTTCAGTGATTATACTAAGGAATGAATCATTTTGACTCTAATAGCATAATTTGTTATTTTATATTAATATTAATTTAATATGTAAATCATGTATGCATTTGACATGTCATGAAAATAGTCATGATGCATGTCAAGTCCCATATATACATCATACATGCATACATATAACATGAAAGATTGAATGGTGGTAAAGAATAGCATAGTACACATATATAGTCATTGCTGAGTTACACATGGTCATTGCTGAGTTACACATGGTCATTGCTGAGTCAGATTGCGTGGAAGGTCATACTCAAGACCCCACGCACATCTATCTACCTCTTATATATTTGTTCGGTCAAGTGTCCACAATCAACCAGACATTACCAACAATTATGGTTGGTAGGTTACCTCTACAGTCTAGAGTGGTAAATTTACTTTTGGGGTGTTAGTATTGATACAACCCTTCTTTTTAAAAGGTTTAAAAAGAGAGAGATGAACGTCTTAATATTAATTTAAGGTGTCCCATTAAAATGATCTTTTATGTTTTAATCAGTTGTATTTCCAAAATATTGAATTTAGTTGATGTATTATTAACTTCGTTGATATATAATCACCTCTATTATGGTAATTCGAAATAGCAAATTGAGTTTTCAATCTGTAAGATAGGTTAATTCCCTTGATTTTCATTCCATAGGATAACCATTATATACAAAATTACATTCCCTATTTTAGGGAAGAGATAATCACCACTTAATGATATACATTATCTATAAATACAAAAGTCAAATCTATTAAATCTATTACACCCCCGCAGTCGAAACGGGAGGTGACCGAAGATTGAGACTGGAGCGGAAGTCTTCAAACAACACGCGTGGTAGACCTTTGGTAAATATGTCAGCAATCTGCAAGCGAGTCGGGGTATGGAGAATCCGAATGGTTCCACGTTGAACATGTTCATGCACAAAATGAATGTCAATCTCGATATGTTTAGTGCGTTGATGTTGAACAGGGTTGGTGGACAAGTAGATAGCACTAATGTTGTCGCAGTAAACCAAGGTAGCAGTCGAGATAGGCGTGCGCAATTCCAGTAGTAGGTTGCGTAGCCAACAAATTTCAGCAACGACGTTTGCAACGGCGCGATACTCAGCTTCAGCACTAGACCGAGAAATGGTGGACTGGCGTTTGGAGGACCAGGATAGAAGAGTGGAGCCCATGTATACACAGTAACCTAAAGTTGAGCGACGAGTGTCGGGGCAACCGGCCCAATCTGCATCTGTATAAGCCCTGAGAGAAATATTGTTGCAAGCTGAGAGAGTGAGGCCGTATGTGGCTGTACCCTTAATGTATCGAATAATACGCTTCAACGCGTTCCAGTGCTCAGTAGTGGGATTGTGCATGTGAATGCATATCTGTTGTACTGTATAGCTGATGTCTGGTCTAGTGAAGGTGAGATACTGGAGTGCGCCAGCCAAACTGCGATAAAGTGTGGGGTTTTCAAAAGGAGCACTGGTTGTGGCACTGAGTTTGGGTTTTGAATCAACTGGAGTGGCCACTGGATTACAAGATTCCATACCTGCACGACTAACAATATCCAAAGCATAAGATTGTTGAGATAGAAACATGTCGTTGCCCGACCGTGTGACAGAGATACCCAAGAAATAACTGAGAGGTCCAAGATCTTTCATGGCGAATTCAGCCGCAAGGCTGCCCATGAGTTTCACCCGTAAATCATCAGATGAGGTGGTCAAAATAATGTCATCCACATATATAAGTAAATATGCAACATCACCCCCGTGGTGGTATGTAAAAAGAAAGTTGTCACATTTGCTTTGTAGAAAACCAATGGAGGTGACAAAATCCGTGAAACGTTGGTACCACGCCCTGGGGGCTTGCTTAAGGCCATAAAGAGACTTTTTGAGTCTACATACGTGATCTGGAAAATCCCTGTGACGAAAACCTGCAGGCTGGTACATGTACACGGTCTCAGTTAGGTTACCATGAAGAAAGGCATTGGTAACGTCCAGCTGATGAATGGACCAAGACTGAGATAAAGCTAAAGTCAGTACTGTCCGAATAGTGGCGGGTTTAACCACCGGACTGAATGTTTCGCCACAGTCGACACCAACCTCCTGATTTCTGCCATCACATACCAATCTTACTTTGTATCTTTCAAGAGTGCCATCAGACCTGTATTTGTGACGAAAGAGCCACATACTGCGAATAACATGCATGTCAGGGGTCCTCGGGACAAGTTCCCAAGTCTTGTTTTTAATTAAGGCATTAAATTCGTTTTGCATGGCATTATGCCACTCCGGATTAGACAAGGCGGCAATGGGATTTTTTGGAAGTGGGGAGATAGTGGTTGTGGAGAGGTTAAATATATGTTTAGGTTTAGAAATGCCAGACATGGCACGGGTAGTCATGGTGCGAGTAGGAGGTGGGGGGGGGGGGGGTTAGGTATCGGGTGTAAGGTGGGTGAGGAGTATTGGAAAGTGGGCGGTGTGGACGTATTGGGCGTGGGTGGTGATGCGGTTGCGGGATGGGCCGTGGAGGGTGAGGTTGGAAGTGGGGAATTGGGCTGGGTTTCGGGAGGTGGAGTAGTGGGAATGTGGGCCGGTGATGGTGCGGATGGTGGGCTGGAATGGGGAGCCGTATGTGGTGGTGGGGTGGGCACAGGTTGCGGATGTAGGAGAGATGGATGGGGTGAGTCATCCAAAAAGGAATAAGTGTGATGGGTGGGTTTGTGGTGTGTGGCAAAGGGAAATATGGTTTCGTCGAAGATGACATGGCGGTTGATGGTGATTGTGTGGGTCTTTAGGTCAAGGCATTTGTAGCCACGATGGTTTGGTGGGTACCCAAGAAAGACGCATGGGTATGATCGGTAGGCTAGTTTATGTATAGTGGTGTGTGGAATAAGTGGGTAACAAATGCATCCAAACACACGTAAATGATCGTATGTGGGAAGACATTTATATAGGCGTTGGGTAGGTGTTTGGAAGTTGTGGATTTTGGTGGGAATTATGTTTAGTAGGTAGGTGGTGGTTTCAAGGGCATGGTGCCAATAGGTGTTGGGGGTTGAGGAGTGGGCAAGGATGGTTCTCATGAGGTTGTTGATGGTGCGGATTTTGCGTTCCGCTTTACCATTTTGGGATGATGTGTGAGGGCAGGTGAAGCGGAAGTGCATGCCATTGTGGTTACAAAAATTGTGAAATTGTTTGTTGGCATATTCACGACCGTTGTCACATTGAAGTTGTTTTATTTTGGTGTTAAATTGTGTTTGGACAAAATTGGTGAATTTAGTAAACATGGCAAAAACATCAGATTTATTTGCTATGGGGTAGGTCCAAAGGAAGTTGGTAAAGTCATCTAAAAAGAGGACATAATAACGGTGACCCCCGTTGGAAATAACGGGAGAAGTCCAAACATCACTGTGTACTAAATCAAATGGCATAGATGTACTTGTATTAGAATTAAGAAAAGGGAGTTTAGTGTGTTTCCCAAAAATACAAGCACTGCAAGTTTTATTGTTTAAGGAACCACAAGAAATTAAACTAGAAGATTTTAAACTTTGCAAAATGGCCGGGCCAGGGTGGCCAAGCCGTTGATGCCAAATGTCTTGAGTGAGTGCAGCATAAGTGGATGCAGTGGAGAGGTTGGTGATGTTGGACGGGCTGAGAGTGTAGAGATCCCCCGAGCTATTGCACCGTAGGATAGGTTTCCTGGTCTTTAGGTCCTTCACAGTAAAACCATAAGGATCAAATTCAACGGTTAGTTGGTTATCAGTGGTAAAACGACGAACAGAAATAAGATTTTTAACTAGGTGGGGTGCATAAAGGACATTGTTTAATTTAAAGGGTGGGAATGGTGGTGGAAGGGTAATATTGCCTTGTCCTAAAACCAGAATGGTTTTGCCATTGCCCACAATTATGTTATGAATAATGTCAGAATTAAAAATAGACGAGAACTTATCAAGTTGAGGAGACATTGTACCTGACGCGCCGGTGTCCATGGTCCAAGAGGGGTCATTGTGGTGCAGTGCCAAGTTGTATAATGCCTGTGCTATATCAGTTGGAGAGTGATTAGTATGGTAGGACTGGGCCGAGTTGGAGGATGAAGGTTTTGGGCCTAAAATACCGTGACCTGGGTTTGGGCTTTGGGTAGCAGAAGGTTGTGAGGTGTTTGTGGGCTGGGGAGAGTAGTGTGAGGAGGGGTATGGGCTGGACGGGTATGGGCAAGGCGGAGCAGGCCAGGAAGCCCAAGGTGAAGGCGGGTAGGGATTGGGTGGTTGGTTGGGCCACGGTGTAGGCCAGAAAGTGGGCTGGTAAAAATGAGGCTGTTGGTAGCGGCCTCTCCCGTAAGATTGACGACCACGTCCGCGGCCACGGCCACGTCCGCGAGTCCGGGAGTCCGGTTGGCGGTCATAGGTATTGGATGGATTGGAGCGGTTTTCACGGGTTTGATTTTGGGAGTCGGTGGTGGTGTGGAGGGCGGTACCGGATGCTTGGGCGGATAGTTTGGCTTGGTTGGCTTTGGTGTCTTCGTGTTGGCAAAGGCGGGAGCGAACGATATAAAAATCCGGTAGTGGGTGTGTGTTTTGTAGGATGAGGGATAGGCTTTCGTATGGTTCGGTGAGGCCATTGAGGATTTGTAAAACACATTGGTTTTCGGTGATGGGGGAGTCTAGGCTTTTTAGTTGGTCAAAGAGGAGTTTTATATTTTGGCAATAGGAGGACATGTCCGCAAATTGTTCCAAGCGGGTGTTAAAAAATTTGTTTTGAATGGAAAGGAGACGGGTGGCTTGGTTATCTAAGAAGAGGTTTTTGAGGCGTACCCAAGCATCATAGGCACTTGTGTTAGAGACCATGATAGTGTGAACAAGGTCTTGGGTGATCGTGCCATAAATCCATTGGAGGACAATGGCATCGATGCGTTCCCAAGATGCTAAGGGTGCGGGTGGTGTGGTGGCTGTGTCCGTAGTGGAGGAGGAAGAGGTGGCGGCACGACGAGGTTGAAGGTGGTCATAAACCTCGTATGCTTTGCAATGAAGGATAAAAAGTTCGGCCCATGTGTTGTAATGTTCGGTTTGGCGGTCAAGTATGATAGGGATAAAGTTTTTGATGTTAGTGACGGTGATAGCGGGGTGAATGGTATGAGAAGACATAATGGGAAGGTAGAAGAGGATCGGCAGAAAGAAAAAAACCGCAGAAAAGATGGCTGCGATCGTAGGAAGAGGATGACGGCAAGGGGAAGGGTGAAGGGTAGGGTTTAGGCACTTGATACCATGTAAGATAGGTTAATTCCTTGATTTTCATTCCATAGGATAACCATTATATACAAAATTACATTCCCTATTTTAGGGAAGAGATAATCACCACTTAATGATATACATTATCTATAAATACAAAAGTCAAATCTATTAAATCTATTACAATCTAATAATATAGACTGAGTAGAATCCATACAAATAACCGCAGGAGTTATTTCATGCAAAATTTATCTAAAGTCTTACACAAGACGAGATAGTCGTGAAACCATATATGAGATAATGTTAGAATTTTAATAGTATGAATGGATATTTAATTAATAAAATTTATTAATTAATGTATTCATAATGTGAATTGAAGAAAAACTCTTGAGTTGAGTTTTTTATTTCACTTAATTAACTTTTATTAGAGTGTTAAGTCTCTAATTAAGATAACGACTCTTCACTCATCCTCAACTCTTGTATAATTGTTGCTATGTGCCTTATTTGATACTAGAGGAAATAATATACTTAAATACATTGAGGGTATAAAGACTTCACTCATATGTTGAGTACATAGAAATTAGTACTTTCTACTGAATTCCATAAGTTCTAACACTATAATTTACCTGGTGTAACCTTGGGCGCGTAGCCTTCTCCGGTAGCACAAACTGCTTCGGCTGTTGTACCGTGGGAGACAGACGCGTTATCTTTAGTAGAGGCGCGAAATCTGTTTTAAGGGAAGCATGTTGAACACGTGCCTCAGCCTCAACCGTCAACATCTTGTTTGTTCATTCTAGCAGTTAAAAAGTGCACAAAAAGGATCATGTTGAAGACTCTATGTCTTGAAGATCTTGTCAAAGGATTGTACAAGAAGACTTTGTTCAAGTCCTCGTTAAAGCGAAGAGAAAATTGTACAAGAAGAAATGGTTTAAGTTCTTATCAAAGACAACGGTTTGAATTTTTTGTGTATGTCTTTTTAATTTTCGTACATGGTGCGTGTACTACTGTTTCCCAAAATATGTATAAAGTATATCTTTATTATTTTATTAATATTATTTTAATAAAATTGTGATCCATGTCCTACAGATAATTCATAATGGACGCAACGCACATCCTTGAAAGATTTACTTGCCTAGTCAATCATGCAACAAATTTAGTGATTTCATGACTCCCTCTCAAGACAAGGTTATTCCTTCAAAAGAAACATGTCCGGCCACATAATGTAATGATATTATATTTGCCTCTCTTTAAGAATAGAATCTCATGTATATATAACATGCTTTTTTAGAATTTTATAAAAATGTGACGATAATTAACAATACATTCAAATTTTCAAGAATGGGATATTTGACAGTTAAAAATTTGTTAAATTTTGATAACAATCAAAATAATCATTTTAATCAAATTATAATATATATAGTCCAATGTCAACAAGTGTCTTGATTCTAAGTTCTAACATACACAAGACTATTACTGCGTTCGTACCTTTCAAAATGAGATCATCTTCTTTGTACTATCTATATGCATTCTTTGTACTATCTATCTATATCCATGGTCCTATTATTTTATATTTTTTTATTGTAACCTTGGATTTTAATAACCTAATCTCCACAAACAATAATTAGGTAATTGTATAGCTTAAATTATGGCTGAACGTTTGTTCTAGTTAGGCTATTTCATAATATTTTATGTTGATTTGTTCTTGCTTGGTTTCATATAGTATAACTATAATACAAACAATACAACTGATGTTCAGTTTTATTCTATGTGTTGTTTTGTATAACATTCTTATTGAGTAATTGACTTGGTAAACAAGCGAGGATAATACAAAAACAAGAATCTAACCCGGACATCGTATGAAGATTCTACTCCTAGGATTCATGCCAATGAACCAAATTAACATGTGAAACTTGATATCCACATTCCAAATGGCCTTTTCTCTCAAGATTGAGACAAAGTCTTGGCGCCCTGCGCCCCTGCATATGATTTATAGCGGTGATCATTTGGATCCCGATCCAACAAGTGAATCTTGTTAAATTTTGCTTCCTCAAACATGGATTCGAACACTTTAAACCATCTTAAGATCCCTATCAATCCAACCAAAATACAATATAGTATTAGCAGTTTTACAATTTATTTTGTTCTTACCAAAATGTAGATATTAGATTAAAAAAAACAAAAAAAACAAACAAGGACAATAATGGTAAGGTTGGGTACGTTGTTTTTTAAACGATAAACAATTTGCAACTTTCAATATTATGATTTTGATAATTAAGGGGCATGATTTGAGATTAAAAAAATAAAAAATGAACATGTTTTACCATAAAATTTGTATATAACTCAAAATCCAATAAATCATTCGGATATATGTCTTCTCGTAGTATGAATGTATGAAGATTGACTCATAGCATATGCAGTTAAGTAGACAAAAAAAAAAAAAAAAAAAAAATTCTAGTTAGAAATAAAAAATAATAATTAATTATATACCAACTTGATTATATAAAGAAATTTTTAAAAAAGGGTGGATAACACAAACTATGTAAATGAGAAATGAAAAGCAACACCCTTAGCTAGGGCGGCAAACGAACTGAACTTTCAGCGAACAATTTATGAACCGTTTGTGGGAAGTCCGTTTGTGTTCGTTTGTTAAGTAAATGAACGAATACGGACAAAAAATTACGTTCGTTTAGTTAATCGAACGAACATGAACAGAGGTCGCGTTCGTTCGTTTATGTTCGTGAACGTTCGGTAACGTGTTCGTTTATGTTCGTTTGTGTTCGATAGTTTATTAAGGTTTTTATTTTTTGCACATTTTTTTATATTCTTTTATTTTTATTTATTTTACCCAATAAATAATATATATGAGGTAATATAGACTATATGAGATCAATAAACCTATTTTTTTGTATCCAATATACATTCCACATTCTTGCGTTGATGCCCTCCACCTCCAACACCCTTCTCCAGTAATAAGTATGTTTGGACAATTATGTTATATTTTGGGTGAATCTAGCTAATGTCTTGATGTATGTGAATTCGATATTATTATATGTCCGTTTGTGTTTGTTTCCGTTCATGAACACTTGTTTGTGTTCATTAATGTCCGTTTGTGTTCGTGTGCGTCCATGAACAAAATTAACAAACGGACACAAACGAACACAAACATAAAATCTCGTTCGGTAAGTGTTCATTAACTGTTCGTGAACACATAATTTTCTTAACAAACGAACACGAACAAGGCCTTGTTCGTGTTCATTCGGTTCGTTTGCAGCCCTACGCTTAGCTATTAGCAATAATCCAATGCCTATTAAATCAAAGAAGAAATTATGTAGAATACTTTAGCGATGAAGCTAAAAATGGTAAAATTCGTCGCTAAAAGTAATAGCGACGATTTAGCTGTCGTCGCTATTATGTTTGATCCAACGATCTAACGACACACCCGTCTTCTGAAAAAGCTGATCCACATGATTTTGAGAATAGCGACAACGTCATCGCTAATGACGTCGTGGCTATTGCTTCAGTTTCTTGTAATGGAACAAGAATAGTTGTTACAATTGACTATCATTTCTTCTTTCTATTTTCGTAATGACTAGTGGGGAACCCGCGCGTTGCTGCGGGGCGACAATTTGCAGCTCGGTAGTCATTCCTATTGGTTTATCATTCATCTTGTGATATATTATATAGTACTTGTGTTGATAATTTTATTCGTATAATATAATGTCATAGTAGTAAAACGATATAAGATACAAGTACAATACATTTAGTATCAACAAAAGTAGTGGAAACTGGTACATTGTCTGATAACGGGAGAGGAATATTGTATCAAATTTATGTTGCTACACATGTTAGCATATTCAATTCGAAAACATCATTGCAATCCTTGATTGTACATCCATAAAGTTATTCACATGAATCATCAAACATATCACTCAAGATCAAATACATTATTCCTTTCGAAAACCCATATTTTAACAATTTAAAGTCAACATAGCAATTTACAGACCAAGTCAAGCTAGATTTTTAAACAAATGCTAAGTATATATTATTTTTAAAGACACAAAGTATACATTTTAGAAAGAAAGTAACAAAAAAAAAAAAATCAACTCACAGTAATAAAATTGTTGGTTAAACTTGATTAGTTAATATGAAAATTTCCTGCTTGTTGTAGACTCACCCAAACCTACTGTACGACTCACCTAAATGGGCCACCAAGGCTGCTCCACACGAAACATGTCACTACTAAGACAAGTTACCGTGCTGAAAAATCTAACGATTATGATTTTTAAAAGGTTTGAGAAATAATTTGGATACCTAAAACCAAAAAGAAAAGATAAAATGATCATATAGTTTACTTTTGAAATAAGTCTCCTATCTTAAAGCCATATTACAAATATATATTTCGACTCGGTATTAATACAAATGGATATTCCAGCTGCTCCATGTCGGCATCTTCGCCTATGACTTATCTATTAATTGCTACATGTCACCTTCTTCACAAACCGGTCCGTAGCGCTAGGTATGTTTCATTTATTTATTTATTTATTTTCAATTTGATAAGACTACTCGTATAGTACATATAGAAATGGATTCGATAAGGTTACCTTTGATATCGAAACATATTCCCGATGTAGAATAAAGGGTAGCATTGGATTTGTAGTTCACATCAGTTGTTCAAATCTTCTGTTGGCTAGTGGTGGCTCCAATCTAAAGGTCACATGGTAGCAAAGAGGGTTTGCGGTAACTTAGTCGATGCTAGCAGCCCGTGTTTTCGAAAATCCCCCGCGATGGTGAAGGTTTCTGGTGACATTAAAATTTGGCCGGAATAACCCGACGCATGCATCAAACTGGCAGAGAGTAGCGATCAAGAGAGGGTGACAGGGTGGGAGTTGTATGTGGAACGAGGTAGCGGTTATTCTTAAAGGAATTTAGCAACGTCTCAGTTACTCATAATATTCTCAATGGATACTTCTGTTAACAAGAAATATACCAAGGGTCACCACGCTTTAAAAGGTTGTCTCATAATATTCTCAATGGTTACTCTCTTTAACAACTTATAACTTCTGGTCATAAAGTGAGATAGTGAATGCATTAAACCTCTAAACAACTTATAACTTATGCTAAGGTTAGAATGACTAAAAGACTGATATACCTCTCTGAACTTTTTAACAAATGCATCAGTTATTTGTACCTTGAGCAATTAAGATTGTAATTACTTAAATTTTGCAGGAATCTCTCCTTAATGCTTTATAATATAGTATAGATAGTTGTGTCATTGGTTCTTAGAATATCTATGAATTGTTGGTATATCAACATTATCTAATAAAACTCTAGCCAATGATCTCTAGCTCAGCTGGTTTGAGGTAGGGTGAGTTTTCTCTTAGGGGTTCCCATCTTGGGGGGGAGGTCACAGGTTCAATCCATGCACACCACAAAAAAAAATTCCCCATGACGGTTTGAGCTTAGGCAAGGAGGACACCGGTGCGTGGGTAGGGATTCGAACTTGGGACCAATAGGTTAGGGTTGTATAAGGATTTCCATTGATCTAAACCTTTCAAAAAAAAAATCTAATAAAACTCATTTAATAATTTTCATTTATTGCTGAATTAATTATTTTGGAAACTACTCGTATAGACATGTGGCCTTATTAAAGGGTTGATGTTTTAAATAAAAGTTTCGTTGGCTGTTCAAAAAAAGGGTGATGTGTATACACGGGTCTAAATTAGGCTTGACTCAAATGCATATTAGATTATTGCCTATGTGTTCACACGGTTCAATAAGGGGTGGGCTAAACGTAGATCCTCTTTTACTTTTTAGTTTTCATACCCCTTCCTAAAGAGATCACTTTAAAAGTTGTCAAATTCTCCCCTTGCTAAATTTATTATGTTTAACAAGTGTTTTTTTTTCTTCTTAGTTTCGTTTTCTTAATTTATTTTTACAAAAGGTCAACATAAATGTTTTTTTAAGCAGTGTTTTTATAAAAAAAATGCTTTTATCGATAGATGGTTCATATATTTATATTGACTGGACATAAATTACAAATTTTAAGTAGATATTTTACGGGAAATAATCCTTTTTTAAATATACAGCAGGTTTGCAAATTTGTAAAAACAGGATTATAATAACCTGTAAAGTAGCTTAGAACATACATAAAAGATTTTAATCGGTTTTTCCTCCACAAAACCCTTAATGCATTCCCAAGTTTCTATTAAATTCATAGTAAGAACAAGCTCCTTCATTTCTTTCCTGTTTTTCTTGTAGAATCCCCTCCCAAATTCTTTACAGAGGCCTGTTTTTTTTTTTGTTTTGTTTTGTTTTTTTTTTTCAAAGGGATGCCATGGAGAAAATAACTCAATATTGAAAGATCGAGACTTTAGTAACAAATTATTTTTCTATAAGAATATATGATGGAGATATTGCATTTCAAATCTTATTAAAGAATTTTGATAATCTTTTATAACACTTGTAAGATAGAGAGTGTATATAAGAACACAGAGTCTAAGAAAGAAAATTAAAAGGTTATAACTGTATTTATCTAAAACTTGAAGGAAGGGGTATAACAAATAAAAAATAAATATATGAATACTTTAAATGTTAAACTTTATTGAATAAAAATAAATCTAAATATAACATGCATTAACAAAAAGTTAGATATTCATATAGGAATAATAAAACTTGAACATAATGGATAGTTACTGAATTACAAGTTTTGTCCTTTAGGTTTATACCTGATTGCAAAGAATGTCCTTTAACTTTAAAATTGATTGGTTTTGTCCTTAATGTTTTAAAATCTTGCACGTTATGTCCTTTATGGCTAACTTGGTTAGTTTTCTCTGTTAAGTTTGATCATGTGACCTGCACGTGAGGGCATAATAGTAAAATCACCCTCTTATCTTCTTCCCCAATTTATAGATCATAAACCCTAACCCTAACACCTATTTCAATTAACCCAATTTATCAACATCTCTATCCATCTCTCTACCTCTCTCTCTATGTGCACAACAAGCAGCCACCCTCTTGATTTTCTCATAGTTTAGGCAAATCACACATAGTTCTATTATGCTCAATAAGCTGACATGCAAACTAACCATGATTGTTGTGCACATAGAGAGAGAGGTAGAGAGATGGATAGAGATGTTGATAAATTGGGTTAATTGAAATGGGTGTTAGGGTTAGGGTTTGTGATCTATAAATTGGGGAAGAAGATAAGAGGGTGATTTTACTGAAATACCCTTACGTGCAGGTCACATGACCAAACTTAACGAAGAAAACTAACTAAGTTAGTCATAAAGGACATAACGTGCAAGATTTTAAAACATAGAGGACAAAACTAATCAATTTTAAAGTTAAAGGACATTCTTTGCAACCGGGTATAAACCTAAAGGACAAAACTTATAATTCAGTCTAAAATAAGTTTAATAAGTAAGAAGAAAAACAATAGATAATTTAAATATCACTAAAGATTTCCTTCTACACGACAATCTTGTTTTATTTGTGACATTTCCATTGCTATCTAGTATAAGTAACTCCCCTCCTACTCTACTTTTAACTCTTGCAAATGCCACATAAAGTTATCCATGTCTAAATACCGAGTTTCTCAAATACAATCCAACATTCGATAGAGACTATCATTGGCTTTTAATTATTGGCATTGCAAAATATACGGATAATGGTTTGAAAATTGACTCAAATCTTCTTGTCGGATGGTTCAAAGTTATTTAGGGAATAAGAATTTTCGTAGCATTCAAAAACACGCTTTGCAAGTTTAATGATTCTTAATCTCATACAGTTGCACAAGCCATTATGTTGATCAATGTTTCGCAACAACATTATAGTAACACCCACCTTAAGCACTAATCAATGATTAGGCAATCCAAATATTTTTAGAACATTAAAGACATTATGTGAATATAAATTAATTGTGTTTGATTCTTGGTCTGATCAGTCTGGCATATACTATCAGAGCACAAATACTGCACTTCTTCTCCCAAAAACATTGCAATAATCGAATCCTAAAATGTTGGGCTTTCAATGATTATCCAATGAAAACTGTACACATTCATCAGTATGATAATAAATAATAAACAAACGATTCTAATATGACTATTAGTGTAACTAGTGAGAAACCCGCGCGTTACGACGGGGCTGTTAAACCGAACAAAAAATAGATAAAAAACGTTGAATCGCGCACACACATGGCAGCAAGTTTACTCGCCATATTACAAAAAGTTAAAAATTATCATAGAAAAAACTAAGTCAAAACCGTAACAAATCCATATGTAAAAAGGAAATAACAATCTAAGAAAAACTTTAATTACTTGTTCGCCTATGCTTAGATGACTTGTACGTTATCACACGCAACTCTGTTTTAAACGAAGCTTACATTGAAACGTATATAAAAATAGAACCAATCATGAAACTTCTTGTCTCTTTTTCCTCTAAACACAAGATAATATTATAAAAAACATTAAGTTTGACCTATGTCATATAAAAAGATTTAAAGAAAAATATAAAAGCATGTTATTCTATAAAAGCTAGTGGGGTGCCCGCACGTTGCAGTGTGGACCACAACACTTTAAATAGAAAACATGCAGGATTGATTTGTTAGGGTCTAGGGGCCTTTTTTCAACTCGTACAAGACACACAAATCCCGAAGACCGACTCTGTGTATGAGTATAACGTAATAATTTCATAATTCAAACCGTTAGCCAATTATTAAAAACATAACTTTTGTTATTGATTTCTCGATTTCTATAAAGTATTATCAAGTTTATAAAAATTTAACTTTCTAAATTTCCTAATTTTATATAAAAGATTATAATAAAACATAATATTATGAATTGTTTTTATAGGTTTTCTATTTAATGTGCTAAAGTCATTATAAAATTGAATGTCATGATCTCTCATAAACTCTCTTGACTTCCTTTTGATTAAATATCTATTAATATATATAAAAGAATTAAAGATTGCTGACGTGGCGTGCAATGGTGCATTCAACCTCTCCATGAAACTGCCACGTGACATCATAATTGAAAGATTTTAGTGTTTTTGAATTATTTCCCTTTTTAATTAAAAAAATATAAACATAAAACCCTAAATTTATCTCGTCATCTATATCTCAATTACTAAATTTAAATTGAGTTATTTTAGGAAAAAAGAATTTAAAAATAAATTTAAAATTTTCTCTCTCATGTTTCCTCCCATAATTTTTAAACGTTTATATATTTTATATAGGCAAATCTCACATCGGCCGTGGCCAGGAGAGATCCTTGGTTCATAAGTAATCCAAATTCTCTTAAATCACCAACGCGTTTTGGGCTTAATGCTAGTGGATGAGAGGAGAACTCCACAGTTAAGCGTGCTCAGGTGGGAGTAGTAACAGGATGAGTGACCTCCTAGGAAGTCTCAACCAGGGCGACCAAAAACAAATCCGTGAGCTCTGGATGGGCAACCCATCGGGGCAAAGTGGACAATATTGGTGGTGAGAGGGGCCAGATGTTACAGTAAGGATATTATAAATGTTTATTGTTTATCCAATAAAACATATCTATATATATATATATATATATATAAAAGAAAACGTATATGCTGACGTGGCGTGCAATGGAGGCCTCAACCTCCTCTTGAGAGTGCCACGTGGCATCATAATTGAAAGATTTTAGTGTTTTTAAACTATTTCCTTTTTTTAATTAAAAAAAAAGATAACATAAAACCCTAAATTAAATTGAGTTATTTTAGGAAAAAAAGAATTTAAAAATAAATTTAAAATTTTCTCTCTCATGTTTCCTCCCATAATTTTTAAACGTTTATACCTTTTATATACAGGATTTTTTTAAAGAAAAAAATTACACCAAATTAACGAACGTTTTATTATCTTTCCAACGAGTACCATAGTCCTATATAAAAAACGGAGAAAAATCGACTATTTTTTGTGGGGTTTCGTTCATACAGAAAAAAAAGACACAAAGTGTTCATGTTATTCATTAATCATGTTTTTTTCTTTTAAACCAAGTTCTTATCTACGATGTTGAAAATCAGCCCAATAGCCATGTTATCATTGGAATTTTACTAGGTATACTTTATCAAGAGAAGTTAGGAGAAAGAATCGCGCAACACTGCAACACATGGTGTCACCTTATAGCAAGATTATTTTTTTTATTTATTTAATTACAAGAGTAATAATTATTGTAACATCGCAAAATTTTCCCCAAAATTTTAATACATAAAAAGTCCTTATATATATATATATATATTTTTTTATTACACCTTTATCATTAATATTATACAAATGTGCCTAAGTCTTTATTTATCCTAACTCACAACTTATATACATACATAAATGTATATAAATAATAATAATAATATGATTCTAAATTCTTTTTTTCACATACAAGATTTTTTTTTTAAATAAAGCCTTGAGTCAAATAGTCAAAGTCCTAGTCAAAGTCTTAGTCAAACAGTCAAAGTCTTAGTCAAATAGTCAATTCATCATAAAACCTTACTTTATGGCGTTAACCAATTTTAATGGCTAATTGAATCCAAAACTAGTATAAAAACCCACCTATGACCCATTATACTTTGCACCTCTAATTGTTTCAATCCGATTAAACATTCCCTCATACCTTTCTTCTATAGTCTATTACTTCTACACTTGAAGCTTTGATTATAAGCTCTTGTAATTGGCAACTTTGGGGCTACACATATTCTATTTCTCGAGACTTAATACTTTGCTAAGGTGAGTTTTACATAGCCCCTTTTCTATTTATCACCATTTTTGGGGTGAAACATGTTACAACATTATTCATGCAATTCAAACATCAATGTGTCTATGTGTATTTCTATGTTGCATTATGTCTTGAACATGACTAGGGTAAGCACAATTCTAGCATAAACATTCATCAGCCAAACGGTATACATTGATAGATCTATTGGACTGACAATCCCACCCGGATACGTGCCTCCTACAAAGGTTGCGTGGGTGTTTGTTACTGCAATTTAAACGAGTGAACCATGAGCGTATGGGATGTACCACAATACAACAGTCACAATGGTTGATTATGCACACGATTTACTTCTAGTATGTTTTCACAAATGGACTAGATTGCCATGACACATGAATTGCACAACAATTTTATTCGATTATCAAAACCTATGTAATTCTCACCAACTTTTGTTGACCCAAAATATTTTCAACTTAACATGTTTCAGGTTCTACTTGCTTGAAGAATTGCTTGAAGATATGTCACACCCTCAAATTTCAACTGCGGGGTTTTACCGCGAGGCGCATGACATACCAGGATCCCATAGCCATAAGTCATATGAACGAACTCTAAATGCCCAAACCATTTAGTTCGTTTTCAAAAACCAAATTTAGTTAAGCTGCGGAAGCGTAAACCAAATTAAACCTTTTAGAAACCATGCGCAAAACAACGCGCCCAAAATTAATACCATGTAAAAATAAAGATAAAAGCATGATATGTAAATTAGGTGTATGCCCAAGACCCAATGCAATGAAACGTGCAGTGCTTCCTAATCGTGACACCGGAAGCTAACTACCTGCAAAAGCATGTAAATGGTGTGTCAACAAACAATGTTGGTGAGTTCACTGAGTAAAGTAGGTGAGTAAGTAAAAGCGTAGGTTTCCCAAACCATGTAACCAAATGAAAACGTCGGTCTCCCAGACCACATAACAGTACGTAAGAACGTTGGCCTCCTTGGCCACAAGTAAATAGCTAATTCATATGCCAGGGGTAGCTAGCCCACTCATGATAACTAAAACCGGCGAATACCGAACTACTAATGAACAAGTTCCCATAACCGGGAGAAAAGTGCCTTGCGTCATTGCCCATCAACAATGACATATGTTTAAAGCTAATAGTTCACACCCATGCTCCCAGCACGATGTGAGGTTTGTTAGACCTAATAGCGCTATCAACTAGTAACCCGCTTGCCCAACCGGCAATTGATTCGGTATTTTGAAGGACTTAAATGATAGGGTTGGTTTAGTTCATCAAGGACATATAGCATGAATTAGTAAAAGTAGATTCACCCCGTGAACCATGCACCCCAAAACCCGGGATGTGTAAAAGTAGTCCCAACCCGGACTAGAAACGTTACGTAAGTTGTCTCGACCCGAGACACATGCTTTTGAGAAAAGAGTAGTGAAACTCACCTTAGATTGCAAGCAAAAATATCCAAACTCCAAAGTAATAGAGACTCGCTACCGACTCCCTATTATATGTGTCACTATGTGAGTACCTGTGCATAACCAATACACCATATAATTCGTTTATTCGAAACTTCCAAAAGTTCAAAACCGTGTAGTGACACCTAGTGGCTCTACATGCACAAGTATGTCCTACGTATCCCGTTGGTGATCGTGGTGACTATTATAAGTTTAACGCATCAAACACATCTCATACAAGTTTCCACACAAGTACATGTCAATTACACACCACATAGAACTCCAAATAGTCACTTAAAGACCCCGTACACAATCTGTGTTTTTAGGACAGATTGTGCGCTGTGAAAAACAATTTATTTAAAATACTTAACGAATGAATTAGAGTCCCAAATTTTTACTGAATTTTATTTGGGATTCACTCGACAATATCTATTTTTGTTTTGTCTTAATTCCAAACACAAAAATTATAAAAATTCGTACAACACAGCAGTGTCCAGAAAATTTCCTCAACAGGTCAGTTTAGTAGGAAAATTCTTAAAAATTGTGTATTCATCCAAACGAGATGAATCCACTTGGAAAAGCTCTATTTTTCCAGTATTGACCTACTGTAAAAATTTCATAACCTAACTCCTTGTAAATCTCAAGTTATGACCATTTAAAGTTAGCCCAATTTATAAATCCGAAAATCTGATATGACCCCTAATCAATTAAAATTCCAAAAACGAATCATACGGTGTCCAAAATCGATGGTTTTGCCCATTATGAAAAGCTAAGACTATACACAACACAATCATGCAAAGAAATCATCAAAACTATCAATTTAACAACACAATACAGACCCTACAAAACACCCTAACGAATCTGTCAGAAAACTGAAACTTGCACCCCAAGTTATTCATAAACCCTAATTATGCATAAAAATCTCTAACACATGCATAATCCATATTATCATCATCAAACACATATATTATCATACAAAAACCCTAATTATGATTACTAGCAACAATCATCATCATCAAATCACCATGAACATTCAAGAACTCCCACTAACACATGTATGCGATTTTTATATATATGTATACTCTATAATTTTTAAACTTTTCAAGCATTATAAATCATTATAAAACATGTGAAAATTATACCTTTCCACGCAAGAGTTCTCCAAGCCTAGAGATTTCACCCAAACTAGCTTGAAGAGATGATCAAGATTGATGTTTATTGAAAATTAAGAGTGTGTGTGTGTGTGTGTGGGTATTCACGGCGCAAGGGTGGTTTAGGGTTAGGGTTTTATTTTTTTTTCATCAATAATTATAAGGGGATTTGGCTTGTTCCCCAAGTAGTTGGGTATTAGGCCCCTCTTGCACAATATCTTGACCCGTTAAGCCTATACTAGCCCAATACCGGACCCAATAATATTAATCCCTCTAAATTGTATAAAAAACCATTGTTTTTATTATTACATGAGATATTAACCATCAAGTGTACGTAATTTGCATGGTTTACATATTAATCGTCAGTCAAGTGATAATTCACATAATTCACATAATTCATATAAGCAGGCACTTCACATCCATCACGATTTAATTGTACATATTATAATTATACATGTCACATAATTCACCAACGTTTGGGATACAGGACTCGTGTGTGTGTTAAACAATGCTTTTCCTATTTAACACATATGTTAATATCCTCTAACATGTGTTAGGCCTACTTAACTAACCCTAGTTAAGTATCTAACCCTGAACAACACGTAAGTTAACTAAAGTTCAGTAAAAGTATTAACCTGAAAATGCGGGGTGTCACATCATCCCCAAGTTGAAAAGAATTTCGTCCCGAAATTCAGCAAGTAAACAATAAAGCCAGCTATAAAAATGTGTGCTTGGTTCCCGGATGTCACATCATCCCCAAGTTGAAAGGAATTTCGCCCCGAAATTCACTTTGAAATAGCTGCTTTTTGTTTAGCGTTCGATCTATGTTCAGGTTCAGGTTTAGAAAAGAGGTGTGGGTATTTAAGCCGTATTTGATCCATGCGTTCCCACGTGTATTCCGGTCCTAGACGGGAATTCCGTTGTACGTTAATAATAGGTATAGTGTTTTGTTTGAGTTTCTTGACGCCCCGCTCAAGAATCTCCACTGGTTCTTCCATGAACTGTAGCCGATCGTCCACCTGGATCTCCTCCAGTGGCACCATCAGTGTTGTATCCAACAGGCATTTCTATAGATTCGGTACGATATGTGGGATACATCGTGTATCCTACCAAGTTTGTTAAGCAGGTTTAACCTGTAAGCTACCAGACCAATCCCATCAACCATCTCGAATGGTCCAACGTTTCACGGGTTCATCTTCCCCCGTTTTCCAAAGCGTGTCACACCCTTTCAAGGTGACACCTTTAATAGTACCTTGTTCCCATTCCGGAGCTCTAAAGGTTTCCTACGCTTATCAGCGTAGCTTTTCTGTCGATCAAGAGTAGCAGCCATCCGTTTTCTGATTGCACTATCTTCTCAGAAGTTTGGTGCACAAGTTCGGAACCTGTCAGTTGGCTATCCCCAACTTCAGTCCAACATATGGGAGATTTGCACTCCCGTTCATAAAGTGCCTCAAAAAGTGTACACTGAATCGAAGTGTCATAACTATTGTTATAAGAGAATTCAATCAAAGGCAAGTGCTTGTCCCAAGTGTTTCCAAAGTCCACCACGCACGCTCGCAGTAGATCTTCTAGTGTTTGGATGGTACGTTCACTCTATCCATCCGTCTGGGAGTGATAGGCTGCGCTCATGTCCAAATGAGTTCCCAAAGCATTTTGGAGAGTTTCCCAAAAATGGGAAGTAGATCGCGCGTCGTGATCCGATATGATAGAAGTAGGCATCCCATGCCTAGAGACAATTTTCGTAATACAAAAGTGGCTAGACGTTCCAACATGTCCGCCTCTCTAATTGCCATGAAATGCGCTGATTTGGTCAAACGGTCAATAATGACCCAAATCATATCGTGCCCGCTGGGCGTTTTAGGAAGTTTGGTGATAAAGTCCATGGAAATACCATCCCATCTCCACATGGGATTTTCCGGTTGCTGAAGTGGGCCCGAAGGTTTCTGATATTCAATCCTAACCTTGGCACACGTTAAGCACTTACTAACATAAGTGACTTTCTCAGCTTTCATGTTTGGTCACCAGTAAAGAGTTTGAGATCTCGGTACATTTTATCCGAACTAGGATGTACCGAATAACGAGGGGTGTGTGCCCCATCGAGCACTAGTTGTCTGAGATCTCCAACACGTGGAATCCAGACTTGATTCATGAAGGGCTGAAGACCCTATGTCCTCCATTCCAGGTGCTTATCAGCACCGTGCAAGGTTTCAAGCCCGATGTTTTCCCTTTCAAAGCCACGCCCTGGGCTTTACGTATCTTAACATGAAGATTAGATTGTAGGGTAAGTTGCAAGGCTCGCACTCGTTTGGGTTTTGTTTCCTTACGACTCAAGGCATCTGCTACTACATTAGCCTTCCCTGAATGTTACTTGATGGCACAGTCATAACCATTCAGGAGTTCGACCCATCGGCGTTGTCGTATGCTTAGCACCCTCTGGTCGAATATATGCTGGAGACTTTTATGATCTGTGAAAATCATGCACTCTGTCCCGTAGAGGTAGTGCCTCCAAATTTTGAGAGCGAAGACCACCGCTCCCAGTTCCAAGTCGTGAGTGGGGTAATTTTTCTCATGAACTTTTAGTTGTCGTGAAGCATATGTGATCACCTTTTCGCGTTGCATCAAAACACACCCTAGACCTTGGATAGATGCATCACAGTACACCACAAAGTCCTCCGTACCCTCAGGTAGTGATAATATTGGAGCACTGCAAAGTTTAGTCTTTAGTAACAGAAAAGCAAATTCTTGGGCATCTCCCCACTTGTAGGTAATCCCCTTCTGTGTCAAAGCAGTGAGGGGTTGAGCGATTTTTGAAAATCCCAGAATGAATTCGCGATAATGACTTGCAAGGCCAAGGAATTGCCGCACCTCCGTAGGAGCCTTGGGAGCCTCCCACTCTTTTAATCGCGTCAATCTTAGCGGGATCGACCTGTATTCCTGCCTCGTTCACCACATGACCCAAAAATTGGATTTCACGAGTCCAGAAGTTGCTCTTAGAGAACTTTGCGTATAACTGCTCATTTTTCAGAAGTTCCAAGATCAGTCGCAGGTGTTGCTCGTGCTCTTCCCTACTCTTGGAATAGATCAAAATGTCGTCTATGAACACTATGACAAATTTGTCCAAATAGGGTTTGCACACACGGTTCATTAGGTCCATGAACACAGCTGGTGCATTGGTCAGCCCGAAAGGCATTACCAAAAATTCATAGTGCCCATAACGAGTTCGAAAGGCTGTCTTTGGCACATCCTCCTCTCGGACTCTCAGTTGGTGATACCCCGACCTCAAGTCAATCTTGGAATAGAAACTCGACCCCTGGAGCTGGTCGAATAAATCATCAATACGAGGTAAAGGGTAGCGGTTTTTAATTGTCACCTTGTTCAGTTCCCGGTAATCGATACACATACGGAAACTCCCATCCTTTTTCTTAACAAATAAGACTGGAGTTCCCCAAGGTGAAGAACGAGGTCTAATGAAACCCCTGTCCAATAGCTCTTGGAGTTGGGTGGATAGTTCTTGAAGTTCGCCTGGTGCAAGGCGGTATGGTGCACGCGCAACTGGGGCGGCTCCTGGTGCACGGTCAATTTGAAATTCCACTTGTCGAACAGGTGGAAGTCCGTGTAATTCCTCTGGGAAGACATCTGGAAAATCCTGAACTACAGGGATGTCCTCAATTTTTGTTTCAACTTCAGCTCGAGTATCAGAAATGTTAGCCAATATGGCTGGGTAGCCCTTCCGAATACACTTCTAGGCTTTCAGGAAAGAGATGATGCCCATCATGGCACCACCAGGATCACCCTGGACAGATAATAATTCTCCACTAGGGAGAGGGATACGAACAATCTTCTCTTGACAGAGAATTTCAGCGTGTTGCTTGGACAACCAGTCCATGCCAACCACGAGATCAACGCTTCCTAGGGTGATAGGTAAGAGGTCGATGGCAAACAACTGTCCATCTAGTTCGAGCTTACAGTCACGATGGATGTGGGTTACCTTAACAGGCTTCCCATCAGCTAACTCTATAGAGTACGGGGTATCAAGAAGTGTAGGAACTATCCCTAGTTGTTTGCTAAGTTTTGATGACACAAAACTATAGTCTGCACCAGCATCATATAAAGCAGAAGCGAGAGTGGCGTTTAAGGAACACGTATCCGTCACGCCGTTGTTATCAATCCTGGCCTCCCCAGAGCCCATCACAAATGCTCCTCCACGAGCCCCATTGTTGTTGTTACTGTTGTGGTTCTTGTTGAAGGACTTATACCGCATACTATCTCACGTTCTCTTGTTATCACCAAAAGTAGAAGATGAAGCACCCTGCTTCGGAAAAGTACCATGCTCAACAGCCTCGTCGGTGAGTTTGTGAGCCAGGTCAAAGGTTTGTTATATTCTGGGTAGGTGAGCCGTAGTAGCCATGCCACGAACCTGTGGGATAACCCCTTTGGTATGAAGCTCGATCCGTTTGTAATGTAGGTTAAATATGTGTGAGCATGTAGTAGCTAACTCCTGTAGCTGGGTAGTGTAGGCGTCGATTTCAGACCCATCCGTCTTTAGATAACAAGTTTCTAAATTTCGTCATGGGGGTTACATTCTCCACCCAAGTATCTGTAACTCATCGAGTGTGCATGTGGCATACATTACCTCATCCTGCCCGGGGGCAAATGCACAGAGCAAAGACTTATACTACCGAAGCAATCAGACGGTCTCCTTCAGTTCCGTTGGATTTATCGAGGTTTTCGACCAATAAAAAGGCTTGAAAATATGATGGCAGGTTGTTATTGTAGCATGTGCGTTCAAGGAATAAGAAAGTTCAAATGTGGAAGTCAGGGGAAACGAATGGTTTAACAAAATGGGTCTTTATTAGCTTGGAAAGATGCGAGGGCTTCAACCACCCTATCATTGATCATACGAACTCAGTCTTATCTAAGTTAACAAAAGGGAAAAGGAAGAAAAGACCAGTAAGAAAAAGTAAGAGTCAATCCTCGCCACGCTCTGTCTAGATAGTAGAGCCTTCATCTTCACTTTCCATATGCTCGTCCTGCTCAGGTTCCCCTTCCATCCCTTCTTCCTCCTCTTTCTTGGTGTTAGTGTCATATGGTTCTCATCACATACAGTCTCCTTCTCTAGTCCTATGTAAGCCAGTTTAGTGGTAAGCTATACCACTCGTTCCTCCAATCGTGGCCATCAGCCATTAGTAGGTTTCATCTTCCCTTGTGATGTTGCACTACGTCGCAGGCTTTACATAACTCCCCAAGAGTGTGTGTAACAAGCCCCGATCTAATGTGTTCCCATGAATCTACCATATGCTCATGAGAAACAAGGATTTGCAGTCATGCGTTCGCCCGCTCGCACTAGGCGTAAGGTACTAAGGTAAGAAATAAGTTCTATATGCGTAATCCAGTCCCGTCTGTGTTACGAATGGGAGTAAGAAGGATCAAGTAACAAGGAACAGAAACTAATTGTCTCCTTGCTAAGTGACAAAAGATAAGTCTCAGCATTCGAATTCCTTCATAGTTGATTTAATGGTACCACGTCATGCGCATCGTGCAGCTTCCTGTGTACGTGCGCCACAACGCTCGCAAGGGCTCCCTCCCTTGTACTATTGTTGTCTCCTCGTCCATGAGGTTAGTTAGGATATTACTCCGAGTAATCCGCCACATGGTGTAACCCTAGGTTCCCACCATTGACGTGTTAAGAATTAAGTCTAGAACTAGAAGATAACATATCTCCCGAAATCATATGTTGTAGATATATGTAGCTAATAGCTAGTTGTGCACTTAAGTTGTGAGTGTACTTATGCTATGATGATTATAGACTAGACTCAACATGCAGTCCTAGTTCACTATAACCAATGGCTCTGACACCAATCTGTCACACCCTCAAATTTCAACTGCGGGGTTTTACCGCGAGGCGCATGACATACCAGGATCCCATAGCCATAAGTCATATGAACGAACTCTAAATGCCCAAACCATTTAGTTCGTTTTCAAAAACCAAATTTAGTTAAGCTGCGGAAGCGTAAACCAAATTAAACCTTTTAGAAACCATGCGCAAAACAACGCGCCCAAAATTAATACCATGTAAAAATAAAGATAAAAGCATGATATGTAAATTAGGTGTATGCCCAAGACCCAATGCAATGAAACGTGCAGTGCTTCCTAATCGTGACACCGGAAGCTAACTACCTGCAAAAGCATGTAAATGGTGTGTCAACAAACAATGTTGGTGAGTTCACTGAGTAAAGTAGGTGAGTAAGTAAAAGCGTAGGTTTCCCAAACCATGTAACCAAATGAAAACGTCGGTCTCCCAGACCACATAACAGTACGTAAGAACGTCGGCCTCCTTGGCCACAAGTAAATAGCTAATTCATATGCCAGGGGTAGCTAGCCCACTCATGATAACTAAAACCGGCGAATACCGAACTACTAATGAACAAGTTCCCATAACCGGGAGAAAAGTGCCTTGCGTCATTGCCCATCAACAATGAAATATGTTTAAAGCTAATAGTTCACACCCATGCTCCCAGCACGATGTGAGGTTTGTTAGACCTAATAGCGCTATCAACTAGTAACCCGCTTGCCCAACCGGTAATTGATTCGGTATTTTGAAGGACTTAAATGATAGGGTTGGTTTAGTTCATCAAGGACATATAGCATGAATTAGTAAAAGTAGATTCACCCCGTGAACCATGCACCCCAAAACCCGGGATGTGTAAAAGTAGTCCCAACCCGGACTAGAAACGTTACGTAAGTTGTCTCGACCCGAGACACATGCTTTTGAGAAAAGAGTAGTGAAACTCACCTTAGATTGCAAGCAAAAATATCCAAACTCCAAAGTAATAGAGACTCGCTACCGACTCCCTATTATATGTGTCACTATGTGAGTACCTGTGCATAACCAATACACCATATAATTCGTTTATTCGAAACTTCCAAAAGTTCAAAACCGTGTAGTGAGACCTAGTGGCTCTACATGCACAAGTATGTCCTACGTATCCCGTTGGTGATCGTGGTGACTATTATAAGTTTAACGCATCAAACACATCTCATACAAGTTTCCACACAAGTACATGTCAATTACACACCACATAGAACTCCAAATAGTCACTTAAAGACCCCGTACACAATCTGTGTTTTTAGGACAGATTGTGCGCTGTGAAAAACAATTTATTTAAAATACTTAACGAATGAATTAGAGTCCCAAATTTTTACTGAATTTTATTTGGGATTCACTCGACAATATCTATTTTTGTTTTGTCTTAATTCCAAACACAAAAATTATAAAAATTCGTACAACACAGCAGTGTCCAGAAAATTTCCTCAACAGGTCAGTTTAGTAGGAAAATTCTTAAAAATTGTGTATTCATCCAAACGAGATGAATCCACTTGGAAAAGCTCTATTTTTCCAGTATTGACCTACTGTAAAAATTTCATAACCTAACTCCTTGTAAATCTCAAGTTATGACCATTTAAAGTTAGCCCAATTTATAAATCCGAAAATCTGATATGACCCCTAATCAATTAAAATTCCAAAAACGAATCATACGGTGTCCAAAATCGATGGTTTTGCCCATTATGAAAAGCTAAGACTATACACAACACAATCATGCAAAGAAATCATCAAAACTATCAATTTAACAACACAATACAGACCCTACAAAACACCCTAACGAATCTGTCAGAAAACTGAAACTTGCACCCCAAGTTATTCATAAACCCTAATTATGCATAAAAATCTCTAACACATGCATAATCCATATTATCATCATCAAACACATATATTATCATACAAAAACCCTAATTATGATTACTAGCAACAATCATCATCATCAAATCACCATGAACATTCAAGAACTCCCACTAACACATGTATGCGATTTTTATATATATGTATACTCTATGATTTTTAAACTTTTCAAGCATTATAAATCATTATAAAACATGTGAAAATTATACCTTTCCACGCAAGAGTCCTCCAAGCCTAGAGATTTCACCCAAACTAGCTTGAAGAGATGATCAAGATTGATGTTTATTGAAAATTAAGAGTGTGTGTGTGTGTGTGGGTATTCACGGCGCAAGGGTGGTTTAGGGTTAGGGTTTTTTTTTTTTTTTTTTCATCAATAATTATAAGGGGATTTGGCTTGTTCCCCAAGTAGTTGGGTATTAGGCCCCTCTTGCACAATATCTTGACCCGTTAAGCCTATACTAGCCCAATACCGGACCCAATAATATTAATCCCTCTAAATTGTATAAAAAACCATTGTTTTTATTATTACATGAGATATTAACCATCAAGTGTACGTAATTTGCATGGTTTACATATTAATCGTCAGTCAAGTGATAATTCACATAATTCACATAATTCATATAAGCAGGCACTTCACATCCATCACGATTTAATTGTACATATTATAATTATACATGTCACATAATTCACCAACGTCTGGGATACAGGACTCGTGTGTGTGTTAAACAATGCTTTTCCTATTTCACACATATGTTAATATCCTCTAACATGTGTTAGGCCTACTTAACTAACCCTAGTTAAGTTTCTAACCCTGAACAACACGTAAGTTAACTAAAGTTCAGTAAAAGTATTAACCTGAAAATGCGGGGTGTCACAGATATGTGCATAGTTTTATTCAATTTGATGTATGAATTCTTGTAGAACAATTGTATGTAATTTGTTTAAATCATTTAATGAAATTTATTATTCACCATGAGCTACTGAACAATCATCACTACGTGACATCCCGATGTTTCCGCCATCGGTTGGGGTGTTACAATTATTACTATTAGTATTAGTATTATTAGAATGGTTATATTTTTCAACCCCGGGACGCTCCCGAAAAGAATTGATAGTTGCTGACGTGGCGTTCAATGGTGGCCTCAACCATCTCTTGATTATGCCACATGGCATAATGAGATGCAATGATTACAACTTCCAACTTAAGTGTTTGTTTAGTTGATTAGGTTAGGAATTATAAGAGCCATTAGAATGTGAGAAATTAGAGAGATGTGATGAGTTTTTTAATAGTTGCAGCTTACGTAAGTGATTCTTTAGATGATTACTGATTAGGTTTTAGATTAGGGAATATGAGTTATTATACTGATTAGAATACTATGAACATACAATGATTGAGAGATTTTGTGGTTAGTTAACTTGAGCCATTTGTAATAGGTTATCACGTAAAATTATATTTTTCAACCCCGGGACACTTCCGGGGTAATCAGCTAGTACAATGATAAAACAAAGGATTATTCAAACATTTTTAAAATTAACACAATGCTAACAGATGAATTAAGGCTTAGCAATCGGCTAACTTTAAGGTTTCAAAACAAAATTAATAATGCAACAACGACTTAAACTAAACTAATATAAGAACAGAAATAATTTTTTTTACGTATATAGAGATCAACCCACAGACACTAAGGATATTATTTGATTATTATTTATGAATGTAAATAAATTATATGAATATCGTCGAACATGATAAACATGTAAGAAACAGAAAGATATTAAATTGGTGAATCAAACGTCTTCATATGTTATTGGATTGTATTTAAAACATAATGAATAATCTATGCTATAGTCTTAAATGAATAAGGTATCTTACTTATGTGTAAATTAAAAAGAAGAACAAATTGCAAAACCAAATCTTCAAAGAACTAAGTTGGCAAATGTATATCTCTTCATCAATGGTGGCAATTTTCAAAGTTGTTTAAATTAAAGTGTTGGGAGAGGGTAACGTAAAAAGTAAGTTATTGTACAAAGTGTAAGAAACAATATGAAGCGTAGGATTAAATTTGATAATCAGAGGCACGATGGTAATTTCTTAGCGTCATTAAAGTTTCACCCCCATTTTTAAAACGACCATAACTTTTTCATACGACGTTATTTTTCAAAAAAAAAAAAAAAAATTACACCATAAAAACAAGCTTTTCATCCTCTTTCATTTCCACACCATATTGCTATACTTATAATTTTTTTTTGCTGGGTTGATAGTACTTGCGTCTAAATGTAAACACTTGATAATATTACTTGCGTTTAAACATGTCTGAACCAGAACAAGCCTAGTAGTAATGTCTGTACTTAAAAAAAAATTTTTGCTGGGTTGATAGTACTTGCATCTGAATATAAACACTTGATATTGTTACTTGCGTTTAAACATGTCTGAACCAGAACAAGCCTAGTACTAATATCTGTACTTTTAATGACAAAATATGATATCAAAGATCCTTCTCTTATACGAGAACTAATCATCAATACCAAAAAGCCCAGTCTCTAAGAGCATTTACAATAGATGCTCTATATTAGTGTGAGGGGACCTTATATATTATATAGAGCGGGTATAAGTGGTTGTGAGTAGAGGAGAGAGAAAATATATAGAGGAGACACTGTTTACCAGTAAATTTGGAGGAGACACTGTTCACCCGTCATAATATTTTAATATTTTTAAAAGTGGTTGTAAGTAGAGGAGAGAGAAAATGTAATGATAAAAGTATAGAATGAGTATTATTAAATAGAAAAGGAGAGAGAAATATAGTGATTTTTTAATGTAATTATTGAAATGGAGATGAAGTATTTAATGTGAATGCTCTAAAAATAGCATTTGATCTTCTGGAGCCACTTCTGTTCACCTTTTTTCAAACCTCAACATTCAAAGTTGACTGGGTCATCTTTGACTATGCTTCTCATTGGCTCCCCTCACTTGCATCAAGGTTTGGTGTCTCTACTGCTTTTTTTTTTAACGGTCAACGAATCAATTTCCGAGCACTCTCGGGCACCTTTTTGGCGAATCAGATACTCGAGAGTATCCGGGCCACCAATTGCCACCAATTCCCGGGAAAACCCGACACTCAGCCGCCCGAAGGCACGACAGTGAAATAATTGGTAAAACCGGTCGGGATCAGGACTCGAACCCAAGCCAATGGCCGGGTCATCCCTCATTTCCCCTCCACCAATGTCCTCCAAATGTAGCTAGTGGGAATTGAACCCAAGCCTCCCATAGGAAACTTTAGGCCCTCAACCAACTAGGCTACAAGTGTTAGACGTTGTATCTACTGCTTACTTTAGCCTTTTCACTGCTGTCACTCAAGCTTTTCTTGGACCTCCATCTCTATTGGTAAATGGCCAAGGTGGCAAGGTATGAGATCAACTGCTGAGGACTTCTGCCAGGTGCCTGAATGGGTCCCGTTTGAATCGGATATCATGTATCGCCTCCACGAGGTAACAAAGTACACTGAAGGTGCGGTCGGGAACGAATCATGCATGTCGGATACTGTAAGGTTTTTAGCATCGATCGACAGCTGTGATTTGGATACGCCAACAAATGAGACACTTCGAAATAGGAGATGTGATCGAAATAAAGTCAATTGAATTGATTATGTGTTCGTCAGTTCAAACACCCTGTATCATGTTTTAAAGTACAAATATTACTACTAGGCTTTTCTAGTTCAGACATGTTTAAACGCAAGTAATAATATCAAGTGTTTACATTTAGGTGTAAACTTTATACACTCTACAACTTTGGACCGTAAACTTCATCCATTAATTTATTTTTATCAAAGGCCCAAAATACTTCTTACACTTTATACACTCTACAACTTTGTAGCGTAAACTTTCTCTAAATTGTTTGTTCAAAACAAACTTTTATATCTAGTGAATGATAATTGGATTAGGAAAAAGTTGATTGTATTAATTATAGTTTAAAAATTACTATATGTTTTTTTTAAAGGTTTAGACCAATGGAAATCCTTATACAACCCTAACCTATTGGTCTCAAGTTCGAATCCCTACCCACCCACCGGTGTCCTCCTTGCCTAAGCTCAAACCGTCACGAGGAATTTTTTTGTGGTGTGCATGGATCGAACCTGCGACCTCCCCCAGGATGGGAACCCATAAGGGAAAACCCACCCTACCTCAAACCAGACATAAACGAAAGAATTGATTTAAATTAAAAAAAAATACTTTGTTATATTCTACTTATAACTAACATGAAAAAAATTATGACCGAAATTATTTTAGTTGTTAAATTTTAAATATATATGGAAATCTCTAATTTAAAGGTAATGAGTAGGTGTAATTGTTATCATTATTAACTTCAATTAAAATTTTGAATTTTTTTAAAAGATATTCAAAATTTTGAATTAAATGTATTAGTTAAATCTAAGTGTTACCATTATTAACTTAAATTCAAAATTTTGAATTTTTAATATATTAACAGGATTTAAAAACTAAAATTATAGATATTAGAATTTGAAATTAAATACATAAAAAGAACATTTAATATTAGAATATTTTTAAGTTTAACCGACGTCTATAATTTCATATTTTTGTATTTGAAATTTGAAGTGTAACTTATAATGCTTCTAGTTGAAAAAAATAGACTCGGTACTTTGTAAAAGCGGGAAAAATTGCACATCTGGTGAAAGATATTAAGCAAGATCCCTCATCGGCGAATGATGAGAAGTCCGCGGTCAAAAGACCAAGGGAAATAAACATGGTTCGAACAGATCCGACATTCGAGGCAAAGCGTCAATACGAGCGTTTTGAACCATGGAAGGAGGTCGTCATGACCGTACCTCCCTATTATAAAGTTCGCACAATAGACGCCCTCGTCATCTCAGCCGCGGTAGGGGATTATAGCATGAGAAGGTTCTTGGTTGACAAAGGAAGTTCTGAAGACATCAATTGTGAGCCATGTTTTCGCCAAATGACTCTTGAAGATCAAAAATTGTTGGGATCTACCCTGCTGGGTCAACGTTTTTTTTTAAAACGTTTCAATATCCGACCGATCCAAAGGAAAAGAAATTCGTTAGGGGAAGAGGGGGAAATGAAGGATGTGAAGTGATCATTCGTCATACTAAAGGGAAAATGGGGCATAGCCTAATGACCGTTGATAGGTGTAAGACCATTGTCTATACGTGCATGATATTGCATAACATGATATTGAAGGACGAGGGTCAAGCAATATCACCGGTTCACACAAGGAATACCCCAGACGATCTTGTGTTCAACATTGATGCTATTGTGGAGTTGAAAGACCCAAACACGCATTCATTACTTCAAAATGATGTTGTGAAACATATAACAACTGTAGAACTACCTCACCTTGAGGTGACAGATTCGGAATAGTTTTTCTAATATGTGTTTTTAGTCTATTTTTTATTATACGTGTGTTCGCCTTTATATATTTTTTTAGTTTAAATAAATGTAACATTATTTTATTTGAATAAATGTTTAATTTTTTTATTTAAATGGCTAATATATCTAAAAATAAAAAATAAAGAAAACACTTCAAGGTAGTGTTGCATACATATTGGAGTTTTAGATTATTGAATAGTTGAAATTATGTAAGAGTAAAAAATTGGTTAAATCTAGGTAATTTGGGGTAGAGGTGTAAATTGTAACCTTATGCAATTTTTCCCTCAAATTCTTTTTAATAAAATTTTCATTTATATTCATTTTTTCTAATTCTCATTTATTCTATACGTTATATTAATACTTAATATTTCAAAAAAAAAAAAAATCTTAATAAACTATATATGTGTATATGTATATACTACTTCTAATAATAATAATAATAATAATAATAATAATAATAATAATAATAATAATAATAATAATAATAATAATAATAAATCAGATTTTTTTTAGAATGTTAAAAAGTTTGTAAAGTTTATTTTTTTATACACTTATCATGCTTTTTTTAAACCAAACCAAAAACCATCCCTAAGCCCAACCAATTCAGTCCAATCACCCCTAAAACCCGGCCCACAACCTGAACTCTTTCCCTGATACGCTTGTGCCCCGTCTGCAAAACCCGACCCGAAGACCAGACCCACCGACGCCTTGGATCATGCAATCGAGCCTAAAATGGAAAGCTAATCAGGATTTATTTCGCTATGTGTTGATCGGCAACCAATCACGCGTCTAAACAACCAAATTGATTGTGTGTTTACAGCTTAAGACTTTCCATCCTCGATTCTTTTGACGTGTTTTTGACCAAGATTGGTCAAACAATCATAACCTTCCAAATCAGCGAACACAATATAAACTGAACCATCCATGCTGATCAGAACCATCCGAAATTCTCATACCCACTCTCACAATACTCTCTCGTTCTCTTGTTCGCGTGTTTTGAGCGTCAGTTGACTGTGTTGGTGACTCACGTTTAAGGAATCTTGCAAGTTTGTAAGCGAAATTCAATTCATCCTTGTTATTTGTAAGTCGCATGCGAATCATAGCCCCTTTAGTCCCTGTTTGATTTGGTTCGGAATTGATTAAATTGTTAAACTAGGGTTCTTATTGTTACATTTGGGGAAGATGACAATACTCTCATATCATATAAAACGCTTTTAAGTCGAAGTAAAACAACAATCTTATCTACAGATCAGATGGTTGTAATTCTGGGTGTTAGAGGTCTGGCCGGCTCTAGTCTGGTGTTCGAATCCAAGCACACACTTATTATTTTTTTCTAATAATTATTCATGATCTAAAACCAATGAAACTATATAACAGATCAAACCTAGATAGTTTTGTTCTCAAGGTCCAGACCAGTTGGTCTGGACTTATGATTTAAGACAAACAAACCGGGTCAGACCCGGGTTCGATCCTCCCCAACAACATTCTTTTTTTTAGTTATCATTTCCTTTGTATTTATATATTATTTTGGTTAATAACTTCTATAATATATTTTAAATGTCAAAAATTACTTATAAATTCTAAAAAAATTATTTTATGATATATAATTAATAAACTTTATGGGATAATTTTTATTTGTATAGAATTTATTTAATATATATATATATATATATTACAAGTTTATTTATAAATAAATTCAAAATTCTAGATATATAACTAAACAGTTTTATAAAACTACATTTTATTTTTGGAAAAAGATTAATTAATTATTTTTAATCAATTTATTTTATTTTATTCATAATAAATTCATTTTTCACCATTTTGCATCAAAATTTTACATAAATTATTTTTATTAATCTAGATCAGAAATATAATTTTCTAACCTAAAATTTTTGAAATTAATACTTTTGAATAATATTACCATGTTTTGATTAGTAAGTTATAATTTATTATATACACTTTAATTATGAAAATAATTTTATAAACATTATTTCCACACTATAATATTTTAATACAACCACCCTTGATCACGCTTCTACAAAAAATCCTTTTATTTATTTATTTCTTTAATTTCTTCTTTACTTATCATTTAATTAACAATACTTTCAAACTAAATATTAAACGTTCGTTAATCCCCAAATTAGGAACCCTAGAATACCTTTAGACTAGAAAACTTAGATTTTTAAGTTTTCCCAACACTTATTTTATTTCCTTAAATATAGGGTAATACTTGTGATCTTTGTGTCATGCTTATACTATTTTTAAGAAATCAACACTTTTGCTAAAGTGCGTTTACATAACCCCTTTTTATTGTTTTACATTTTTGGGGTAAAACATGTTTAAACATTTTTGATACAATAGCAATTACTCATTCTCATTATGTTGAAACGTATTGATTCATTTTGACTTGTAACAAAAAGACATAGTACAATCATTAACATTGATCAAGCCGCATGTTTAGATTATAGCGTTATAAGTCTGACAAACCCATCCCCCCGCATAAATTCAGGGATGATCGAAAACAGTTACACTTTTACTAACTTGCGAGTTAGGTCTCAGTCGACACAAGGTTTGATTGTACAAAAGACGCATTGTTACATGTCAGACTCATACTCTTACATTATTCATTGTTATATCTCAACTGTGATTGCTATGCAAAATACTTTATTCTATTACTTACAAAACCTATGTATTCCCACCAACTATTTATAGTTGACCCCCCCATCTTTTCAACTTAACATGTTTCAGGTCTTAAATTGCTACTTGAAGTTGGGCAAGCCTTGGAGTACATAGGAGCTTTGGACCTAGTTTATATTAGTCAAGTTTATGTAATCATTACTTGTATGACAATTGTAAATCGTGTAATAACATTCAACTTTCATTTAGTACCATGAGCTATTGAACAATCATCACTACATGGCACCTTGATGTTTCCGCCATCGGTTGGGGTGTTGCATAATTGATGCGCAACGGCTCGAGAGCTATTCGAGATCGGATCGGTAAAAAACTTGAACGAGCCGGGCGTTAACGAGCCCGAGCTTGAAACATGACTCGTTTAGTTATCGAGCCCGAACTCGAGTTTTTCATATAAAGACCGTTTAAGCTCACGAGCCTAAACGAGCTCTAACAAATTTTATACATAGTATAATTACTATTTAACATTGACAAGACGAGCTCGAGCCGAGGTTTGGCTTGTTTAAGCTATCAAAGCGAGCTTGAGTCGAGGTTTTAGCTCCTTTTAAATTGTTATATAACTAGATTTTTGCCCGCGTGTACACGCGGTTCACCAACGTACATGTATTTAGGGAATTATAACGTTTAAAATAAATTATGAGTAAAAATATTGTATTAAAGTATAAAACAATGAATACAAATTTAATTCAAAATATCACTAAATATTTCTTTATACACCACATTTCTGGTTTTAGTTTTCACATTCCCATCAGCATCAAGTATAAGTAATTTCACTCCTGCCCTGCTTTTAACTCTTGACAATGCGACATAAAGTTGGCCATGTGAGAATACAGGTTCTCTTAAATACAATCCAACCTTAGATAATTACAACATGACGAACAAACATCACAAGCCCCTGTACACGACGCACCTGTGAAAAAACATCAAACAAATTTTGTTTTAGAGTCTGACTTTCAACATAAGACAGTAGTTTGTTTGACTTTTGTAAAGTCAAGCTCGGTTCGCCTCTGCGTTTTTGCTTCTCCTTCAGCCTCAATCCTATCCAGTTTGAGCAACTCCTTCATGAGTAGCTCGGTCAAAACTTCAATTTCCTTCTCCAAAATCTTGATCCCGTTTTTAGCAGATGTCTCCATGGCAAGTTTATTTTAAACATCAAAAGGTCAACATGATCACTCTCTTGGAACATCAGAACATGAAGCATTGGTACATGATATGTTAATATTTACAAATACAACAATATATTTACATGATATATTAATTAATGATATTTTAATATTAACATGATATGTTAATATTTACAAATACAGCAATATATTTCCATTTAATTAGAATGAATAATTTAATAATCTAATACAAATGTGTGAATTATACCAATATCTCGGGGTTAAGTGTTTAGCTAATGTGTTAGTAATAAGTTTTTGATATTTCCATTTATTATAACATGGTGAACCATCCATGTAATGGGGGCATAAACTTCCATTTATCACCGATCTGGTGATAACGACTACTAACATAATGAGTCGTTTTGGGTTCGCATTTATCTCCCCGAGTCAAGGGATAAAAATTAAGGTTCTTTGTAGCTAAAACCGAAACGGGTCAATACATTGAAACTTGAAAGTCACTCAAAAGTCTGCTATCAATGCATATGAGTATATAACCAAACTTTAAAACCATTTTTTTAATTCAAACATCTGGTTCTTATAAAAATAATAATAACACAAACTTTTTTATTTCATTTAGCAATGTTTTTGTAGCTTGACTGTGTAAGATAAAACATAGCCCAAACCAGTACATTCACAAGGTAAATCAAGGGTTTAAGTGTGTGTGTGTGAGAGAGAGAGCGAGATGCAAGTGTACCTATTATTAAAACCTCCTGGCGAGTGACGGCCACTATTATCTTCATGCCATAAAATAGGCAAAGGTTTAGTATCAATGGGTTTCAAAATCTGCAGCAATGGTGCAAAAATAAAAACATATCCATTAGAAGTCAACATGCAACATTTTATCAAAATAAGCAGGACAAGTTCATGGTTTCATTAAGTCTATTAACAAATCATATAAATAAACTTCCAAATTCTAATCATAAAAAAACATAAGATTGGTACACTTCCAAATTTCCAATCATGAAAAGACATATTATTTGACTTTCAAAGTCATCTCAATTATTATAACTCCAGTCATGAATTTTGTGATCAGCCAGAACTATATTTGTCAAATCTGCAGCCAAATTCCCTCTGTTCATGAGCAATCTGCACCACTTCAAAATGCCACTCCAAACCCCATCTGAAAACCCGCAATCAAAGATAACATGTTTGGCCGATTCAAGCTCCAGATCACAAAAAGGACACTCCAGAACATTAATATTCATCCTTCTATGCAACAGAGCCAAACGGGTCGGAAGGCGATCAAGCTTCAAACGCCACATGAAAATGTTTATCTTCAGCGGAACCCAAGACTCCCATTTCATCACCCGAATCGCTGGCAAACCTGTTTTCTTCCCCAGCCAACTCTTGACAGCCGCCACCGAGAAACTACCGCTGCTATTTTGATTCCAGATCCACTTATCTTTAGTATACGACATTCGAATCTGGGAGAGAATAAACTGCACATCTTGAGCTTCTGATATAGCCACAACAGACTCAGTATTAAGCTCCCACGTTGCTGCTCTGAACACAAATCCATCCACCTGCTGAACACGCTGATTAACGACCGCATTCTTCAATCTATCTTGATCAAACAAACTCGGCCACCTTCTCATTAACGGAACTTCTGCAGCCCAGGCGTCCTTCCAGAACAAAATATCCTCTCCATTCCCTACTTTACCCCTCAAACAAAATAAAAACATCACTTAGAAGATTAAAATCGTGGCTGTTATATTTCATTAGCAGAAAAAAATAACAGTTTTGTATCTTTGATAACCAGACCTTCTTTGGCATGTTTACTCCTCTAGGAGGTTCCGGAATATGCTTATGTACTTGGTGTCATAGATTTTATGACTCTGCTACTGATTTAATCATAATTTGAATTACAAAGGAAAGAATGTCATCATATTCGTACCTCTTGACCGTAAGTAAGAAAAGGGATCTCGGGCTTTAGAGTGGCGCCATCCACTTCAGAATTGGCAAAACCAGAAGCATTATATGGACGGTGTGTAGAAGGAACCGACTCAGAACCACCATGTGCCATATCAAACTCATTGCCCATATCATCAAATCCCTCCTCATCTTCATCACCATCAACTCTTGGACTCCTTAACCAAGATCCACATATTAGTGAATAGTTACACAACATCTTAAAATTCAAATAAAGTATGCCAACAGAAAGACAACAATTACTACCTTTAATCCATTTAAATCGAGTTTTACATTGAGGGCAAGCTTGGTTACCCTCTCGTCTTTCGTACTCAGACCAAGGTCTACAAAGTGCAATTAGCAGATAGGCTATTTAAAATAAGCAATCTAGAACACTATCTGAATAACAAAGAAGCACATTCTCACCAGCTTTGAGACTATCCGAATAACCTGTAATAACATGCGAATTAACACATCTTCAGTAATAAGTAATAACAATATAAAATCCACGTAACCTAAGTATTTTCGGCATAGAGATCGTCTTCAAAGGATACTTGGAAATATAATTTTTTAATCAAATTAGAAGCATCAATTGCATGAAAAACCAAACACATACCAACTTAAGCCACTAATAGTATTAACAGAGACCTAATAATCGATTAAAGATAAAATGAGTACAATTCGGTAGACAATGCATCATCATGAAACAAACTGAAAGAACAATAAGGCTCAGATATATAATACCATATGCAACTGAACTATGAGTTTCCGACAAATGGGCAGATCTTAAATATGACCCATCAACCATAACAAATGATAAGAGCGCATCCCATGTAGAGCAAATATAGACAATAGCCACTAACAAACATAGACAGCAGACCATTATATGTATACAATTACCTACAAAAAACACACGAAGATTAGAGATCAATTACAGGTTAAGATGTGCATGAAGAAATTGGTACCTACATAAATGGGTTTAAAGCACAATAATAACAAAACAAACATACTGGCGAAAATCGCCCGTGCAACCGACGACACGGGAAGCTGCTCGCTGGCGCAACGACAACGGTGGTGAGAGGCAGAGCTCCAAACTGATGAAGAAGCAGGTGATGAAGAAAACAGTGGAGTCATCTTTGCCTCCTGTAACATATTCAGTTTCTCTCATGTCCACAATCTCTAGGTATTTAAATAAAAAAATTACTATCAATCAATATACTTCAAGTAAATAAAAAAATGAATATCTAATTATCTATACTTTGCTTCAGAATTGCAATATGCACATCTCCTTCTATCATGACTTCTCAATCTTTATCTTCTTTCTTAAAAAAGGAACATGTTGCAGGAGCATTTATCATATCTAACAAAAAAAAAAATGAAAAACTACAAATCATAAAATCCAACGACTCCATCTCAACCCTTATAAAATATGTATTACAAGTTATTAAAGTATATAGTGAGCAAAAACTCTAGAAATTAAAGGAACAAACTTTTGGTAAATAAAATAATTAGCTGCACATTTGCATCAATAACACTTGATAGACTATTAGTACCAAATGAAGAAAATCCTGAAAAAACAATCTGGGTCACTTTATTGTGAATCCAAGTTCATCCTTCAACATCTTGATCATTGTTTTAACTCCTTTCAACATCTCGATCTTCTGTATCTATCCTTCAACAGAAAAAAAAAAACGAAAAAAATACAGATGAACCATCTATACAACAATCGCACATGAACCCTAAGACACAAACCCTAAAACATCAACCATAAAACCAAAAAAATCGGTCATAACCTGAACAATACTCGACTATTGAAAGATAAATAATCAAAATCACTCAAAACAGGGAAAAAACCTTTAATCGACAAAGAAATCAGAAAAAAACGAAAAAAACACAGAGAAAAAGAGAGATCAAGATCGATTCATTGAAATAAGAATGGAATAGAAAAAACCTTGGATAGGAGATGAAGGATTATGTTGAATCGCCCTTGAATCGCTGTAATTGACATAGTCAAATAACTGAATAAACCTGAAAGATCATACACAATCAAAACCTAAATCAATTAACAATAAAGAGTTGACAAAAAAAAGAGAGATTAAACAAACAGACTAACCAAAATCAGGGTTAACAAACGGATTAAACATTAATCGGCGACGAAAGTAAGTAATAATCATAACAGGGAAAAAACGTAAAGAAAAGAAGACATGGTTGATCTACGTGTGTGTTAAAGAAGAACGGTAGAGTGTTACCTTGAAGGAGACGATAAGAAGGAGATGATCGACGATCATTGAAGTATTCATGTCTGGTAGATACAGAAAAATTGTAGAGATTGTAGTGAGCTCTCAATAGGGTTTGAATGTTGATGGCGTGAATGAGAAGCTTTGACTAAATCATAATGAATTACCTAATTTAATATAATTACCTAATTTAATATAATTAATGATTTTTTATTTTTAGAAAAAAGAAAAATTTTATAAAATCTCACAATAGGACACTTGGCACAAGTTGATTGGCTATGTAATTGGAGGCTCAATGTGGGGTTGACAAGTGTCCACATTGAGTTTCATATATTAGTTGTATAGATTATTTCGAGCCAAGCTTGAGCCCTTAGTAGTTTTATTTTCGAGCCGAGTTCGAATTCAAAGTATTAGGCTCGAACCGAGACGAGCTCAAGCCTAGTCAGACTCTAGCTCAACTCGTTTAAACCTTTAGTTTGAGGTGACCCCCCTTAAATATACATAGCATGTACTACTTGTACGTTCATAAGGTGTCGTACTAGTCTTATAAATTAAGAGTGATGGTTACTCTCTTTTGACAAATATTATTCCAACCACAATTCCACAACACGGTTTCTTTTCAAGTCAATTTAAAGTGTCTTATCGATCATTTCATTAGCAAAATTTTCAAAACTTGTACCTAAAAGTCAATTAAAAATCGTGTATACAATTATTCCTATTGGTAACAAAAGAAAGACAAATGTATAAATGGAGAGAAGATCCATCCGATTGAACATTAAAAGATAGGAAAATGAATTGCATTGATGGCATATCTAAATCATGTGACAACTTCTATAATTGATAGCCAGCTGAGAACTAACAGGGGTGGCCGTCATCACACGTTATTAACCAATTCTCATATATCACCTCATTTTATCACAATCCATCACATTTTACATAGTTTGATCATTACACTTGTCACATAAAATTAAAGACATAAAATAAAATAAAAACATTACATAGACATAAAATAATAACTAGAAAATATGAGTAACCTAACGTAATTTGGCAGTAACATTTGCCATACCGAAACATGTGGAAAATCTTAGCCGACTTCAGAAACATACTCGATTGAGCAAGGGGCTATGAGCATGTCTTCGGTTGTGTCGGGGTCTTCGCCGAGATCATTCTTGACTTTTTTAACATTTTTTCAAAGGTCTTTCACTTCCCTTTGAGATCATTATTCTTGTGCAATATTGAATTAGAACCGCAGTGTGTTCCCCTGACTAGGACACCAAACTCGACTAAAACTAATTTAGTCCATTGTGGAGCCCGATTACCCCAACTCGTGGATGTCGTATCTTCGTGTACGTTGGTACACACAATTATTAGCGCAATTTCCTTCCCTTCGGACCAAAGAACCATTGTTCAAATAAAATTTTGAGAGTTGAAAATATATTGAAATGGCGGTGATGAGGAGCTAAATATGGTGAAATTGTGAATGGAGTAAGAATTGGAGAATAATATGTGTGTGTATATATATATGTAATATTTTTGGTGATTTAAAGGGTCAAAAGACCGCTGTTCAATAGCTAGTGCTGTATCGCAAGCGTGATGCGCATTGCGGTCGTGATGAATTTAGCCCATCACGGTGACTTCGGGGCAGTATACGCGATGATCACGGACCGCCCAGTCCGCTTTAAGATTAAGACATGATTTTAGTGATATATAATTTATGAATTCTTTCAACGATATGAATTCTTTCAACGATATCGTTGAAAGAATTCATAAATTATACTTTAGCATACTATACTCTTAAATTTACACCTATATTCATCATGGGGTTTGAACCTTTAAACATATGGAGGGTCACACCTTACTTCAGCGTGCTATACTCTTAAATTTGAACTTTTGTCAAACTAGACTCACTTTATAGGATCAAGTTTGAAGAAGTCTCATTTAAATTGTGGGGTACATGGTTGATGTCCTCGACATCCACCATCTGTAAGACCGACCTGACAATGAATTCACGTATCTTTAGGGTTGGCCCTCCAAATGTGTCGTCCAAATGTGTTGTGCGGACGACCGCATAAGGCCCAAATTTCCTTCCTCGTTTTGCGTATATATTATTATAGGTTGGGGATTTTTTTTACAAAAGGTGTTTTTTTTTGTTAGAAAGGGTAAGAATGGTTTTGGGTCATTGGATTGTTTAACAATGTTTAAGACTGATCAATAGAAAAATTGTAATAAGTGTTTTAATTTTGTTTGACTTATTTGACCGACCAATGGCATAAACATAATTTGGTGGGTTTAAGCATCGAAACCCATTAAATGACAATTAATCTCACACTACAATCACGGATCCACCATTTACATACGCACATGAAACAACATTTGTAGCCAAAATTAGATGGGTTTTAACATACAAAAAATATTACGCTTCATGTTGTTTGAATATGAGATTTTCAAATCAGTGTGTTTTTTTTTCAAGTCATAGTGTGTTAACACCTGGAATGATTGTATTGTAATTCAAGTCATGGTGTTATTTTACACTTGAAAGGATTGAATTACGATAATTCATCATGGTGTTATGTCGTCTGGTCAATCAAATTGTTTGAATCTAGATTTTCATATCAATGTACTTTATTTTCATCTAGAAGGATTGTATTAGATTTGTATAAGTGTGTTTTATTTTCATGATGGTCATATCAGTGTGTTATATTTTATACACCTTAAAATTTGTGATTGATAAAACACAAGGTATGAATAACACACACCATTCACATGAATATAATAAAACACCACTCGTTGTGTAAAAAAATAAAAATCTACCTTACATATAAAAAACCATATGTATACTACTAAAAAACTGGAAAAGAACCTCCGAATTAATTAACGCATTATAATCTTCATAATTGATTAATGATACAATTACACTACTACCCTCCAAGATAGATTTTAATTAATATCAAATGCCACTCTCTTAGTCCTTCTTACCCTTCTAAAAAAACACTTTATATATAAACCTCTACCTATTATTATATATAGGATATAAACACAAAAGTAGTGATATAAGAGCTTATAAGAGGGTTTTTGGGATTGATTTTTCAAAACAGTTTCTGCGTTTCGGTAGCCTAAAAATCATTTCAAAATTCAACCTCAAACACTAAAAGTAAAAACTGATTATTTGCGTTTACAAAACACAATAATCTAAAACTCTATTTCAAAACGCACCCCTAAGTAAAGTTCCTCTTCATGCTTGAAGTTATGTCACTCGTTTGAGACCTGGACAACTTTACATTTACTTTTTACCAACTTCTCCCCACTTTGTTTCGTTTGTGAACTACCCACCCCACATCGATCACCTAGATGAGAGATCGAGTTGTCCCTTATTTTCTCCTTGTATATACGTGTACCACATCAAAATAACAACAAACCTAAAAGATAGATCATCTCTATAGATTAAGAACGTCGGTATCTCGACCAGTAATCAAAACCCAAATAGAAAATCAAGTTTAAAATAATACAATCAACCCGAGAATGATATGCATATCGACGTACTAATAAATTTCATTTGTCTATACAAGTTTCCATTTTAAAGGCCAACTTTTATTAATCACACGTTCATTCGGCCATCGTTAGTCATAAAACCAAGTCATGTATTGAAGGAATTTTCATATCAATTCATGTATTGAAGATAAGTAACATACATGATTTGGAAATTGGAATTGAAAACGTATGGAGACGTGGAAAAGGATGTAACTATAAAAGACAAAACCAAAGTCATTGTCATAACTACATCTTAATATTAACATTTTTATAAATAGTTGACGCAAGCAGTTGCGTATTTTAGTTATCCTTTCCAATATACTTGAGTAATCAAGTAAGTTTTCTAAACTTTATCTAATGGGAAGCTAGCTAGGTCCAGAATACATAAATAAACAAAGATGTGATGTTATTAGATAGATTTTGTTACAAAGTAGCTAGTACATATAATGCCAAATGGTTGGTATAGTAGCACATCTTGAAGTGTTTAATTTCGAGTAGTTTTCTCTACACCCCATTAACAACTTCATTCATGAATGTTGGCTTCATATAACGATCCATCAAACTGCCTAAGAGAACTAGCTGCAAAGGCCAAAAAAGTTGAGTGTTGTCACTACAACAAATCTAGTTTGATACGTCGAACCTTTCTCGGCGACATTTGTCGTCGGCATAGATCATGTCGCCGGTAAAAGGTTGTTAAACAAATTTGTAAATTTTTTATCTATCCCGGCGACTTGTCGACGCCTATTCCGACAGCATGTCACCGAGAAAGGCTTTCCTGGGAAAAGTCGACTTATCAGACTAGATTTTTCGTAGTATATGAAACCATTGCTAATACGTTTTTTACTCATGATTACCGGCTTTCTATGCCTCATTTCTTGCAATGGAGCATCATAGTCCATCACATTTCACTTAGCACTTTGAAAGTTAATAAATATTCGATATGCACTTCATATTATATTAGCATTTTTAACCGAGTGATATTTATTCAAAAGTGGTGGTGTTTCATACAAACGTATTCATGTACCGTGTCTTTGGCTTATTTATGTGTCATTAAGGCACACTTGAGTGTTAAGTAGTGCAGAATAAAGTTTTCATGTGTTAGACTGTGCGTTGTGGTTCGCGAGCGAGCTGTCTCGAGTCACCCAACGAGCCATGTGGCTCGTGAACATGACAACTGCCGCCCGCTAGCAGGCACGCGAACGAGCAAACACGAGTCCACGACCACGCTCGCATCCGCTTATAAGAGAATGATCAACCACATTTTATTCATAATTCATACAAGATATAGGTACAATGAAGAAAAGACATAATCTAGCCTATAATTAAAAGTAATAAAACACTTTGACTATGACCATGACTATGACTATGACTTAGGTGCTGTTTTTGTTTTCCTCAGAAGCACTTCTGACCATTTTTGTCTGCGCCACGCAGACGCGCGCAGACGTTTGGGGTCTGCAGATTGTTTGTTTTTTTGGAAAACCTTTCACTCAAAAAGGTCTTCCTAACCTCTTCTTGGTGCAGACTTGCTCCAAAGTCTTCTAAGGTCTTCAAAGGTCTTATCCACTTCTCTTCTCCTCACCTACCACCACCACCACCGTCCACCACCACCTACCACCTACCACCACCACCGTCCACCACCACCACCACCACCCACCACCGTCCACCACCACCACCACCACTGTCTACCACCATCGTCCACTACCACCACCGTCCACCACCACCGTCCACCACCACCACCGTCCACCGCCACCCACCACCACCACGGTCCACCACCACCACCGTCCACCACCACCCACCACTGCCACCCACCACCACCACCGTCCACCACCACCGTCCACCACCACCACCCACCACCACCACCGTCCACCATCACCACCCACACCACCACCGTCCACCACCACCCACCACCACCACCGTCCACCACCACCCACCACCACCCACCACCACCACCACCACCACCCACCCACCACCACCACCACCACCCACCACCACCACTGTCCACCACTGTCCACCACCACCGTCCACCACCACCACCCACCACCACCGTCTACCACCAGATTGCTGTAAAAAATCAGTTTATTTCAGCAGCCTGCAGACATTAACAAACAAACAGTCTTCTTCTTGCAGACTGCAGACCTTTGGTCCACCTCTTCTCCTGCAGATGTCTGCAGATGTGGTCCGCAGACTGCAGACCTTTTCCTGCAGAAAAAACAAACTGCACCTTAGACTTTGACTTGAAATATATATTCAAAATATACAAATAATAACATTGAGAATTTGGTGCATCTCTAATATGCCCCCGCAAAATGGACGACCTTGAAATAAGTCCAATCTTGTATAAAAGTAGATGGCGTCATTGTTTGAGCAAGAGAAGAAGTTGATGAAGTTGAAGATGTAAAGAAAGATGAACTTGATTAACCAGATGAATCAAGAGAAAATACATTGTGTTTTTTTTTTTAATATTGCAGGTGAAGAACATGAATAAAAGAGAATTTGGTGCATCTCTTAAATGGATGAAACAGAGATGGTTAAAAGCCATACAAGAGAAATAGAGAAGAATGATCATAGTGTAAATGGAATAGGTGATAGAAGATTAGAGGTACATATTGTCCGGAACATAAAGGTTGTGGCACAAAAAAAAAGGATTTTAGGTTTTGCAAAACCATGCAGAAGGAGAAGGAGAATAAGTTAAGCTTAAACTTTGAAGGAGTAACAAAGTGTAATAATGTGAGGTAGATAGAGCTTGTTGAGGAGATGGGATCAAAGTTTTGAAGATGTTGGTAGATGTGAGTTTTGGAGATGTGATAAAAAGAAATGGTAGGGGATGTTTTAAAGAAATTTAGAGTGGTGATGATCACAGAATAGTTGAAGAAAGGGAGCTGTAGGTAGACAGGGTAGAAGGAGAATAAGTTATGTAGCAACTTTGAAGGAGTAACAAAGTGTAATAATGTGAGGTATTGTTTAGGGGATGAGATCAAAGTTTTGAAGATGTTGGTAGATGTGAGTTTTGAGGATGTTGGAGAGGTGATAAAAAAGAAATGGTGGGGAATGTTTTAAAGAAATTTAGAGTGGTGGTATTCACGAAAAAGTTGAAGAAATGGAGCTTTAGGTAGACATGGTGGAGATCGTTGTAGCCTGAAAAGAAATTTAGGGGTGATAGGCGGCGGTTCCCATGTTGATAGGATCAAGAGCTTTCTTGTTGGAGATAATGCTCTGATACCATATAAGAGAATGATCAACCACATTTTATTCATAATTCATACAAGATATATATACAATGAAGAAAAGACATAATCTAGCCTATAATTAAAAGTAATAAAACACTTTGACTATGACCATGACTATGACTTAGACTTTGACTTAGACTTAGACTTTGACTTGAAATATATATTCAAAATATACAAATAATAACATTGAGAATTTGGTGCATCTTTAATACCGCTAACGGCTCATTTGCCAGTTTTGACCATTGAATTAATTTTTTTTTTTTTTACCAATATTCTTCACCTTTAATTTTCATCTTCCATTTTCTCCTCTCAAATCTCCTTCTCTTTCTACAACAAATTCAAAATCCTTATTTAAAATCATTCAAAATCATGGTGCAATGGACCGAAGAAGAGGAAATCGCGTTGATAATCACGTACAATCAAGTCAACGGCGGTGGCGCGTCAACGAGTCGTGGCTCGCGAAGTCACAGACCTCAGTGGGGTAAAGTGCTAGTCGAGTTTGGTAAACTCATATGGGGAACCCAACGTATTTGTGATTCAATCTCCCACAAGTACGAGGATCTCAAAACGAAGTGTAAAAACTTCGAAATAGCATATAAACAAGTCTCTAGGACCTCCCCGTTAAAGAAGAAGACGTGCTCCTAGCTTTTACTCTCGTCAAGTATCTTTATGAGGTTGGGCATGATTTTCATCATGTTTCGGCGTGGCAAGTGTTACACTCAACATTATGTTAGGTGTTGTTTTTTTTAGTGTAATATTTTTTTAGTGTAATGTTTTTTTTATTTAATGTAATGTTTTTAATTTGAAGTAATATATTAATGTTTTTTATTAATTTATTAATGTTTAAAAAAAAGGCATCGCTCACCTTGAGCCACAACAGGATCAAGTGAGTAGGATTGAGACTTTACCCAATACCACGTTAGCACCCAGTTGTCAAAATATAATAGGATAATATTTCGGCTCACCTTGAGCCACAACGGATAGTCTTAAGAAAGTATACAAGCAATACAAGAAATATGAGCAATAGCGACAACACCAATAGCGGCAATGGGCCGTGGGTCGCCGCTATTGCTTTAATATGCATCATGATTAAAATGATCAAGATTTGCCCGTTGAATGGAAATATGATCTAATAGTGGGGGTTCTATTGTACTCAGAGCAATAGCCGCTATTGCCCTAAAGCGAGAATTAAGGGCTTATTCCATCCCTTCTTCCCACCTCCCCGCCTTTCTTCTCATCTCGATCTTCCACCACCGAGCACATGAACCTTGCACCGCCATCCCGTCCATCGCTGATGTCGCCACTATTGCTCCAAATCGTGTACAAATGCTATATTTCATGAGAAGACTTAATAATTGATATGTAGGCATTATGATTTAGATTTAAACATGATGTCTTAGGTTTTTTTTTTGTTTTAAAAAACACCAAACACAATGTAATATAATATAGCAATGGAATTTAAAACATTGTTTTTTAATTATAATTGAGTAAGAAGACTATTCAACTAACATTCTAGACAAAAGTCTTCTACCCGAACAACAGCCCATGTTTCTTTCAAAGGGTAAGACCAAGTTCAAATGTTGTTGTCAACAAATTTATTTAGGAAAGCAAGTCAGGTGTTTTACAAGCTAGTTGATTTCCTTTCTCCTGAAATGGTTTTGGTTCCATCACTTAGCGTCAAACTAACAATGGACATTTGTAATTTCGTTTGAGGCCGGTATGGATATATGAAGAGGCATGTAAATAAGCCATAATATGTTATTTAAAAAAAAAAAAACTAACATTCTAACAATCAGTGTTGGCATATATCATGATCTTGATAGGTAAACATATACAATATGAATGAATATTACTTATAACGGAAGTTTTGATTTTTATAACTTAAAATAGAAAGTGTTTTGATGCTATTTATGGTTATATTAGGATTTGTAGCAGCCTTGTTCAACTCGATCCCATTAAGAATTTTCAAAACCAACTCGATCTGGTCCGCAACTATTGAATGATTGACCACATTTGCAAAAGAAGGAATGATATATAGCAATTATTGCTTACCGCCCGTTTAAAAATCAATACTGTTTTTATCCCATTCAAAAAAAAAAAAAAAAAACAAAACAAAAAAAACACTGTTTTTGTCAAAAATAAATAAAAAAATTCATCATCTAAGTTCATGCACAATTACAAGTGTAAGATTGATTTATTTAAAAAAAAAGTAAATAAAAAAGTTTTCTAGATTGAGTAAGAGAAAAATAAAGTATATTATTTGAAGACATAACAGATAAACTTAGGATGAAATAGGGGTGAGCAAAGTACAAGAACCGACCCGACCCGATCATTACCCGATCTGACTCGAAACCCGAACACCCTATAAAATCAAAACCGAGATATGGAACCTTATTATGGGTCGGTCTTCGGTCCTTAGAAGTCGGTTCCAGTCGGTCCAAAGTGTTTTACCCGAACCAAAACCCAGCTACCCTCATTCCTTACATTAAGGCTCCAAGTGTTCGATTGAATGTTCGGATCTGTGTCCATTTAAGGCTCCAAATTGTCGATCAAACATCGAATTTCTTAAAGGTAAGTAGCTCTTCAGTTTTCAATTGTTTCTCAACCTGAATTTGCCATAAAAAGCTATGATATGTGTTCTTGATGGAATCGGTTGGTCATGTTATAGCTTGTTTTATGTAATCTAGCATATATGATCTTTGCACACCAAGTGTTCGATTGAATGCCTCAGTGAACAAACTAAAAGAGTAGTTGGTTTGATTAGTTGTTGTTAGAACTGATTGGTTTGTTCATGGTAAAAGATAGGTTGTTTGCTGATTTAGTTAGTTTGATTGTTATGTACCGTATGTTTACACACCAAATGTTCGATAGAATTCCAATTCTTAAATGAAAAAACAAAAACATTATTGTAAGAAAGAAATTACAAAACCAAAAGATCGTTCACAGTTGTTCTAGTTCATACGTAGAAGAGTCATAGATAAGTACGAAAGAAACCAACAATTCAAACAAAAGAAAAAGAAAGTACGAAACAAAGTAACAACCAACCAATTCAAACAAATAAACAAAACGACCAAAAAACTTGAAACGTATACTACTAGGTTGACTTCAACTTTTCAACATTCATCCAAAAGGCACCGCTTAATCAAGCTCCGGATCAACCCTATCAGATATTTCTACAAAAAAAATAAAAAAAAATACAACAATATATAAAACACACATAAAACGACTTAAAGATGTGTATGTAAAACATTGCAAATATACCTTTTCCAATGTCATCAAATTCTGTTGGGTCATCGTTATAGTTTATCTTCTTAGCGGAGTCACAAATCCAATCCACTGTACATATTAGTGCCTCTACAATTGGGGGTGACAAAGAAGTTCGATAAGTTTCGACAACTCTTCCGCCTGTACTAAAAGCTTCCTCTGAAGCAACACTAGAGATCGGGATAACCAAAATATCTACGATAAAAATAATGGATAACAAGTTAATTGGCTAGAAGGTATCATACTTATAATTAACATCTTAAACTATTAAACATACCTTTCGCCATTTGCGCTAAAATTGGGTATTTTGAAGATGCAGCTTTCCACCAATTCAGAATATTGAATCCCTGGTAATTGTTCTCCTCAGCGTCCTCAAAGTACCTATCCAATTCTGATTTGGTGGTATATGAGGAAGAACCACCATCCGCTTTAAATTTTGTTAAAAAGTCATCCTCGTCTTGTGCATCTTGTTCAAAGTTCCCTTGACTTTGTGAAACTTTATCTGAACTTTGGGTATCACTTTTTGATTCATAGTGTTTAAGCACCAACTTCAGTTCCCCCAATATACTGTCAATGACAATTTTAACCTATTTTTGAATGTCATCTTCTTTCTCACCAGCTTTCTGTTCAGCCTTAAATATTCTTGTAAAACCAAATTTAATCACACGCATCTTCAATTTAGGATCTAAAACAGCTGCAAAGTACAAAATGTAATTAAAACTTTTGCCATTCAGCAAATTCCTCCAGTACTTGTCAAACTTCGCAAGCATCGTAGTACCCATAATTATACTACTCGAATCACCCGCGGCTTTCAATTTCCTTAGATCCTTGTCTATCCCCATAATATCATTAAAGAATACGTTAACAGTCATAGATTTTGAAGCAGAGGCGTTGGTGGTTTTACGCTGAAACAATTCTAACACACCTGCTAATTGTCTCGCGTAATGAAAATCTGTAATTTTTGGAACATTTTCACCCAAATCATTTCTATAACTCTTGTCCATCAAGTCGTACTTGTAAAACACCTTCTCTAACTTTTCAGCCTAATTTCCAACATCTCCCATGTGGAGTTCCATCTAATAGGCATATCTACACTAAATGATGCCTTGCTCTCGAGCTTTTCTGCCTTGACACACTTTTTAAACGTGTCCAACCTCTGAGGAGATAATCTAATATAGTGAATCGCGTCCCTGATACGATCTATACTAGTGGACCCGTCACGTAATCCGCTTTTCACAATTAGATTGAGAATGTGGGCCATACATCGGATGTGTAAATACCTTCCGTCGAACAAGAGGTTGCTTAACCTACTTTTCACAAACTCTAAGGCAACATCATTAGCCGAAGCATTATCTGCTGTAATGGTCAACACATTTTCAATATCCCATTCTTTTAGACACTTATGTGGGGCCCTACCTATATCCTCTCCTTTGTGGCTGAATATTTGCTTAAAGTTAATGATTCGTTTATGTAAAACCCAATTGTCATCAATAAAATGACAAATTACACACATATTGTTGACCCGCTGGTTTGAGGTCCAGGTATCTGTGGTTAGACACACTCGTTTGCTACTCTTTGCAAAGAAAGACTTAAGCTTTGCTTTTTCCTCTAAATATATTTCACTAATCTCTACTACATTATAAAGAGGGAGCAATGAGCAAAGATGTCCAATTTGACAAAGTTAAGATGAGAGATCAAAAGGCACATGCTTTAAACGCATAATGTCATATAAAATTTTCCTATATTAACCCTATTATGCATTGGCACTTGTACATTGTCATCACACCTCTTCACATACTTAACCTCTTCACAGCCATAATGTCGGCGATAATAGAGAATTTCACATACTTAAATCACTAATAAAATCTGCCATAACTCACCTCTTCAAATACCTCTTTCCGGCTTCCATTTCATCTAATCATCGCCATTAATGGACAATTTTAAAGCATTTGGAAGCACCATTTACAGTTATCTAATCCCTTCATTTGATTCGAGTTTCCAAATCTCCCAGACCTCTCCCATTTTTATATGGATCAACTTTCAATCTATACACTCGTTTCCATTGATTCTGAGATTCACATTAGGTAATTCGTGCAATGCATCGAATCACACAATGTATTGTTAATTCTTTCGTTTTTATTGTTTTACAATCGATTTTATATCTTCATATGTTCCAGATTGCATTTTAGTCCTGTAAATCACACATGCATTTTTTGTGATATTCTTTTAAGTTGAATCAGTTTGTTTTGCAGATTCTCTGACTCATCGGAGTTGTTGCCTTTTTTAATTTGATTGTGAGATAATGTAAATCGTCATGTTGGAAGGTAGAATTACAGGTCGGGATTAATGGATTTTCTAATTCCATGATTTCAATTAGAAACATTCTTGATGTTATGCTTTTAGCGAGCCAAGCATCCAACATCAGGTATGTACACTTGACGGAATGGATCGTTCTTTTGTTTTGCTGCTCTATTTTACATTGTCGTTCATTGATCTTCGTTTCAATCATCGTCTATAGTATTCAATTTTTTTGGATTATTCTTCTATTAGGATTACTCTTTTGACGTGATTTACATACATTGTCATGAATTCTTTATGGATGATTTTTGTTTGATTGAACAATTAGTGGTGCGTTTGACCTCTATTCTTCTCATGTAATTATTTCTATATGGTTTATGAAGGGCTTAGGATTTAGAGCATGTTTGGGATTGAGTTTGGAAACAACTTATTGACTTATTAGCTTTTTGAAAAAGCCAATAAGTCATTTTGAAAAGCTAGGATTTGGTGCTTTTCCAAATGACTTATTGACTTATTGGCTTTTCCAAAAAAGCTATTAAGTCAATAAGTCATTTTTCAACTCAATCCCAAACACCCCCTTGGTTTATTGTTTCGAATCGTTGTATATACCTGGAATCTATTTAGTGTGGCAATATCATAGACTATATGTGCCACCCAGATGTTCTGTACTACTTACTTGACATGATAGGTGAATGAATGAGGATCTTGATTTTGTGAAAAAAAAAGTTATAAATTGCATAACCATTCCATATATGTGCTTGAGGTGACCCTATTATGGTGGTAATATAAATGTGTTTGTTGAATGAATAAACTTGTGCATTCACGGTTTGGTGAATGGAGAAGGATTGAGTACAGTAGGGTTAGAAATGTGTATTTTTCTTTTAATTATTATTTTTTTGTTAAATAAGATTCAATAAGCTTTGTGCAGGTTCGGGTTAACCCGATTGTGGGTTTAAACTTGGTTCGATGTTGGCTTAGTTTCAGTTTTCTCGGTTTTGGTTTGAAAGTTTTGAAACCCGATTTACCCAATAAAATAGGAGAAGGCTAACATATTTTATGTAAGGAAGTAGGAATTGTGTGTGAAATATTTACATGTGCATAAAATGATATTGAAGGCTTATTTTTTTATTTAGTGGAACAATTTGTTGTTTTTAAAGTGTTACATATGTGTTTTTCTTTGCCAAGGACGTTCACCTTTTATCTAGGTAAGAGTTCTATTGTCTTTTGTTGCAGCGCTTCACTCGCTTCTTTAGTTTTATCTATCATATGTAGTGCAAGCATAGATGGACGAGTTTATGTATGGGAAATTACATAGTGGGCATCCCAAATTATAGGAAAGATACAACCATTGCTTGTGGGTGAATTTAGTCAAGTGAACAATGTGATTCGTCATGCCCGGATTCGATGGAATCCGGTTGGTATACTGGATGAAACTACGGCTTTTCTTGATGGGTTATATTCAGATTGCGGGATTGGGAGATTGTTTCTTAGATGTGACACCCGGCATATTTGGCTTAAACATTTTAGTAACGTCTAAGTCTACCTTAGCGGGAAACGTTTATAAACGAACTTAACTAGGTTGGTTGAGTCGGGTCAAGTTAGGATTGTCCAGGGTTCAATGATCTGGAGGATCATTGGGAGTCATTTTGGGAATACACTAGTACCGGGTCCCGTTGTTGGTGACATTACATGAACTAATTAAGTGTATGTGTAGATTATGGGTCCTGTGGTGGATTATATACATAGATGTGTTTAAATGATGTGTAGATGATTATCTGTGCTTGAATATGTTAAACATAGACTAAGGTTGCATGCTCATGTGTTAAGGTGTGTTAAAATGCGTTAAACACGACAAACTGGAAAACTAGATATACATAGGTCCTGGTTCGACCACTTCGAGTGGTCGAAGGAGGAAATATGTCTTGGTTCGACCCTTTGCAAAGGGGCGAACCTGGGATATGGAATTGGAAGAATTTCATTCGACCAAGTCAGGGTTCATTCGACCCTGTGAAAGGGTCGAAGGAGGCCACATTCGACCACTGATAGGGGTCGAAGGTGGAATAGTATAAATACCAAACTTTGTCATTTTTCACCATTTCACAAACCCTAACCGTCTCAAAACACTCTCAAACGATTTTAATCACTAAGGAAGGAGTTTTTGCTCTTCTTTTTCATAATCTAACCTATCTACAACATCTAAACAAGAATCCAAGGTGTGTTCTTAATCCTAAATCTTTTTAAGGCATTTTAATCCGTTTTTATCTAACCCCAAATGTCCAGATCTGTTCTAAGGAAGATTTTATCAATAAAAACCTTTTAAACACCTTTCTAAATCTAAACCCTATCATTAAACGTCGGTTTTGTATCAATAAACATATGTTAAGTATGTGTTATGTGATGTTATGTGTTGTTTAATGATTTGCTGCTGTTCTAATGTTAGAAACATGATCTAGGGCTGCTATGAATGATGGTTTTAGATTGTAAAGGTTATTATTCGATAGATGATGATATTATGGGTATTTTGGGGATTTTATGAAATCTAGGGCTTGTGCATGTTGAGTATTATCAATAAAATGGTTGGGGGTTTTCGATTATAAGTTAAACTGAGTATTTGTAGATGATTATAGGTTGGTATTGAAAAGTTTCCAAATTGGGTAAAGATTTCATGCATGATGTGACATTTCCATAATTTTGCCATTTTGGGAAAGTATTAAAACAAGCTGGTTTTGGGGCAAAATTGGTGGGATTATGTAGGTATATGTTAATCATACTTGACTGCTGTGTTTGATGATGTTTCGGGATGTTTCGAATGTGTTTGAAGCGTTTTTAGGAAAATTATTAAAACAGGGGCGAACCTGGACTCATTCGACCATTCGAATGGTCGAAGGAGAGAATCCAGGGTCGAACCTGGAAAATGTTGGGCGAACCTGATCAAACGGTCGAACGTGGAAAAACGGGCGAAGGAGAACTTAAAAACGGGCGAAGGAGACTTAAAATGGGCGAAGGAGATTTTATCTGACTAGTTCGACCGTTCTGATGCAGAAATGAGATTTTTGATACGAACTAAGTGTTTTATGCTTGAACCTTGTGTGTAATCTATGTGTACTTGATTTTTTAGGGTAATGAGTCACCAACGGGATGTCGGGTCGGTCTAGTGTGTCGGTTAAACATTTAAACACGCTTTAAAACATACTTGGTTACGATCTGGACAATCGGGGACTAGATAACCTTATGGTTATTAGTCGGAACACTTATGTGAACATTTTGATAGATCTCCGGTAGAGGGATTATCAAGGGCTTAGCATTTTTACTAGTAACCGAAGAACGCTATCTAAGGTGAGTTCACGGCCCCACTTTTACAGCTTTAACTTTTGGGGGAGAAAACATGCGCTAAACTATTTTGGTAACATATGTCATACTATGGTTTTAACTTGTATTGCTATACGATCTTTGGAAGTCCCGGGGGAAACCATGAATGTGCGGGGATGCACAACGGGGGAAATGTGGATAGATCTATTGGGCGTGACCTGCCCCACTCGACGGCTTGGAGGGCCGGGCGGGTGCATGTTGTCTCGAACTTTGCTAAACATGCTGAACATATTCGGGCTGCTTAAACATATGCTAAACATTGCTAAACGTGTCCAGTAATGGTTTCCAATCGTAGTAGTAATAAAACATACGCCTAGCTAGCGTACTTGGTGACATTGGTATAGTATGGACATGGTAACGTTTTGGTAACTTTGGGAACTTATTGAACAAACCTGTGAACTCACCAGCATTATATGTTGACGTCTTTTTTGCATGTTTTTCTCAGGTCGCTAAGGTAGCAACAGAGGACTAGGCGCACGAGTCTGCATGGCGTCTAGGCTTAGTTTCATGTTTTGAATAAAGTTTTGAACATTGTCGTACATGTTTTTGTAACTGGTTAAATGCTTCCGCTATGGTTTTATAAATTGAGAACTATGTTTGTGTTTACGTATTTCATATAGTGTTGTTTATTGTGACCGTTGACTTCGATCCTGGTTTGTCATGCGCCTCGCGGTAAAACTCCGCAAGTGAAAATTTGAGGGTGTGACATTAGACATGGTTTCACCATTCATATGTAATATATGGTTTGGTGCAAGTATTGTAATTTTTATCAACACACTGTATTTAATAAGCATTTGTAGGTCAAAACATGTCATTGGAAAACTTGTTTAGATTCATGTAATGAAGGGATATAATAAATGCATCTTGCTAGGAAATAGGCATGCCCTTTATAAAAATAATTTTATAGTTAACAATAAAATAGGAGAAGGCAGTTTTGGTACCATTTTTCGTATTTTGACACCCCATATATGATTCTTATTGACCAACAATGGATCAAAACAAATTCCCAAAGCAAACAATAATGACATGCTTATGAAAGAATGGTATGTTATATTATATTTCACTCCTATCAGTTTGTGTCTTTGTGAACGACTGAATAACAAATTGATAAAAAAAAACTATCATTCAGATTTCAATTGAGAAAAGAGATAAAATCTCAACCACTATCACAATCTAGATTCGAATCCCTCTTCTATCATATTAAAATTAAAGGTCAAATCAAGTTGTCTTTGAAGACGTTAATCTTGAATTAGGAGATAAAGATCAAGACGGGTTATAGATAATTCTTGGTGAATTATTTATTAAGTCTTTTATGTTTAATAAGGGATAATTATTGGTTTAACTAGATAGGTTTATCTAGTTGGTTTATTTTATTATTTAATTAGTATTTGAGTTGGGTTAGGATTAGAATAAGTTTAGTATAAATAGATGGTTAAATCAATTGTATTTGGTGTGCTTTGGTTGATAATAAAAAGAGCCGAACGAGTTCGTTCAACCTCGTGTATTTTGTGTTCGATCAAAGGGCCTGATTTTCCAACAATTGGTATCAGAGCTTGGCGGTTTTGAGAGTCGTTTTCTGAGAAGGGGGAGCACCCCCTAGCGCGGTTGCAGGGAGGTAAAACGGCAGGCTGATTGAAGACAGAAAAAAAGGGTGTTGAACTAAACCGCAAAATTGAGTAGGCAATAGAAGGGCGGTTGGTATCGTGAATAAAGGAAAGGTTTATACTTTTCTTTTGAGTAGCAATCAATAAGGTAAACAAAACACAAGGATTTGTTTTATTGAGGTGTGATTATTTTGTTTAATTCTTCCATTGAAAAAAAGGAACGGAGGAGTTGATTTATTTTTCTCTTATGGACAGCAGAAAAATAACAGTGGTATGCGAGTAGAAAAATCAATAAAAGATTAGGTTTCTTTTTTTGTAATTTCTTGGAGCTACGATTTAAAGGCAAACATGAGTTGTTTTTGGAAGTACAATTAAACAAAAAGGGGTTTTGTTTTGGAAGGTGCATAGGTGGTTGTGTCAGGTGATGTGATCAATGCACAATAAAGAAAAAAAATCTAACGGGCGTGTCACGGACAAACGAAAGAGCGAGTAGCTAAGGAATTCATTTGGCGATCGAAAAGACGGAATAGCGGGGTGTTATTGTCTTTGTTGGTGATTGATATTTGTGATAGCGAATGATGGTTCGGGTCAATCGATATTACGGGGAGTACCGTTTGGGATGACATTGGTAACCAGTGACCAGTTCGTATTGATTTAGTAGTGAAGCTTCACGCATTAGCAACTTTCAATCCAGGTGAGATCAAGACCCGGTCCTTCCCGCCAATGATAAGAATGGAAAAACCGGTGTAGGTTGTTCTTTTTGGCAGATGTATCTGATCGGAATTTGCGGATAGACAGACGGAAGAAGATTCGTCAAAGCGGGGTGCTTTGAATCTTGTCGTGTCTAGCAAGGAAAGAAAAAACGGAAGAAGCGGGGAGCTTGTTTTTTTCTTTGATCGGTGGTCAAGAATGGTGTAGTTCTGGTAACCCGGGAGGAGGGAGATATGAATCTTGGTCAAGGAATTGAAGTTGTCGGTCATAGTGCGGATGTGAAGAAACGAGTCCAATTCAAGATTAAGGGGGAGAATGAAGACGTTAATCTTGAATTAGGAGATAAAGATCAAGACGGGTTATAGATAATTCTTGGTGAATTATTTATTAAGTCTTTTATGTTTAATTAGGGATAATTATTGGTTTAACTAGATACGTTTATCTAGTTGGTTTATTTTATTATTTAATTAGTATTTGAGTTGGGTTAGGATTAGAATAAGTTTAGTATAAATAGACGGTTAAATCAATTGTATTTGGTGTGCTTTGGTTGATAATAAAAAGAGCCGAACGAGTTCGTTTAACCTCATGTGTTTTGTGTTCGATCAAAGGGCCTGATTTTCCAACAGTCTTCATATCAAGAAAAATCGTAACAATATCTTGAATAACACAGAATGAAATAATATTTTTTAAGGTTGTTGCAAAATCAAGTTGTTTAGGAGTGGTGAGATGAAAATAATCATGTTCAATAATGTAATATTTTATAGGAACTTGTTTTAGAATTAATAAGTTTGTGTGATTAGAATTTTTTGGAGATTCATAAAATGAAGGGAAACTAAATGCATCTTTGTAGGAATAGGCATGCCCTTTATAAAACTAAATTGCAGGTGGTGGTTGTAGTGACAGGCATGGAGGAAACGTGCAGGGTGTCCGGTGGTTAGGTCTGGTTTAAGGTGGTGAGTGGAGATGGATGATTGAATCGGTGATGTGTGTAAGAGAGATGAAAAGCTAGAAGATGATATGTGAAAGAACACGTGGGTGGAGGACATGATGACAGACATAGGTAAACGTGGAGTCAGATAAACAATGAGAATCACTGTTCAAATACGTTCGATTATTAATATAGTCTAATTTTAGCGTTAACAATAAGATAGGAGAAGATGGCTTTCGTCATGTTTACAACATAACTTAGTGATATATTTTTACTTTATGTGTATTAGTTGTCTTATTAATTGGTATTAAAAATAAATTACGTTGAACCTGTCACACAATGTGTACCAAAAAAAACATACCACCTCGCGGTAACGCGCGGGCTTTCCCCCTAGTATCCCTAGCAATGGTAAACCTACTGGGCATCTTAAAAGTTGGATTAAAGCTTTGTATAACCCTTCTAAATCCCTTATGTTCAACAGATGAAAACGGTTGCTCATCTATAATAATCATCTTAGCTATTGCTCTTCTACTTGCTTTCTCACAATATTTTCAAGATTTTACCTCACATGTCCCGCCCTCACCATCATCGCTCTTTTTGAGAAATATATTGCTTTGGTTTTTCAAGTTATCTGGGTGTTTTTCACATCTCCTACTATGTTTACCCAATGAGGAGGTACCGTTTTTTACCGGATCAGTAGCCAATTCTTTTAATATTTCAATTACCAATTTTATGATGAAACCAATTTTATATTGTAAATCGCTTTTAATATTTAAATTACCAAAGGCATTTCGGACTTTTTATAAGATGTTTTTGCAATGTCGCTATTCCACATTTAGTCGGGTCAGCAAAATACACTATCCTGCATTTTTTGCATCTTGCCGCTTTATTCCCATCCGCATCAGTAAACTTTTCAAACACTGCCCAAACTTTAGTCGACGTAATTCTTCTTCGATTCATCTTAGCTTGTTAAAAAAACAAATAATAATATTAACAAACCAAATACAGATTTTATAAGAAATGTGTATATAATCATGCGTTTTTTATATTTGCACACCAATTGTTCGATCGAATTCTGTATATCAATTTTTTTAGAAGATGATATGTGTACAGTTTATATTTATCATTGTAGAAGCTACTTCTAGTTTATATCAATGATCCATGTAACAAAGATATATTAGTTTATATGTGTGTTTATATCAATGATCACTTATAATAACTATACTATTAAACCATCAGGTTAGTGCAGCCAGTCGTAAGGAATTACAACTAATCAATAATCATAATGGTTATCCAATTAGCAATCATAGGTTTCAGACATGAGACATAGAACATTACAACTAATCAATTACAATAAATATATGAATAAATAGTATGTATATGCAATATGTTTAATAATGCCAAGACTGAAACCCAGATTTCTGATTGTATGATTGCAGGTAGGAAAGATGTTCTTCCAATTAATTGCAGCCAGCCGTAGGGAAGATGAATTGTGTTTAAAGTTCGGATTTTGGGTCAAAGGTGGGTTTTTATTTTAGAAATTGTTGAATATGTGTACAGATATTAGGTTTGGGCCATGATTTGGATAACTATTATGATTATTTTGGCACAAATATTTGATTCAGTTATTATGTTTGTTATTAAATTTCGGTCCAATTTTTTTTCGGTTTTAAACCCTTTCAGAACCGACCCGACCCGAAACCCGATTTTGTTGATTTACAGGGACCAACTAGAGAACCTAAACTACATATACGGTTCGGTCCAAGTCTAAATTTGGTTCGGTTCTCGGTTTTATTTCGGTCCGGCCCTAATATGCTCACCCCTAGGATGAATTTAGGTGAATAATATTGATACATATTGATTTAAATTTGATATAAAAATTGTTTATGTAAGTGCATGATTGCAATATCAAACCATCCACAATGGTTAATGCCATGGAGTATTTTTCACCACATCAGCATCATCACTGCCTTTCAGAAAATGTGTCATTGTTAATACTTCTTAATGCACTTTCAATCATTATTTTCTATATTTTTTCTCTTATTTAGCACTAGATATTTGCCCGCGTTGACACGCAGTTTACCAACGTACGATTATTTGGAGTAGTATAACGTATAAGAAAAATAAAGTAGAAACATTTTATTAAAATTTAAAAGCAACGAATACACATTTATTCAAATATCGCTGAAAATTTCCTTATAAACAACATTTTTTGTTTTAGTCATCACTTTCCCATCAGCATCCAGTATAAGTAACTTCACGCCTGCCCTGCTTTTAACTCTTGATAATGCGACATAAAGCTGGCCGTGTGAGAATACAGGGTTTCTTAAATACAATCCAACCTTTGATAAAGACTGTCCTTGGCTTTTATTGATGGTCATTGCAAAACATACGCTTATTGGGATTGACGCCTTTGGAACTTTACTGGAATCTTGATATCAGATGGTATCAAATTTATTCTTGGAATAAGAGTTTTGGTACCAATGTTTCCACCTGATATGATCTCGGCTTCAATAACACGCTTTGCAAGTCTGGTGATTCGTAATCTCGTTCCATTGCACAAACCATTTTGTTGATCTATGTTTCTCAACAACATGACGGGTACACCAACTTTAAGTGCTAAACGATGGTTAGGTAACCCAGAAATTTTTAAACCATTAAGGACATCAGGAGAGTATAAGTCTTCCTGTGAACGGTTATTACCATTCTCAATCTGACATATACTATCAGAGCTCAGATACTCGACTTCATCTCCAGGAAACAATGCAAGAAGCCTTTCATTTATATCATGTACGACTTCATTTGTAGGTGCAAGTATTGCTCGTTCTCCAAAGTAATCTTTATCTTTGTAAAGTTGGATAAGTGAAGGGTAGACGAAGTCAATTAATCTAGAAATCGGATCTGATGTACCTTTAATAAGAAGATCATCTGGAATGTCCACATCAAACTCATCATCATGAATTGACTCACCAACTTTACCCTCACCTAATTCAAGAAGCCAGTTTGCAAATGCCTTTGTTTCATCGGATTCAGACGTGTTGTTACCCAACGTTAACCTCATGTTTTTTTGTTAAAGTGAGGACTTTGCAACTATTCCAAATAGGAGAAGAAGTTATTGATGCATTTAAAATATCTCTTCTACTACCATTTGGAACAACCGGAAGGATCTGTCTAAAATCACCACCCAAAACCATAACCTTACCACCAAAAGGCAAATCAGAATTAGGTGAAGAATTTGACTGCAGGACGTCTTTCATTGTACGATCAAGTGCCTCAAAAGCATGCTTGTGAATCATTGGAGCTTCATCCCAAATAATTAACTTAGTTTGCTTCAATAAATCAGCAATATCACTATTGGGCTTTATACCGCACAATGATTGTTCAGTAACATTCAAAGGTATACGAAACCTAGAATGCGCTGTCCTTCCACCAGATAACAGCAGAGAAGCAATACCACTGGATGCAACGTTCAAAACAATTTGTCCTTTAGATCTTATGGCAGCAGACAACGTTTTCCATAAAAAGGTTTTACCAGTTCCTCCAAAACCATAAACAAAGAATAGCCCACCTTTGTTACCATCAACCGCATGAATGATTTGATCAAAAATTGAACGTTGCTCATCAGTTAAAGAACGTGAATGGGTATGAAATTCCTCAGCCAACGTACTTACTTGATAATTCAGCTCATCAAGAATCAAACGGTTATTTGCAGATGATATCGAATCATTATCCGGATAAGGCATAGAAGGAAACCTACGCAGGCTTGAGTTATTCCGAAGCAACTGTTTCTCAATTTCAAGCAACGTAAGGTTCTTTATTTGTTCATCAGGAAGAGACAAACCTAAAAACGAAAAAGTTTGGAACATTCAATTTAAAAGAAAAGGGACATTAAAAAAAATAAATTCATTAAATTTCGAAATTAAAATTTGTTACCTTCAATTTGGAATACGTCTTCGTGTCTACTACGCATAATACCATCTGACAGATACTTCCATGATTTTTCCCAAACATGCTCAGGCCTAGATAAGGTATTAGACAGCAACATCATCGCAAACAAATTACGAAGAGAATATCCAGAACCTGTATAATGAGCCTCTTCAATAGCTTCTACATATTCTGTGACACCCGGCATGTTCGGCTTAATTTACCGACGGAGCTCGGTAATGTTCACAACGTCTTCCATGTGTCTAACTTAAGGAAGTGTTTGGCTGACGAATCTCTTGTGGTACCACTGGAAGAGATCAAGGTAGATGATCGTCTTCGCATTGTGGAGGAACCCGTGGAGATTCTGGATTACAAGATTCGTAGCCTTCGGCGGAGTAAAATCCGCATCGTTAAAGTCCGTTGGAACTCGGATCGTGGACCGGAGTTCACGTGGGAACGAGAGGACCAGATAAAGGCTAAGTACCCTCATCTCTTTCCGAAGCGCGCGTTCGAGTCCAGGCATGTCACTGCTGAAGCAGAGTGAATCTCGGGACGAGATTCCCTTTCAACGTGGGGATGATGTGACAACCAGTAACCTTTCTCTTCGTTTTCTTCCTTTTCGTCTTTTTCATTTTTGGGCTTTGTGCAATTTTCGGGACGAAAATTCTTTCAACGTGGGGATGATGTGACACCCGGCATGTTCGGCTTAAACATAATAGTAACATCTAAGTCTACCTTAGCGAGAAACGTTATAAACAAACTTAACTGGGTTAGTTGAGTCGGGTCAGATTAGGATTGTCCAGGGTTCAATGATCTGGAGGATCATTGGGAGTCATTTTGGGAATACACTAGTACCGGGTTCCGATGTTGGTGACATTACATGAACTAATTAAGTATATGTGTAGATTATGGGTCGTGTGGTGAATTGTATACTTATACTTGCTTAAACGATGTACAAATGATTATACGTGCCTAAGTATGCTAAATATAGACTATGGATGCATGCTTATGTGTTAAGATGTGTTAGAATGCGTTAAACACGACAAACTGGAAATCTGGAAAAATGATATCTCTGGTTCGACCGTTCGAAGGGGTCGAACCTGGCCCCCAGTTTTCTAATAAAAGTCTCCTTCGACCGGACCAAAACCACCTTCGACCCATATGAAGGGTCGAACCTGGCTAACTATTTTGAAGATGTTACCTTCGACCATTTAAGCTCCACCTTCGCCCATATGAAGGGGTCGAACCTGGACCTGGTATAAATACCATCCTTAGTCATTTTTCATCATTTCACAAACCCTAAACGCCTCTAAACACTCTCTATCAACTATTATCATTGGGGAAGGAGTTTTTGAGCTTGTTTTTCATAGTCTAACTCTCTAAATCATTACAAGTGAAGATCTAAGGTGTGTTCTTCATTTCAAATCCTTTTTAAACAATTTTGACTTGTTTTCATCTAAACCCCAAGAGTCCAGATCTGATATCAACATGTTTTATGAGTAAAAACCTTCCTAATATCTTCCTAACCAAAACCTATTCATAAACAATGAGTTTTTATACAAATCAACATGTGTTAATGTGGTATTATGCATTGTTTGACGATTACTTGCTATATAGATGATATGACAACAACCTAGGACTGTTATTAATGGTGAGTTATGATTGAAACGTGATACAATTGATTGTTGATGGTGCTTTGTCGATTAAAGGAATTTTTAGTTAGATCTAGGGCTTGTTTTTGATGGTAATGATAGAGTTATGATAAGGGGTTTCTTGTTCATGATGATTTGAGTATGTTGAGCTAATTATTGATTAATTCCAGAAAGTTTCCTAATTGGGTAATAATTTCATGCATGATGATGTGACATCTCCATAATTTACTATTTTAGGAAACTTGTAAAACGGATAGATTTTGGGGTAAAATCGGTAGGGTTTCGTAGGGATATATTAATGATGGTTGACTACTGTAACTCATGATGTTTCGTGATGTTTTCGGATGTTTTTGACGCGTTTTTGGGAAAAATAAACAGCAGGGTCGAACCTGGAGTACCTTCGACCAGTCGAACGGTCGAAGGTGGATCTCCAGGGTCGAACCTGGAAACTGAAGGGTCGAACGAACTACCAAAGGGGCGAAGGAGGAAGAAAAGGGACGAAGGTGGAAGTTTAAAGCCACCTTCGACCACTCAAAGCCACGTTCGACCCTACGATAACAGAAATGAGATTTTTGATACAAACTAAGTGTTTTACGCTTGGACCTTGCGTGTAATCTATGTGTACTTGATTAGTTAGAGTAATGGGTCACCAACGGGATGTCGGGTCGGTCTAGTGTGTCGGTTAAACATTTAAACACGTTTTAAAACATACTTGGTTATGATCTGGACAATCGGGGACTAGATAACCTTATGGTTATTAGTCGGAGCACTTATGTGAACGTTTTGATAGATCTCCGGTAGAGGGATTATCAAGGGCTAAACATCTTTACTTATAATTGAAGAACGCAATCTAAGGTGAGTTCACTGCCCCACTTTTACTGCTTAAACTTTTGGGGGAGAAAACATGCGCTAAACTATTTTGGTAACATATGCCATACTATGGTTTTGAACTTGTGTACTATGCGATCTTTTGAAAGTCCCGGGGGAAACCATGAATGTGTGGGGTTGCACAACGGGGGAAATGTGGATAGATCTATTGGGCGTGACCTGCCCCACTCGACGGCTTGGAGGGCCGGGCGGGTGCATATTGTCTCGAACAGGAACATTATCATGCTGAACATTACGGGCTGCTAAATATGCTAAACATTGCTAAACGTGTCTAGTAATGGTTTCCAATCGTAGTAGTATCAAAACATACGCCTAGCTAGCGTACTTGGTAACATTGATATAGTATGGACATGGTAACATCGGTAACACTTGGTAACTCTTTTGAACAAACCTGTGAACTCACCAGCATTATATGTTGACGTCTTTTTGGCATGTTTTTCTCAGGTCGCTAAGGTAGCAACAACTGGAACTAGGCGCACGAGTCTGCACGGGCGTCTAGGGTTTAGAGCATGGTTTTTGTTAAACATTTGAACTATGTCTGTTGGGTTGTAAACATTTAAAGCTTCCGCTACAGTTTATGTTTTTATAATTACATCTTTTGAGTATTGTGCTATTCATATAGTGTTGTTTATTGTGACCGTTGACTTGAATCCTGGTTTGTCATGCGCCTCGCGGTAAAACCCCGCAAGAGGAATTTGAGGGTGTGACAGATTGGTATCAGATCCAATGGTTATAGTGAACTAGGACTGCATTTAGAGTCTAGTCTATAGCCGAGTCGCACACACTAGACGGTCACATACTTGAGTCGGTTTGGAACATGTACTAACCTTGTCGGGGTGTCTTTACATCATCATCGCACTTCTCTGTTACATCATCCGTCCTCACTCTTGGCTTTATACACTCTTATGTTCTTCTTCGGGGTTTGAAGGAGAAGGAGTTGACTCGTTGGTTATTGCACGGCAGTGTCGTATATTGGGGTAGTCTTGCGTACTCTCGGGGTCTGTCCAGGATTCGGACATCTCCCTTCCATACCCCAATAGACGCACTTGCTTACACATTATCTTGTGCACTTATGCTTGTGATAGCATGATGCTAAATGCCGATATTCGGCGACTTGAGTTCAAGCTGAGGGAAAGCTTGGAGGACCATGTAGAGCAGTTTATCATTTCGGGTGCACACGAAATCATAAACTGAAATGCATGAGAATCCAAGTGGACTCTGAACTTGGATGCATAGTCCTGGATTGGGTCTAGACGTAATTTTTTTTCTAGCTACTAGTGGTTGACACTAGCAGTGAATCTGAATCTCTCGATTTTTGATTTGTCAGATCATGTCGGGCGCACGTGGTGGTGGACGTCGTGGTGGTGCTCGTGGCGGCGGTGGCCGTGGCGGTGGTCGTGGTAACATCAACATGACCCAAGCAGAGCTGAACAACTTGCTTCAACAGCAAGTGAACATAGCCTTGGCTGCTTTCCAGGCTGGGCACAATGCTCTGGGTGGTGCTGCTGTCAACCCACCTCCACCTCAGTGTTCCTACAAGAAGTTTAGGGACTGCCAGCCCCATAACTTCGCAGGGACTGAAGGGGCAGTGGGACTGCTCCGATGGTTGGAGAATGTCGAATCTGTTTTCTTGATGTGTAACTGTCCTGTTGAGGACCGGGTCAAGTATGCCACTGCGACATTTGAGGGTCCTGCTTTGTCATGGTGGAATGCTACTACGCAGAACATGGGCTTGGGGGAGGCTCATGCTATGCTTTGGGCGGATTTTGTTCGGCTACTGAAGAGCGAGTACTGTCCCAGGGAGGAAGTGCAGAAGTTGGAGCATGAAGTCTGGAACTATAAGATGGTGGGGTCCGAGATTGAGGAGTATACCGTGCGACGCAATGGGCTGGCGGTGTTGTGTCCTGACATGCACACACCTGAGTACCGTAGGATTGAGCATTACATCTCTGGGTTGGTGCCGGAGATTGCTGGGTTAGTAGCTGCTGGGAACCTACCCACGCTGGCTGAGGTCGTCCGTTCTGCACATAAGATGACCAACATGAAGATTTTGTAGGGTGTTTTACCTCCCAAGGGTTCGGCTGTGAAAGGTTCTGAAGGCAACAAGAGGAAGTGGGAGAACGTGGGTAAGAGTGCAGTGCCGGCGTCGTCTCAACCGGCCAAGAAGTTTGAAGGATCTGGGTCGTCTTCTTCGCAGAAGACAGGTGGATACGTTGGGAAGCATCCCAAGTGTAACAAGTGTGGCTTTCACCATTCTGGGAATTGTGATCGGGCTCGTTGTCATCGGTGCCATCAGTTGGGGCACCATGCTAAGGATTGCAAGGTGGCGCTCACCCCAACCCAGACTCCTGCGGCTACTCCTGCTCCTGCTGCTCAGGGGACTCAGGGGAGGCAGGGGTTTTACAACTGTGGTGACACGGGACATTTCAAGCGTGATTGTCCCAAACTGAAGCAGGGCGATAACGGGAGGGGCGGGAACGGTAACGGGAATGGCGGCGGAGGCAGGACTGCGCGTGCTTTCGTCATTGGGTCTGCGGAGGCTAGGCAGGATCCAGACACAGTTACCGGTACGTTCCTTCTCAACAATCACTATGTTTATGTTCTATTTGATTCTGGTGCCGATAAGAGCTTCGTATCTGTGGATGTTAGTCAATTGCTAGATGTAGTGCCCACACCTTTAGAGGCTAAGTACTTAATAGAATTGGCTAACGGTAAGAACATCGAGGCGACTCATATCCTTAGGGAGTGTCACTTGGAACTGTCGGGTCTGTCATTCCCCATTGACCTTATGCCTGTACCTCTGGGTAGTTTCGATGTCGTTGTGGGCATGGATTGGTTATCGTTGTATCGTGCAGAGATTGTTTGCTTTGACAAGGTTATTCGGATCCCTCTCCCCGATGGAGAGATTCTTTCGGTCCACGGCGAGAAAAGCGGTGCTCCGCTGAGTATCATTTCCAGCATGAAAGCCCGTAAGTATCTTCGAAAGGGCTGTTCGGCCATTCTGGCACTTGTTAACGTTTCTACTGACGATGAGAAGAAGATCGAGGATATTCCGGTGGTTCGTGACTTTTCTGACGTGTTTCCTGATGATTTGCCTGGTCTTCCTCCCCATCGTCAGGTTGAGTTTGGTATTGATCTTGCTCCGGGCGCAGCTCCTATTGCCCGAGCTCCGTATCGTCTTGCACCTCCCGAGATGCAAGAGTTATCCAGCCAGTTACAGGAACTCTTGGAAAAGGGTTTCATCCGACCGAGCTCGTCCCCGTGGGGAGCTCCTATTTTGTTTGTGAAGAAGAAGGATGGGAGCCTTCGTATGTGTATTGATTACCGTGAGCTGAACAAGGTGACCATCAAGAATCGTTATCCTCTTCCTCGCATTGATGATCTCTTTGACCAGCTTCAGGGCTCCAGCTACTACTCGAAGATTGACTTGCGGTCCGGTTATCACCAGTTGCGCGTCAGGGAAGCTGACGTTCAGAAGACTGCTTTTCGCACTCGTTATGGCCATTTTGAGTTCTTGGTCATGCCTTTCGGCCTCACTAATGCACCGGCGGTGTTCATGGATTTGATGAACCGCGTTTGTAAACCGTACCTTGATAAGTTCGTCATCGTGTTCATTGATGACATTCTGATTTATTCCAAGAACAAGGCGGATCATGAGGAACATCTGCGGTTGGTCTTGGAACTTTTGAGACGGGAGCAGTTGTATGCTAAGTTCTCAAAGTGTGATTTTTGGTTGCTGGAAGTTCAATTCCTAGGGCATGTGGTGAATGAACTGGGAATTCATGTCGATCCGGCTAAGATCGAAGCTATTAAAGACTGGGAAGCACCAAAGACGCCATCTGAGGTGCGGCAATTCCTGGGTCTTGCAGGTTACTATCGGCGTTTTATCGAGGGATTTTCGAAGATCGCTCAACCCCTCACTGCTCTCACCCAGAAGGACCGAAAGTTCGACTGGGACGAACCACAGGAATCAGCATTCCAGATGCTGAAGCTTAAACTTTGTTCTGCTCCTATCTTATCCTTGCCAGAGGGTACGGATGATTTCGTTGTGTACTGTGATGCTTCGATTCGGGGTCTCGGTTGCGTGTTGATGCAACGTGGGAAGGTTATCGCTTAAGCTTCTCGTCAACTCAAGGTTCACGAGAAGAACTATACTACTCACGACTTGGAGCTGGGTGCAGTAGTATTTGCGTTGAAAATCTGGAGACATTACTTGTACGGTACCAAGTGTGAAGTATACACCGATCACAAGAGTCTCCAGCATATTTTCGACCAGAAGGTGTTAAACATGCGGCAGCGTCGTTGGGTTGAACTCTTGAACGACTACGACTGTGCGATTAAGTACCATCCTGGCAAGGCAAACGTTGTGGCGGATGCCTTGAGCAGGAAGGAGTCGGCGAAGCCTCGGCGTGTCCGAGCCTTGCAGCTTACCATTCATTCCTCCTTGCCTGACCGGATCCGTTCGGCTCAGGTGGATGCCTTGAAGGAGGAAAACCTTAAGGCCGAAACGATGCACAGTGCCGACAAACATCTTGAGCTTAGGTCTGATGGCCTACAATACTTCGCTGGGCGTGTTTGGGTTCCTTTACTCGGGGGATTACGGGAGCTTGTCTTGGACGAGGCTCACAAATCCCGGTATTCTATTCATCCAGGCTCCGATAAGATGTATCAGGATCTGAAGATACTTTATTGGTGGCCGAACATGAAGGCCGATATAGCCTCCTATGTGAGCAAATGCTTGACCTGTGCTAAGGTCAAGGTGGAGTATCAGAAGCCGTCTGGTCTCCTACAGCAACCTGAGATTCCAGAATGGAAGTGGGAGCGGATCACGATGGATTTCGTCACCAAACTACCGAGATCGCCAAGTGGTTGTGACATGATTTGGGTGATCGTCGACCGGTTGACGAAATCGGCACACTTCATACCTATTAAGGAAATGGATGGACTCGAGCGGTTGGCTCGACTCTACCTTAAGGAGGTGGTTTCTCGGCACGGGGTGCCTGTTTCTATCATTTCTGATCGTGATTCCCGCTTTGCCTCGCGTTTCTGGAAGGCTCTTCATAAGGCCTTGGGTACTCAGTTGGATATGAGTACGGCTTATCATCCGCAAACTGACGGGCAGAGTGAGCGGACGATACAAACACTGGAGGACATGCTGCGGGCATGCGTCATTGATTTTGGCAAGGGTTGGGAGACTCACCTGCCGTTGGTGGACTTCTCCTACAACAACAGCTACCACTCCAGTATCGGGGCAGCTCCGTTCGAAGCTCTGTATGGACGGAAATGCCGATCTCCCTTGTGTTGGGCCGAGGTGGGCGAGAGTCAGCTCACTGGCCCGTAACTGGTGTACGAAACTTCAGAGAAAATCGTACAGATCTGTAACCGTTTGGCAGCTGCGCGGGATCGTTAGAAGAGCTATGCCGATCGCCGTCGCAAACCACTAGAGTTCCAGGTTGGGGACAAGGTGCTTCTGAAAGTTTCACCATGGAAGGGCGTCATACGCTTTGGAAAGCGTGGCAAGCTTAACCCTCGTTACGTCGGACCGTTCGCAATCCTGGAACGGATTGGACAGGTAGCGTACAGACTTGATTTACCGACGGAGCTCGGTAATGTTCACAACGTCTTCCATGTGTCTAACTTAAGGAAGTGTTTGGCTGACGAATCTCTTGTGGTACCACTGGAAGAGATCAAGGTAGATGATCGTCTTCGCATTGTGGAGGAACCCGTGGAGATTCTGGATTACAAGATTCGTAGCCTTCGGCGGAGTAAAATCCGCATCGTTAAAGTCCGTTGGAACTCGGATCGTGGACCGGAGTTCACGTGGGAACGAGAGGACCAGATAAAGGCTAAGTACCCTCATCTCTTTCCGAAGCGCGCGTTCGAGTCCAGGCATGTCACTGCTGAAGCAGAGTGAATCTCGGGACGAGATTCCCTTTCAACGTGGGGATGATGTGACAACCGGTAACCTTTCTCTTCGTTTTCTTCCTTTTCGTCTTTTTCATTTTTGGGCTTTGTGCAATTTTCGGGACGAAAATTCTTTCAACGTGGGGATGATGTGACACCCGGCATGTTCGGCTTAAACATAATAGTAACATCTAAGTCTACCTTAGCGAGAAACGTTATAAACAAACTTAACTGGGTTAGTTGAGTCGGGTCAGATTAGGATTGTCCAGGGTTCAATGATCTGGAGGATCATTGGGAGTCATTTTGGGAATACACTAGTACCGGGTTCCGATGTTGGTGACATTACATGAACTAATTAAGTATATGTGTAGATTATGGGTCGTGTGGTGAATTGTATACTTATACTTGCTTAAACGATGTACAAATGATTATACGTGCCTAAGTATGCTAAATATAGACTATGGATGCATGCTTATGTGTTAAGATGTGTTAGAATGCGTTAAACACGACAAACTGGAAATCTGGAAAAATGATATCTCTGGTTCGACCGTTCGAAGGGGTCGAACCTGGCCCCCAGTTTTCTAAAAAAAGTCTCCTTCGACCGGACCAAAACCACCTTCGACCCATATGAAGGGTCGAACCTGGCTAACTATTTTGAAGATGTTACCTTCGACCATTTAAGCTCCACCTTCGCCCATATGAAGGGGTCGAACCTGGACCTGGTATAAATACCATCCTTAGTCATTTTTCATCATTTCACAAACCCTAAACGCCTCTAAACACTCTCTATCAACTATTATCATTGGGGAAGGAGTTTTTGAGCTTGTTTTTCATAGTCTAACTCTCTAAATCATTACAAGTGAAGATCTAAGGTGTGTTCTTCATTTCAAATCCTTTTTAAACAATTTTGACTTGTTTTCATCTAAACCCCAAGAGTCCAGATCTGATATCAACATGTTTTATGAGTAAAAACCTTCCTAATATCTTCCTAACCAAAACCTATTCATAAACAATGAGTTTTTATACAAATCAACATGTGTTAATGTGGTATTATGCATTGTTTGACGATTACTTGCTATATAGATGATATGACAACAACCTAGGACTGTTATTAATGGTGAGTTATGATTGAAACGTGATACAATTGATTGTTGATGGTGCTTTGTCGATTAAAGGAATTTTTAGTTAGATCTAGGGCTTGTTTTTGATGGTAATGATAGAGTTATGATAAGGGGTTTCTTGTTCATGATGATTTGAGTATGTTGAGCTAATTATTGATTAATTCCAGAAAGTTTCCTAATTGGGTAATAATTTCATGCATGATGATGTGACATCTCCATAATTTACTATTTTAGGAAACTTGTAAAACGGATAGATTTTGGGGTAAAATCGGTAGGGTTTCGTAGGGATATATTAATGATGGTTGACTACTGTAACTCATGATGTTTCGTGATGTTTTCGGATGTTTTTGACGCGTTTTTGGGAAAAATAAACAGCAGGGTCGAACCTGGAGTACCTTCGACCAGTCGAACGGTCGAAGGTGGATCTCCAGGGTCGAACCTGGAAACTGAAGGGTCGAACGAACTACCAAAGGGGCGAAGGAGGAAGAAAAGGGACGAAGGTGGAAGTTTAAAGCCACCTTCGACCACTCAAAGCCACGTTCGACCCTACGATAACAGAAATGAGATTTTTGATACAAACTAAGTGTTTTACGCTTGGACCTTGCGTGTAATCTATGTGTACTTGATTAGTTAGAGTAATGGGTCACCAACGGGATGTCGGGTCGGTCTAGTGTGTCGGTTAAACATTTAAACACGTTTTAAAACATACTTGGTTATGATCTGGACAATCGGGGACTAGATAACCTTATGGTTATTAGTCGGAGCACTTATGTGAACGTTTTGATAGATCTCCGGTAGAGGGATTATCAAGGGCTAAACATCTTTACTTATAATTGAAGAACGCAATCTAAGGTGAGTTCACTGCCCCACTTTTACTGCTTAAACTTTTGGGGGAGAAAACATGCGCTAAACTATTTTGGTAACATATGCCATACTATGGTTTTGAACTTGTGTACTATGCGATCTTTTGAAAGTCCCGGGGGAAACCATGAATGTGCGGGGTTGCACAACGGGGGAAATGTGGATAGATCTATTGGGCGTGACCTGCCCCACTCGACGGCTTGGAGGGCCGGGCGGGTGCATATTGTCTCGAACAGGAACATTATCATGCTGAACATTACGGGCTGCTAAATATGCTAAACATTGCTAAACGTGTCTAGTAATGGTTTCCAATCGTAGTAGTTGTAACAACCGGCAAAAATAAGGTAATTCCGTACAATTAATTAATATATGATTAACGTAATTAAATGCAATTATGTGTGATTTAATTATCAAGGCCTTAGGGAATAGCAATTTCCAAATAGTGCATAGGAATGCATACGTTTAATGGTAAAGCATGATTGGATCATGTGCGAATAAGCTATCCGGTACGGATGTTGGCAATTACCCGGTAATAATTAAATAAACGAAACGAATCCCGGACACCCAGGATATAAAATAAAGGGTATTTTCATAAGATATAATGAGTTTTGGAACTCCAAAACCATAAATGAAAACGTCTTGTACAAATCTCCCGGTAACGAATAAAGTGCGCGTATCGCACCCGATACGCGTATAACTCGTAATTTCACCCGGTAAAAGCCTAAATAATCAATCAACGCTTAAAATAGACTATATTTAAGTGTTATTTAAGGTATATTTAATGTCCGGATAACGCGTGATTAAAACCCGAAAAATACCCGAACGACACCCGAACGACGGGGGATTAAACATAACAAACAATGGGTAAATAATTGAAGTTGTGGACCCCACTTATACCCACCAAAGGGGCCGGCCTTATGGCCACAAAACACCTATGCATGGTATTAGTAATAATAATAATCTACACTTGGCTAAAAGGCATGCTTAGGTAAAAGACAAAGTGTAAGAAACATTAGTACAAAAGCAAGCCCCCCTCTTGTCCCCTCCTTGCAATTTTCGGCCAAGAGGCCCTAGGAAACCAAGACAAGACCAAACATATCATTATATTGGGTACACACATGCATGGATATATCTAGTGAAGGATCATGATAGATTGCAAACATTTTAACAAGATTCACAAGCAACACTCCTCCCTCCCTCTAAACCTACGGCCATCATCACCATTCCATACCCATCCAAGATCAATTTTTGTACTCCCTAAATCTCTCATATCTCTAGTAATAATCATAAAATCCAAGGAAGATTACATGTGATAAGGATATATATACATGTGTTAACCATTAGAAGGAACAAAGCAAAACTCTTCTTCTTTTTCTTTCTTAGAGCCGTGGGATTGCATACACACATACACATTGTTCTTTCAAGTTTTACATCTCCAAAATACTTAAAATCATCCATCATCCAAACCCCTTTTGTGTGTTTCAAGAGCTTGGAGCTAAACCACTAGGAAGAACACACTAAACCCCTCTCAAATCCAAGGTTTTTGTCTTCCCTAGCCTTGTGCTAGTAGTAAGCTTCTTAATCTTGTTTTTGATTGTTATTTTTCATGTATGTGTTCCTAGTAGCAAGTTGTACATGAAGGGTTTAAAAATGGTTTTGAACATAATCTTTAATAGGTCTTCATGTGTAAAATGAAAGGTTAAAGATATAGAAATAAACCATGGATTTGATGATGATGATATATTAGTCTTGAAAATATATAAATTTTACATGTAAGACTAAGTAGGATGGTGTCTTGGTTAATATTTTGAGATGAACTTGAATATGATAAAACTAACTCTAATTCATCTTATTATGATCATTTAAGTAATAATATGTGGTAAAACATGTTAGAAGTTCATAAATGAATAAGATGGAAAATTAAAGTTAACTCACTTGGATGGATGATATTTTGAAGAAATGGACAAATACATAAAACACACATATAATTAGTCTTCCATATGGAATATAAGACTAACATAAGTGTTATGATACAAAAATAACTTACCAATAAAAAGTTGAATCTTCAAAGTTAACTATTTTGAGTGAAAAATGCCAACTTTGAAAGTTAGAATAGAAAAATGCAACTTTTGTAAGTTAAGGGGCTAAAGTTGTAACTTTGAAAGTTAAGGGACTAAAATGAACATTTTAGAAACTATTAGTCCAAAAATACAAGTATGGAAAGTTTGGTGTCAAAAATGTAAGTATTAAAGTCTAAGGATGATTTTTGTAAATACTAGTAGAAATACTTGGGTATTTTGTATAAAAGTGTATTTTTGAAAGTTATAAAAATATAAAGGGTTTTAACATAAGGATTTTTATAAAATAGAGATTTTATAAAAATATTAAACAAACTTGGGAAACTTATACAAAAATGAATACTTTTATATAAATGGGAATATAAAAGTGTTGGAAACATTTTTGTAGTTAAGTTGACAAGTTGGGTTAAAAATACATAAGTATTTTAACCATCCAAGTAACATGTGAAAATAGGAAGAAATATGGTTAAATATTTCTATAAAATACATGTTGGGAAAAACTCGGAAAAATTAACTAATCAAGTTAAGTTATCGAACTAAAACGCGTTAACGAACCATAACCGGACAAAATATGAGAAAAATGCCATTGCGGCAAGATAAGAAAAATATATATTTTAAGAGGTAAAATATATGTATACTTTGGGTGAAAATAAATAAACACTTTCCTAAGTGTTGGAGGATTAATTCGTGGGAGAAACACATGACGCAAACGAATAAGACGTTAAACCAAACGTATATACTTAACAAGAAAAATTACACATTTATATATTTGTACGCTCGCCTCGGCAAAATTCTAGTATATCTACTTAATGGGAAAGTAGATATGCGGGAAGGAAAGCCGCGACGAGAAGACAAAGATATATATATGTGTATGTCGTATCAACGAAATCCTAGTATATTTATTTGAATGGGAAAATAAATATACGGTGTGGTGAGTTGAATCGGACGTTAAGAATATACGATCGAACGACAAAATCTTAGCATATTTGTTTAAATGGGAAAACAAATGTGTGGCAAAGTGAGTCGGGTCGAGGATTGAAATATATATTATATCGAGCGATGCGATCTTGAGTATAATTATTTAAATGGGAAAATAATTATATGTTAAGTGAAGTCGAGTCGATGATAATAAGATACAAGTTATGGAAATATTAACAAGAGTAATATATAACTTGTAACACAAAGGGTAATGTAACGCCAACAACACCTAGGATACACGCATAATTAAACGGGATTTGGAACCACTTGTGGTCGGGAGTTGGGTGTACAACTTGCCAAGGCACATGCACTATAGGAATAGTGACTTATACGTTTAGGACGTTGTAGGTGCAAGACCACCCTTTGCTATTCACCTTATTGAGCCAGACGCAGTTACAGGTGAGTTTCACGGCCCCATTTTAAACTATTTTTACGTTTTCCGGGGGAAAGATATGTTAGGGATAGTGTTTGACGGATTTAATACTTGAGGTGTGACCGCCACTCGGGGTTGAGTCCTCGCCTCTATAATCATTTGTTCAGGGAATTGAAACCGGAGGAATATTCGAATAGTACTATTGGTGCCTGACAAGGCCCACCCCTAATCGATAGCGTCGATTATGCATTAGGTTATGCCTGGGGTGCAAATATTCTGAACTTAAGTCGTGGGAAACCGAGTAACGACTTGGAGCGGGGCACAATTATTATATGTCTTGGTTTGATTATAGTCTCAAGTAGATTTATAGGAATTTGCAACTCCTATATATTGTCATAACATGGTATTCCCAAGTATTCAAGTTTTAGAAACTGAAAACCTGTGAACTCACCAATATATTTATATTGACGAAACTTTTTAAACATATCTTTCAGGTAATTAGAGGATGAAAGATCAAGCAGGCAGGGTCGGGGAATCTCCATGCGACGTCAGGCTTTTGTGGGGTTTCACCTTTATTTCCCAAGGCATTTGGGATATATTTGAGAAACCTCTAAGTTTATTTCAAAAACAATTATCTTTTGTGTAATGTTTGAAACTAATTCGACGTCATAATAAATGACCCATTTTCTCTAAATTACTTGTGTTTAGCCATAACCTTGACTTTATGCTTTTGAACCGTCGCGCCACGTGTTTCCGCCTTTGTCGTGGTGTGACAGAACGTGGTATCAGAGCCAAGGTTATAGCGAACTAGAGTATTTTCTTTAAAAACTAGACTATAACCGGATTTGGTTCTAAAGATAAAGTTTTCAAAAGAAAATGTACATGGTTTTAAATAAAAGTAATTTTCAAGAAGCATTGGGCATGAGGAGATTCCGACCAAGCCAGCCATGAGTATTGTTATGCTTTAACGTAAAATTAGAAGTTAGGGAGGTTACTATAGAGTAAAGCCATAACTGTCTAATCTAAATAAATCATATATATATGTACGGTTCTTTTGCCAGGATGTCGGACGCGGGAAGTATAGCGCCTAGTGTTGACAGCAGTATCCAGATTATACCCGCACCTCCGCCGGAGCCAGTCGAGTTGGTTGTACTCGATGCGGAAGAAGACGACGTAGAGATGGACGTCGCAGGAGGGTCAGACGACGACTCAGACGAGACAGATCCTAGCGAGGATCCTGACTGGACACCGGCCGTGGTCGACGCACCACAGCCCATCGTACCGGCCGCACCTTTGGCCGTACGCCCCGTTCGTGCCATCAGGGACTTCCCTGACGGCTGTGCCGGTCCTTCGCGACCAGTTCCCGCCCAGTCAGACGCAGCAGAGTCTCCTTTCCAGGCTCACGCCGAGCACGAGCCGGCACCGGTACCCCACATTCACGTACCTGCTGGTATGAGACTCCTACCCATTCCCCGTGGAAGAAACGGATGGATATCCGACGACTCAGATGACGAGTCGGTAGGTTCAGTAGGGCACATGCTGGTGCCCGAGATTCAGGCTGCCCAGGAGGAGCCAGTGGCTCCCATGCTAGAGGACGCCCCAGCGGACCCCATAGCCCCACCAGCACCCGAGCCCCTACCCCAGGAGGAGCCAGCACCAGCCGCACCTATACACGAGGGTAGTCCCGCCCGTAGCTCCGAGCTACATAGGGCAGGCTTGGAGGCCTTCGCCACTGCGAGCCCTCCCACACCCCCTGTAGTGGTGTCCACTCCAGAGTGGGCCACTGTTTCTGAGCCACTGATAGCCCCCCTAGCTGAGCCCATGCCACCACCCACCATTGCCATGACTACACCCATCCCCACCATACCCAGTATGACACCTGCACCATACCCTCTAGGTGCAGGGGACCCTTATCTGATGCCACACCACTTTCCCATCAGGCCACCCAGTTTCTTACTGCCCCACATACCAGTACCATTCCCCTTCGGGCCATTCCCATCCACACACCCAGACATACCCGGACCATCCCAGCCACCCAGGACGACACCCTTGTCTGGACCAGCATGGTCCACTGCCATCACACTAGAGCGGGATTTTCAGACTCTCGCTGATACGGTGCAGCGCACCGTAACACAGGTGGAGCATCAGACACGTCTGATGTGGACGAGGATGATAGATGCGCGGGATGCTTTGGCGCATTACGCGGAGGAGTTGCTGAGCCTGGACGCTCAGTGCGGTATCACAGGGGATGCGCACTTTGCGCATCGACATTTCTTGTACGAGCGTATCATGAAGATCAGTATGACGATCAGTACGCACGCGCCGCAGTACCAGTACCCCCCGCCACCGCCACAGTAGGATATATTGGGGATGCACTGAAGACGCACCAGATTATGTACATACTAGCAGCACTATGGTAGTACAGCACGGGTTATGACACTCGTCTGCATTTTGCCCAGCCGTACGGGTATTACGGCGTATGATATGATGTTTTATTATTTCAAAAGCAATGTGTTGTATGAGAAGTATTCTCCATTTTGTATTATGAACAAGCATTGTAATGACATTATTGAAATTAATGAAAAATCTTATTATTATGGTGAAATATGTTGTTGTCTATGATTATTATTGCTTACTCCATGTGTTGTGGTTTGTATATTTGTGTGGTGATGTTGTGTTGATTCCTATTTATATTTATGTATGATGTGTTGGTATGTTGTGTGATGATATGGTGTTGATTATTGTGTTCATGCTTTGGTTTGTTATTTATGCTTTGTATTGTATAAATGTTTGCCAAATTAACCTTTGATAATTATTATTGAAGAAAAATGGCACCTGCCACCCGAAGCAACAGTGGTGCAGACGGACTGCCCACAACACCTGCTGAGCTCGAAACTATGATTTCTGAACGAATAGCTCGTGCCATCGCTGAACATGAAGCCGCACGCTCTGAACACTCCCATGACAGGACAGGGAGTGAGCGACGTGAGACCTCCCCCAGTGGTAAGAGGTTTATAAATAAATGAAAAGCGATGGGAGAATATTTCACAAACTCCTATCCCATAATAACATGCTATGTTACTATTACAGGGACAGCCTCGGGAGAGCGCGGCTGCACTTTTAAGGCTTTCTTGGACTGTAAGCCACTAAACTTCAGCGGCACTGAGGGTTCCATAGGCCTGGTCAAATGGTTCGAAAAGACCGAGGCAGTTATCCGCATCAGCGGGTGTACCCCTCGACAGTCTGTCATGTACGCCACTAATCTGTTCTTGGATCAAGCGCTAACTTGGTGGAACGGCCAAGTACAGTCTTTAGGAGATGATGTTGCATACTCTCTATCATGGGCGGCACTGAAAGAATTGATGACAGCCGAATACCGCCCGGCAAGTGAAGTTCAGAAGTTGGAAACCGAATTCTGGAACCTCACCATGATAGGAGCAGACGTCACTGGGTATACGTCAAGATTTCATGATCTCGCACGACTGGTACCTCGCCTGGTTACACCAGAGAAGAACAAGGTGGAGCGATACCTATTCGGGCTAGCACCACAGATTCGCAGCATGGTCACCTCTTCCAAACCCACGACCATGCGCGAGGCAATTGATCTGGCACTAAGTCTGACTGAGGATGCTATCCGCATGGGTACCTTAATCCGCCAAGTTTCTGGGCTGAAGATTTCTGAAGCAAGTAGTGTTGAGGGCAAGAAACAAGGATCAAGTTCAGCGGTTACAACTAATGATCAGGGTAACGGGCAAAGGTTTGGGAAAAGGAAGAGAGATGAAGGGAAAAGGGATCGAGCATCGGGAAGCTCGAACAAGAAAGGAAAGGGTTATGCCGCCACAGGACGTGGTAACAATAACAACAACAAACAGGGAAACCAAGGGAGAAACAATGGGTTGACTTGCGGGAAGTGTCACCGCAACGGGCACAAGACTGAAGAGTGCCGATCTGGAGCACCAAAGAACGGAGGGGCCAGACCCTGTTTTGCATGTGGGTCATTGGACCATTGGAAGAAAGATTGCCCCAAAGTCAACAATCAGGCCCGTGGCCGGGCATTTGTTATTGGAGCCGGTGACGCACGGCAAGACCCCAATGTGGTCACTGGTACGTTTCCTCTAAATGGTCATTATGCCTCTGTATTATTTGATACCGGTGCTGACTTTAGCTTCGTATCCATTGAGTTTAAAAGACTACTTGGTTTAAAAACTAGCAAACTAGATACACCCTACTCTATAGAACTGGCTAATGGTAAAACTATTGAAACGAGAGAGGTAGCTAAAGATTGTAAGTTAGAACTCTGTGGGCACGAGTTTGGGATTGATCTATTACCGGTCGTATTGGGAAGTTTTGACATCGTTGTTGGCATGGATTGGTTGTCCGCACACCGTGCCATTGTGGTTTGCAACGATAAGGTTATTCAGGTTCCCCTCGCAAGCGGTGAAACTCTCTCAATTCAAGGGGAAAGACACGGGACGCCATTAAGGATTATTTCGAGCATGAAGGCTCGTAAGTGTCTGAGAAAAGGGCTTGTCGCATTCTTGGCACACGTAGTGGACAAGAAGGCCGACGAGCGAAAGTTGGAAGACATTCCAGTCGCCAGAGATTTTCCGGATGTATTTCCAGAAGATTTGCCGGGGTTACCGCCACCTCGACAAGTCGAGTTCCGCATCGACCTCGTTCCCGGAGCAGCTCCTGTGGCACGATCGCCATACCGCCTAGCTCCATCAGAGATGCAGGAACTGTCCAGCCAACTACAAGAATTATTGGACAAAGGTTTTATAAGACCGAGTTTCTCACCTTGGGGAGCTCCCGTCTTATTTGTGAAGAAGAAGGATGGCACATTTCGCATGTGCATCGACTATCGAGAGCTGAACAAGCTAACCATCAAGAATCGCTATCCTCTCCCCAGGATCGACGATTTATTTGATCAGCTCCAAGGTTCCAGCTATTACTCCAAGATCGATTTGAGGTCAGGCTATCACCAGTTGCGTATACAAGAAGAAGATGTACCAAAAACGGCCTTCAGAACCCGGTATGGACACTATGAATTTTTGGTAATGCCGTTCGGCTTGACCAACGCACCAGCGGTTTTCATGGACCTAATGAACCGCGTGTGTAAGCCATACCTGGACAAATTCGTCATTGTCTTCATTGACGATATTTTGATCTATTCACGTACGAAAGAAGACCACGAGAATCACCTTCGGTTAATTCTTGAAGTATTACGCAAAGAGAAGCTCTATGCTAAATTCTCAAAATGTGACTTTTGGATTCGGGAAGTTCACTTTTTAGGTCACGTGGTAAACGAGAAGGGCATACACGTTGATCCAGCCAAGATCGAGGCGATTAAAAATTGGGAAGCACCTCGAACTCCTACCGAAGTACGACAATTTCTAGGCCTCGCGGGTTATTACAGAAGGTTCATCGAGAACTTTTCAAAGATAGCGCAAGCTTTAACCATGTTAACCCAAAAAGACAAGAAATTTGAGTGGACGGAAAAGCAAGAGGCAGCATTCCAATTGTTAAAAGACAAGTTATGTGGCGCCCCGATACTGTCACTTCCAGACGGTACGGAAGATTTTGTGGTTTACTGCGATGCCTCGCATCAAGGTTTGGGTTGTGTATTGATGCAGCGAGAGAAAGTAATAGCTTATGCTTCCAGGCAACTGAAAATCCATGAGAAGAACTACACTACACACGATTTGGAATTGGGTGCAGTGGTGTTCGCTCTCAGGATCTGGAGGCACTATTTGTACGGAACCAAGTGCACGATTTTCACTGATCACAAAAGTTTGCAGCACATCTTTGATCAGAAAGATTTGAATATGCGACAACGGCGATGGGTGGAATTATTAAACGATTACGATTGTGAGATAAAGTACCATCCCGGTAAGGCGAACGTCGTAGCCGACGCCTTGAGTCGTAAGGAACGGGTTAAACCATTGCGTGTTCGAGCTTTGGGATTGACTATCCACACGAACATGACTGAACGAATTCGTGAAGCTCAAGTTAACGCCCTCAAACCCGAGAATGTCAAGGGTGAAAGGTTACGAAAGATGGTTGATTCGCTGGAACCAAAAGCGGACCAGACACTGTATTTCATGAATAGAATTTGGGTTCCAGTATATGGTGGATTGCGTGAGCTAGTATTGGCCGAAGCTCACAGTTCTAGATATTCGGTTCACCCGGGTGCAGACAAGATGTTCCACGATCTGAAGGAACTTTATTGGTGGCCGAATTTCAAAAGGGATATAGCAGCCTATGTTGCGCGATGTTTGACTTGCGCAAAGGTCAAGGCTGAGCACCAGAGACCTTCCGGTTTGCTCCAGCAACCGGAAATACCGGAATGGAAATGGGAACGAATCACCATGGATTTCATTACCAAGTTACCAAAGACGACAAGCGGCCATGACATGATCTGGGTAATCGTAGATCGATTGACGAAATCTGCACACTTTCTCCCGATACGCGAAACGGACAGGTTGGAGAAACTGACCCGTTTGTACATTAAGGAGGTGGTATCTAAACACGGTGTACCTGTATCTATCATCTCTGATCGAGATAGTCGTTTCACTTCCAGATTTTGGGAAAGTTTGAACGAAGCCCTCGGTACTCGCCTCGACATGAGCACCGCATATCATCCCCAGACGGATGGTCAAAGTGAACGAACCATCCAGACATTGGAAGATATGCTACGGGCATGCGCGATTGATTTCGGAGGTAATTGGGATACGCACTTGCCATTGGTAGAATTTTCTTATAACAACAGTTATCATACGAGCATTCAAGCCGCGCCGTTTGAAGCTCTATATGGACGCAAGTGCCGATCGCCATTGTGTTGGGCGGAAGTTGGGGAAAAGCAACTCACCGGGCCTGAAATTGTTCAAGAAACCACGGATAAGGTCTTTTTGATAAAAGAACGTCTCAAAGCGGCCCGGGACCGCCAGAAAAGCTATGCTGATATGAGGCGAAAACCTTTAGAGTTTCAAGTTGGAGACAGGGTCCTACTGAAAGTGTCACCTTGGAAAGGTGTCGCGCGCTTTGGGAAGCGCGGGAAGCTGAACCCGCGATATATTGGGCCATTCAAAGTCTTGTCAAGGGTAGGCACAGTGGCATACAAGCTCGAGTTGCCTCAAGAGCTGAGTGGAATACACGACACGTTTCATGTGTCGAACTTGAAAAAGTGCCTATCCGACGAAACTCTCATTATTCCTGCTGACGAGATCCAGATTGACGACAAGTTACATTTTGTGGAAGAACCAATCGAGGTAACTGATTGGAAGGTCCAAAAATTAAGGCGCAGCAAGATCAGGTTGGTCAAAGTGCGCTGGAATGCCAAGCGTGGACCGGAGTTCACGTGGGAAAGGCTGGACCGGATGAAGCAAAAATACCCCGCCCTATTCGAGAAGACACCTGTACCGGAGAACTCGAAGTGAATTCCGGGACGGAATTCTCTTAACGGGGGGAGAATGTAACAACCGGCAAAAATAAGGTAATTCCGTACAATTAATTAATATATGATTAACGTAATTAAATGCAATTATGTGTGATTTAATTATCAAGGCCTTAGGGAATAGCAATTTCCAAATAGTGCATAGGAATGCATACGTTTAATGGTAAAGCATGATTGGATCATGTGCGAATAAGCTATCCGGTACGGATGTTGGCAATTACCCGGTAATAATTAAATAAACGAAACGAATCCCGGACACCCAGGATATAAAATAAAGGGTATTTTCATAAGATATAATGAGTTTTGGAACTCCAAAACCATAAATGAAAACGTCTTGTACAAATCTCCCGGTAACGAATAAAGTGCGCGTATCGCACCCGATACGCGTATAACTCGTAATTTCACCCGGTAAAAGCCTAAATAATCAATCAACGCTTAAAATAGACTATATTTAAGTGTTATTTAAGGTATATTTAATGTCCGGATAACGCGTGATTAAAACCCGAAAAATACCCGAACGACACCCGAACGACGGGGGATTAAACATAACAAACAATGGGTAAATAATTGAAGTTGTGGACCCCACTTATACCCACCAAAGGGGCCGGCCTTATGGCCACAAAACACCTATGCATGGTATTAGTAATAATAATAATCTACACTTGGCTAAAAGGCATGCTTAGGTAAAAGACAAAGTGTAAGAAACATTAGTACAAAAGCAAGCCCCCCTCTTGTCCCCTCCTTGCAATTTTCGGCCAAGAGGCCCTAGGAAACCAAGACAAGACCAAACATATCATTATATTGGGTACACACATGCATGGATATATCTAGTGAAGGATCATGATAGATTGCAAACATTTTAACAAGATTCACAAGCAACACTCCTCCCTCCCTCTAAACCTACGGCCATCATCACCATTCCATACCCATCCAAGATCAATTTTTGTACTCCCTAAATCTCTCATATCTCTAGTAATAATCATAAAATCCAAGGAAGATTACATGTGATAAGGATATATATACATGTGTTAACCATTAGAAGGAACAAAGCAAAACTCTTCTTCTTTTTCTTTCTTAGAGCCGTGGGATTGCATACACACATACACATTGTTCTTTCAAGTTTTACATCTCCAAAATACTTAAAATCATCCATCATCCAAACCCCTTTTGTGTGTTTCAAGAGCTTGGAGCTAAACCACTAGGAAGAACACACTAAACCCCTCTCAAATCCAAGGTTTTTGTCTTCCCTAGCCTTGTGCTAGTAGTAAGCTTCTTAATCTTGTTTTTGATTGTTATTTTTCATGTATGTGTTCCTAGTAGCAAGTTGTACATGAAGGGTTTAAAAATGGTTTTGAACATAATCTTTAATAGGTCTTCATGTGTAAAATGAAAGGTTAAAGATATAGAAATAAACCATGGATTTGATGATGATGATATATTAGTCTTGAAAATATATAAATTTTACATGTAAGACTAAGTAGGATGGTGTCTTGGTTAATATTTTGAGATGAACTTGAATATGATAAAACTAACTCTAATTCATCTTATTATGATCATTTAAGTAATAATATGTGGTAAAACATGTTAGAAGTTCATAAATGAATAAGATGGAAAATTAAAGTTAACTCACTTGGATGGATGATATTTTGAAGAAATGGACAAATACATAAAACACACATATAATTAGTCTTCCATATGGAATATAAGACTAACATAAGTGTTATGATACAAAAATAACTTACCAATAAAAAGTTGAATCTTCAAAGTTAACTATTTTGAGTGAAAAATGCCAACTTTGAAAGTTAGAATAGAAAAATGCAACTTTTGTAAGTTAAGGGGCTAAAGTTGTAACTTTGAAAGTTAAGGGACTAAAATGAACATTTTAGAAACTATTAGTCCAAAAATACAAGTATGGAAAGTTTGGTGTCAAAAATGTAAGTATTAAAGTCTAAGGATGATTTTTGTAAATACTAGTAGAAATACTTGGGTATTTTGTATAAAAGTGTATTTTTGAAAGTTATAAAAATATAAAGGGTTTTAACATAAGGATTTTTATAAAATAGAGATTTTATAAAAATATTAAACAAACTTGGGAAACTTATACAAAAATGAATACTTTTATATAAATGGGAATATAAAAGTGTTGGAAACATTTTTGTAGTTAAGTTGACAAGTTGGGTTAAAAATACATAAGTATTTTAACCATCCAAGTAACATGTGAAAATAGGAAGAAATATGGTTAAATATTTCTATAAAATACATGTTGGGAAAAACTCGGAAAAATTAACTAATCAAGTTAAGTTATCGAACTAAAACGCGTTAACGAACCATAACCGGACAAAATATGAGAAAAATGCCATTGCGGCAAGATAAGAAAAATATATATTTTAAGAGGTAAAATATATGTATACTTTGGGTGAAAATAAATAAACACTTTCCTAAGTGTTGGAGGATTAATTCGTGGGAGAAACACATGACGCAAACGAATAAGACGTTAAACCAAACGTATATACTTAACAAGAAAAATTACACATTTATATATTTGTACGCTCGCCTCGGCAAAATTCTAGTATATCTACTTAATGGGAAAGTAGATATGCGGGAAGGAAAGCCGCGACGAGAAGACAAAGATATATATATGTGTATGTCGTATCAACGAAATCCTAGTATATTTATTTGAATGGGAAAATAAATATACGGTGTGGTGAGTTGAATCGGACGTTAAGAATATACGATCGAACGACAAAATCTTAGCATATTTGTTTAAATGGGAAAACAAATGTGTGGCAAAGTGAGTCGGGTCGAGGATTGAAATATATATTATATCGAGCGATGCGATCTTGAGTATAATTATTTAAATGGGAAAATAATTATATGTTAAGTGAAGTCGAGTCGATGATAATAAGATACAAGTTATGGAAATATTAACAAGAGTAATATATAACTTGTAACACAAAGGGTAATGTAACGCCAACAACACCTAGGATACACGCATAATTAAACGGGATTTGGAACCACTTGTGGTCGGGAGTTGGGTGTACAACTTGCCAAGGCACATGCACTATAGGAATAGTGACTTATACGTTTAGGACGTTGTAGGTGCAAGACCACCCTTTGCTATTCACCTTATTGAGCCAGACGCAGTTACAGGTGAGTTTCACGGCCCCATTTTAAACTATTTTTACGTTTTCCGGGGGAAAGATATGTTAGGGATAGTGTTTGACGGATTTAATACTTGAGGTGTGACCGCCACTCGGGGTTGAGTCCTCGCCTCTATAATCATTTGTTCAGGGAATTGAAACCGGAGGAATATTCGAATAGTACTATTGGTGCCTGACAAGGCCCACCCCTAATCGATAGCGTCGATTATGCATTAGGTTATGCCTGGGGTGCAAATATTCTGAACTTAAGTCGTGGGAAACCGAGTAACGACTTGGAGCGGGGCACAATTATTATATGTCTTGGTTTGATTATAGTCTCAAGTAGATTTATAGGAATTTGCAACTCCTATATATTGTCATAACATGGTATTCCCAAGTATTCAAGTTTTAGAAACTGAAAACCTGTGAACTCACCAATATATTTATATTGACGAAACTTTTTAAACATATCTTTCAGGTAATTAGAGGATGAAAGATCAAGCAGGCAGGGTCGGGGAATCTCCATGCGACGTCAGGCTTTTGTGGGGTTTCACCTTTATTTCCCAAGGCATTTGGGATATATTTGAGAAACCTCTAAGTTTATTTCAAAAACAATTATCTTTTGTGTAATGTTTGAAACTAATTCGACGTCATAATAAATGACCCATTTTCTCTAAATTACTTGTGTTTAGCCATAACCTTGACTTTATGCTTTTGAACCGTCGCGCCACGTGTTTCCGCCTTTGTCGTGGTGTGACAGTAGTATCAAAACATACGCCTAGCTAGCGTACTTGGTAACATTGATATAGTATGGACATGGTAACATCGGTAACACTTGGTAACTCTTTTGAACAAACCTGTGAACTCACCAGCATTATATGTTGACGTCTTTTTGGCATGTTTTTCTCAGGTCGCTAAGGTAGCAACAACTGGAACTAGGCGCACGAGTCTGCACGGGCGTCTAGGGTTTAGAGCATGGTTTTTGTTAAACATTTGAACTATGTCTGTTGGGTTGTAAAAATTTAAAGCTTCCGCTACAGTTTATGTTTTTATAATTACATCTTTTGAGTATTGTGCTATTCATATAGTGTTGTTTATTGTGACCGTTGACTTGAATCCTGGTTTGTCATGCGCCTCGCGGTAAAACCCCGCAAGAGGAATTTGAGGGTGTGACATATTCTTTGTCATCGTCTAAGAGGCCAAGAGCATAACATGCATCACGAAATGTTGGTAAGATTTCTCCATTGACCGTTCTTATCTCCTCAAATGATCTAGGGCCTTTTACTTTATTTAGAAGAACTCTCAAAAAATATGCCTCGCCCATAGATGGATTAACCATGTGAAGACGACCAATTGCCTTACCCATCTTTCGAAAGTCCCATTTTTTTCTTCATCTTTCCAGACAAATTTACTTGGGATTTCAATGTAACTTAGTTCACGTGCCACAGCTTCGTTTTGGTTCAGTTCCATCCATTTTAGAAACATTGTTGCAGCCACCGTTGGTTTGTCGAGAACATTTTGAATATTTTCTTTTGGACCATATACAACACTTTGCTCACCGGGCAGATGAAATGGAAGCTTTATAACTGGAGGGTATCTGTAATGCACTTCATTTTTAAATATTCTCCACGAAGCTTCACATGCTGAAAGGAACCTACAATCAAAATGTTTTTTGATTTCATCTTTTTGCATCACTTCTTCACCTTCTCCATTATCTTCTACAAAAGCAACTTTAGCCATATCAGGTCCTTTATTAATGTATTTAAATAAATACTTAATTGAAGCAGCTTGGTTACACCATTCAACATTGATATGAGCTTGGTAACGCCTTAAAAGTTTTGCATTATAAGGGACCACATGTCTGTTGTCTAACGTAGCAGTTCCTTTTTCAACAAATATCCCTGACTCTCTTCTTCTATAAACCGGATATCCATTTGAATCTAACGTTGAAGCAGAAGAAAACTTCTTTGGAAATTTCTTGGAGCACTTACCGTCAAGCATGCACGGACAGTTCGGATATTCACGTCCACATGGTCCATGAATCATAAAGTCACTCACAAGACTAAACAACTCCGGATCAACATTCTTATCAGGGATTTCAGCCGAAACAAAACGATCAACGTGTTCAATTGTGGGTAGCTTACTGGATTCTTTAAGAAACAGACAGATATGAGCATGGGGCAGTCCACGTTTTTGGAACTCTATAGTATAGACCGCTGAAACATAAAGTAAAACAATATAGTTAGAAAGTTAGTTAATAAAAACACGGTACTATTTAGAAACAACAAATAAAAATTGTATTAGTATAAGTGAATAAAGATGCTAATATATGAATATATATTGGAAGTTTTTTTTTCGTAATGAATTTTACCTGCTGAAGTTTTGCCCAACAGTGTTTTTTCACGTAAATCTTTCATGATTGAGTCTAGCTTAACTTTGAATAGTCTAGCTAAAATATCTGGCCTGTCTTCTGGATTTGTCTTCTTGTCTTTAAGAAACCGTCTAATTTCAGGCCATTTTGGATTGCATGTGATTGTAATAAAAAAATCAGGGTATCCATGCCTTTTACAAATAGCCATTGCATCAAGATAATTTTCCCTCATGTAGCGTGCACCACCAGCAAAAGAAGAGGGTAAAATCACAGGTGTCCCTACTTTTGCCAAGTCAGTAGGTCCATTTTGGTTCAACGTTTGAAGATTAGTATAACTTTCACACCTAAGTTTACTTTGCTGGAAACGGACATAAAATAAGCGCTCACTCTCAATCATTGTATAAACGTCAACCAAAAACTGTTGAAGAAGCCGCCTTGCATTCAAAATCAATGAGAACTTACCAACTCTGTCCTGAATATGATATGCAAAATACTCTCTCATTGAACACTTTGAATCTACCTTCTTTTTAGATTTCCTCTCTTCCCTATGTGGTATATCAACCCTATAACAATCTTCTCCAAACGGAATAAGCAATGGATACTGCAGGGCTAGATACGACGGATGAAGTTCAGATATACGCTGAAGTCCCTCTGATCTTGATTCCACGACAATATCTCTATTGTCAAGCTGCTCATCATTGTCTGAAAAAATAAGAGCGGCGATTTCTGATGAAGTTGGTAGGTTGTATGTTCGGCCATCTTTAGTTCTCCTACCAATAAGACGCAACTTAAGGGTAACTTCAGGATTTTCATGAAATCGATCCCGTACACTCCTATAACTTTTCACAAGCTGATTATTTGAGTCTAACATCGACTTCAGGTACTGAATGATTTCAATGTCAAGGAGGTCAGAAATATCCTTACACTTCTCCTTTTCCTTACTGAAATGAATGTAAAAATAATTTTTAATAAATTAAAATTTATATACAGGGCTAAAAAAAAGTAGAATAAAATTTTTAGAATATTACCTATAAATGTTTTTTCGGTTTGAAACTTCATTTTCAGTGTCATATATATATAACTGAGAAAACTTCGGTTTCGAACCATCATAAGGAAGAAGACCACCCATCGTGTGATAATTCTCACCACTTATTCTGTATATGAAGGGAGCCTTTCCACTATTGATATTTGAATCAACCTTCCCTCCCATTGAAGTAAAACAAAACATAGAATTGAAGCGGCGAATGTGCTTTAAGAAATATTTACTCTTTAATTCTATGTTCTTGAAAAGGTTCTGATAATCTAAATTGCTCTCTTTGAAATCTGGAAGTTGTACCTTTCCATAACCACAACATAGCATATAGCTTGTTCTTCCACCAACATTTACGCTTCTAAGAGCTTCTGATCTCCACAATTTTGCATTACACATTTGACATACAACCGTTTGATCACCATGATCCAGATAATCTTGCAAACAGAATAAATAAAATAACATTAACTTATAAAAGAAAAAAAAAAAGCTTTTAAATGTTTTGTAAATTTAATATTTACCTTTAGAGACACCCTTAAATTGCAAGCCTTCAATTGTTTGAGGTTCCACATTTTCTTCGTCAGACAAACTAACCATTCGGACAGGTGAGATGCAACGTTGATTATTCCTTGATGTATTAATCGGTTCTCTTTGAGCAGAAGATGATGCAAGTGAGACCATATTAACATCAGTAAGTCCACCTGTAATTAATCATAACATTTCAAGGTTAGTATTAATAAGATTCAGAAATTCATTACATTAATCGACACAAAGCAAATTGCACCAGATGGGGTTGGATAAGTAGGAGTTCTAAGCGTGTTATCATTTGAACACTCATGTGCAACAGTGGGTTGTTTTCGAGGTCTAGTAACAGAACCAACTTTACGTCTTTTTGAATCAAGTTGTGCTTTTCTAAAGTTTCGTAACTCTGCAGATTTGTGTCTTTGGACTTCAGGCACGGAAACTATGGATAAAAATAATATCAGTTTGTATATTCAATGAACGTTTAGTGTTAAAATAAAGGACTAATATAAAAAAAAACTTGTATAACATAGAATTATGATACCGTTTGTAATATTGGACAAAGGAGTTCGTTGTGTAGAACCTGATAATACATAATGAAATAACAAAGAGACAGTGTTAGAGTAAAAAATTTGTCATCAATTTAAAAAGTAAAGCTATCGAATATTTAAATGTCATACAAATTTATTACCAGAAAAGGATGCGTTAAATGGGTTGTTGAAGCTTGATCTAAAGGATGACATATCGATTGAAACTAAAGTACTTCTGGATGTTGATGAGTTTGAATTTTGACATTGATTAGCATTGAGTCTCTTAGCATCCATTTGTAGTTTTCTGGATTTTCGACACTCCGTTGCAATATTTTTATTGACTTCAAGCGTAGAAACAACGTATGAAATACTATTAGTTTTTATAATGCAGTCAATAAGAAATTAGGATATTCTTATACAGTAAAACATGTAGTTTAAATAAATAAAAATACCATTTGATAAAGTAAACAAAGGATTTTGTTGCAATTGTCCTATAAAAATAGACGAACAAATAAAATTGACTTAAATTATAAATGTGGAATGGAAGTTCAGACTGTATAGAAAGACTTAAAAGTAAAAAGTGTTATTCGTTGGTTTACCGGGTGTAGAAACATTCAATGTACTTTGGAAAGATGAGCTTTGCTGAATATAATGGTTGGAACGTTCAACGGAGTAACGATTAAATATTGTAGTTGGCGGCACATTTTGAATTCCATTATTATGATTGTTCACCTTGCATCTCTTTGCATCCAGTTGTAATTTTCTATATTTACGACACTCGGCCGCGTGCTTAACTTTTTCTTCATGGGAGATAACTGTGAAGAATTATGTATTAGTTACATAACTAAACGCTAATATAAATAAAGACATATATAACTACGAAATAAGTGTACCGTTTGAGATATTAGATAACGGCGTTCGTTTGTCATCACCTTATAAAAAATCGAAAAATTAGATGACAAATAAAAAATAATACAAATAGAAATACATTGTATATTTATGCCAAAAAAATTACCATTCGAACTGTTAGATAGTCTTTTACGTCCCATTTCAACTAAAAGGAGGCAATTCTACATAAAATGCATCATAAGAGTTTAACAAAATATAAACAAACTTAAAATTATGGATGATAAGTTTATATATATGTAAACATTCAACGATACATAATACTTAACTAACAATATATTATAAATCAACATAAACTACAAATAATCAAGTTATGCAAACTAAACAAAACATGTAGATAATCATGTTATGCGAAAATATGTAATATTGAAATAAAAGAATTACATACCTTCAACTTGTTTGATAGAACAGTAGAGAAAAACATGTAGATAATCATGTTATGCGAAAATATGTAATATTGAAATAAAAGAATTACATACCTTCAACTTGTTTGATAGAACAGTAGAGAAAACAGAAAAAAGCAAAGATGAACTCTTGAATATTTGAGTGTTCTGATTTGTTTGTAAGACTGAAGGGATTACTTTAGGAGAAACATGTTGTTTTGATTTAGAGTAGTAGGGTTTTATAGATTTTTCAAAATTAAATTTGTAGTCAAAAAAGTTATTTAATATGCTTAATTACTTACCATGATTAAAGAAATTTCAGGATTTGAATTTTTGGTGTAAGTATAATTCAAATTTTTCGAAAATTTGAATTTATGGAGATTTAACGTTTTTTATTTTTAGTAAGTGTGTAATTACAAAGAATTTTTAATTAAAAATGTTAATTAATACGCTTAAATACTTACCATTATTAAAGAAATGTTACTATTTGAATTTTTGGTGTAATTATATTTTAAAGTAAACGAAAAATTCAACTTAATTATATTTATTTTTTTTATGTTTTTTTTTATTAAGTGTGTAATTACAATACAGTTGTTTAATTTAATTGTACTATAGCAACTTTGTAATTTTAACATAATCTTTCGTTATAGTACTTACAATTTTATATTAAAGTAATTTAAAAACATTTATTTAAAAAAAATATGTATAAACGGAATATAATTAAATTTTAGTCAGATTTTGTTGAATAATGTTATTGAATGTATTAGAACTTTATGTTTGATAAATTGTTTGTAAATAATATAAATATGCTAAAAAAAATGTGAATTATATATAGGTGGACTTATAAATAATGTTATGATTCTTATAAACAATTCAACATAACGTATAAATAATTAAAATTTATTCAACAACGCAACAATTATTTGCCAAAGGTAAGGAAAAAAACATAAAGTTCAAACCAACAATTAATTCAAATGAAAAATAGTAGCAAACATCAAACAAACCATAATAAAAAACAAATTGTCTCACACCATAAACAAACATCCAGAAAATATCCCCAAAAAAATAGTAAACAAACGGATAAATGTTCTTATTTTTCAAGCTTTGGGATCAACAGGGGGATCTCAACTGATTTGTCCGTGCAAACTTTCTTATCACCCTTACGCACTTTGGTAGTAGACTCACTTGCATCATCTTCTAGACCGTAAACTTTGTCAAGGCTACGCTTCACTTCCTACTTGTCATGGACAAAACTAACTCTGCAAGATGATTCTGGAGTGTTGTTATCTCCAACAGAATCCTACAAAAGTAAATGAAAGGTAAAAAGTTTGATAATAATAGCAATTTAAATTTAATTGCGTGAGTGATTTAAGAGGTGAAAACAACCTTAAGAGAGACTGCATTTTGTGTAGACGATTCAACTCCATCCAAGCTTTCAAATCCAGGTTGATCCACCTAAAAACATTAAAGGATTTGTATGTGTCAGATTATATAGTAAAACAATAAGAATTATTTATAAAATCAACTTATAAAGGAATATAGGACGGGAATAAAAACCTGAATATCGGAGAACTTTTGTTCTAGTGAAGAAAGTATCGATGACTCATTCGTAAACTTACGTATACTATATCCGTCTAGGTGCTTGTCAATATTGAATTGACCCACTTTAATTTTGAACGCAAACTTTTTGTCTTCAAGAGCATGAAACTCAGTTGGAGTTGTTTTTTCTTCACCAGAAACCTTAATAACAAATGACATACATAATATAAAGTAAAATAAGTAACTTGTTTTGGACTGAATATAAACAACTAACCTGCTTAGATTTTTCTAAAAGTTGCATTGCTGACATTCCCAGCAATTTCTTTGCTTCACGATCAAACAAAGTAAGGGATGTAATACCAGTAAAATCCTGAACCCTTAAAGGAATTCTAAACCTACATTTACAAATTACAAAATATTATTAAACAAATTTAATAGTGTTTTACTTTAAGACGTACATATTTAAGATAAAGCCTACACTGGATCAGCAGAGACGATGTGCTTTGGACATTCTTTATTGGGGCAAACTAACACCTGTTTAAACGAAGTAACATCTGTTTCTTCATTATCATCAGGTAAACTTAAGGTCGGCTCCACCTTGTGATTACAGTGCTCACATCCCAAATAATACCACTCATCCTTATCATCGACACCCTTAATGGTTCCAAGAACAATGACCTGTTTGTTAACCTACAAAAGAAACAGGAATCGGTTAAAAAATGAATTTTAAATAAAACTTGTATATAATGATATGATAAATCAATTGAGTCTTACCTCTGTTATCAAAGGAAGATCACGAATAGTGCTGAAAGGGGTTTTATTCAAGAATTCATCATTAATATTCATACTACCAGACGATCCAAGAGATCGTTGTACAGAAGATGATTCCGTAGAAAAAAACTTTTCAATATAACTGTAAGTAAAAAAAAATTAATATAACATATATATCATAACTCAAATATTTAGATATATGTAAATAATTACAGGATAATTTAAACATATCACCTTTTCTTAAAAGCACGAATATCGTCAATATCTTCATTGATAAACAGTCGAGTTATATTGAACCCATTTTGCAAACTTATATTACCTTTAAACAAAAAAAAATCAAGCGTTATTTTTTTAAAAAAAGTAATAAAAATGTCAATTGTAATACAAACTGTAAGAAATGACAAACCTTTATAATTGGTAAAGCTACCAAATTGAACAATGAGAACAACATGGACTTCAGCTTCATTCTGCTTGATGTACTCAAACATCTGCTCACTATATTCATCCCACAAAGAACATGACATTTTTACCCCACTACATACAATACATTTTTTATTAGATCATTCATAAATTTCAAACATGTCTTCCTAAGTATTGATCGTAGAAATGACACATGAATATAACATCAAAGATTATGAGATAATAAATTATGATTCGAAAAAATGAAACACATACTCTAGATCAATCAAGATAAGGTTCATTTTCATTTTCAACCCAGCTTTTGTTTCTAGAGGCTCGGGTGGACTCCATTCTTCAACAAACCCAATGAAATCTAAAATATTTAAAATGTTATTTCAACTAATATATAAGAAGACAAATTATAAGAATAAATATATATAAAAGATTGAGGTTTCGAAAACTACCAATCCTCTGTTCCTGAGAAAGGTTACCAGACTTAATAGACTCAAAAGAAGAGAAATTAAAACCATATTGGCTACCATCAAATCTGTTACACTTTGTAAGATTTGTTTCAAAAGTAAACGATAATATGTCATTTTTAGAAAAGTGTTTAACAGATTTGTTATCCGCTAGTTGTGGTCTATAGATATAATATGCTTCATTTTCACGTAGAAATTTTTCATGCTTCTTCATGTATCTATTCCACACAATCGCTTGCATTTTAGAACCCTGCGTGAAAATATGTAATTAGAAAACATAGTTTGATCAGAAATAATATTAAATGCAGTCGTGTAACATATATGTGACAAAGGAAATGATGATATCAAATCTAACCTGTTCATCCATAACAACCATATCAATGGCAAGAGTTTCACCTGGTATCTTTCGATTTGCTCTCTTCCAAAGTCTAAGTACCTTAACTTTGATTGTGTACTGACTCAGCCGCCATGTTATGTCATTCAAAAATGTTACATTATTTGGATCCATCTGCCTGCACGTGTGTAATATTTATCACAAATAACCGCGAACTAAAAAATGTTAGTACTTTTGTGATATATAAATACACAATGTAAGAAGGTTAAGTAGTATATGCTACCTGCGGAAGTGTAGAAGAAAAAGATTGAACGATAATGGATTGAATTGTACATCTATTTATAATTTCGTATAGCTATCATAAATAAGGAAGAAATGTTGTATTTTTAGTATAGATTATATAAATAGGAAACGAAATATGAAATGGCAATCTAATTGATTAAGTTTAAAGGTTTCCATAATACATTTTCAATCAACTTAAGTGGTCAAAGTTTCCGAAATTATGAAAATAATTGTTGTTTCCGAAACCTTATTGTAAAAAAGTCAACGACTAATATTAGGATATCAAAATGCTAAAATATAGCGTGATTTATATAATAAGTATAAAAAATAATCAATTAGATATCCTTAATTTATTGTCTTTCCAAAAATCTTGTTTGTCAAATTAAAACGTTTTTAATTTGTAAATTATTAATTAGTTTTGACTTTAAAATATTAAAAAACATTTTCTTTTTTTTTAAAATGGTATTAGAAAACATTTAACATTTTCAAATAAAACGGTTGACTTTGTTAATAAGCATTCATATGTATTAAACACAAACCATATCACAAATGTATTTCTCAAAAGACATATCAACACAAAAAACACACCAATGTATGTGACCACTAACAGTTAATCACCTTCCCAAAAACCACCATACCAAGGTGCTAACAGTTACACAGCACCACTATATTCACGGAAAAAAGTCAACGACATAAATTAGGATGTCAAAAAGATAAATTATAGCTTGATTGTAACCATAAAAAGTAATCAATTACACATCGTTAATTGATTGTCTTTCCAAAAATCTTGTTTGTCAACATAAAACGGTTTGAATTTGTAAATTATTAATTAGTTTTGACTTTAAAATATTAAAAAACATATATATTTCTTTTAAAATGGTAGATATAAAAATTTGGAAAATTTTCAAATAAATGTTAAAATTTTACATAATAATTCATACATGGATCGTTTTTTACACTTTGTTAAGCTATTCTTATACAAAAAGTTTTTTGTACGAAATTTAAGTTTCTTAATAATGAGAATGTTTAATGTTAATGTAATTTAATTTACCAAATTTAAGTTTTATCAACAATATTAACAAAGTCAACAGTTAAAATCTAAACTTGTCTAAATTTTAATTCTCATTATAGCAATCACATCATATTAAGCATATTTACCTAATTCTAAAAAAAAACATATTTCCCAAATCATTGCTAACAACTATTAAGCCATAGAAGATCATATGTCTTAAACACAAACCATATCACAAATATATTTTTCAAAGACATATCAACACAAAAAACACATCAATGTATGTGACCACTAACAGTTAATCATCATCCCAAAAACCACCATAACCAAGGTGCTAAGAGTTACCCACAACCACTATATTGATCAAAAAACCACCACCACTTAGGAGCAAAAGTATGTGATTCAGATCCAAAAAACTACCACCAGTAAGATAACTAATTACCATCAACCCTAACTACTTTAGAGAGCTTGAACAGACCTCGTTTTTCAAACCAACGGAAATGCACCTGATCACCAGCCTGCAAATCCATATCAGCAACAAACACAGACATACCTTTGATGTAGTAACGCTTACTGGATCCCCTGTCTTCAATACCAACAGAAACACCCCAACTATTTTGCTCACCATCCTTAATTGTCAATGACCGCGACCCGTTCAAGCCATTGGCCCTCGCCCATTCTGTCTTCATCCGCTAAAACAATAACCATACATGAAATTTGTTAAAAAAAAGGTTTATTTAGCATCAATATGATTATAATATATTGCTTTAACATATAAGACTTACAAAATGCTTGTCAACCACAAACACAACTGGAACGGCCCAATCTTCTATATCAGATACATCTTCATCCGATTCAGATTCATCATCCTCAGCTTCCATATCATCTCCATCTGATTCCTCTTCTCCATTATCATCGGAAACAACAATTATTTCCTCATCATTATGGTGATCATCCTCGGGCTGTTCAACGTCCTCCCACAACTCGGGAGGCAGGGTGAGCTTGTTTTTCCCAAAGATGGACAACTCCAATGTTTTCTGTTAAGTTTTACAATGAAAAACATGAAAAGTGTACAAATTAATGATGTAAATTTCAAAGAAAATTAATGATATTTATTGAAATTTAGAATCGACAAACAAACCTCGTTGTAAATTTCAAAGACCATCAGATGATCTTTTGTTATCTTAAACCTCTGTTTCATGTACGGCCATCCCTGGGTAATGAAAATCTCATCACCATCGTATTCAAGTTGTATCTGGAAAACATGCCCTGCCCAAAGATCAATATGTAATAACTGTTATCATTATGAACATCAAGATTTAAAAAACTCTCATTTATTGGTAAATCATTATCTAACAAATAATTATATACATGACATTACCTGGAAATGAGCTAACCATAATCGGTTCCATTGGAGGGTTTCGATTGTACAAACCATGATGAACGAAGCAACTTATATGCTGGAAAGTTGAAAAACAATGTTGAAACATTACTACATATTAATTTATTTAATGCGTTATGTCATGGTTCTACACAGCAGTTCAAAAACATACCAGGCGATTCACATCACTGAGTGGGTCATCAAGTTTGCAGTAGAAATACTTGCCTGGTGCAGCTATGGCATCCTGATGAAAAGTGTACATATTAAAACAGTTGAGCATTTCTTCGAACTCAAAAACAAAGTTACAACCACTTGGGTAATTTAGCGTGGTTATCATATGCTTCCAGCCGTTGTAAAAAAACCATTTCCCAGCTATATTCATGACTTTAACTTCAAATGATCTCTCATCTAAAGTATGAATTCTGGTCATGCCAGTAGGGAAGCCATACTTCGTAATCCATTCTTTATATTCGCCAGGCAAGGCCTACAAATCAATACCAAAAACAGTTGATTATAATATAATGTATTGGATTTTCAGTTTGGTGTTCTCCATCCGATGAGCAAATTTATGACGATAAACTGAAATCCAACAAATAAATTTGTTGAATGATTTATGATACATATCAAAGACTGTGCACTGATCAATGAACATATATTAACAACCAACGGATTTTTTACGCATAACAAAGGTCGCTTACCATACATAGACGTTCTTTGCCCTCTGATTTGACCCAAAATCCGGACACCATTCTGAGACGACCTATAAACCACCTGTATTATCAGTAAAAACAAATTAAAACATGAATTCATATAACTAAAATTGCATCATTAGATGAATACATAAATGACAAATCTGAAAATTTTTAAAACCTCTTAATTTTTGAAAACAACAAACACATACCTAGTAAGCGAAAACAAATAACAATACCTAAACAATGATACTGATCATATCACTTTTCATGAAAATTATTAAAATATCATAATTTTTTAGAACAACCAACCTAAAGCCCCAAATCTGTAAAATTAATAAAAACCATCAAGAATACAAAAATAAAAGTTTAATATTACAATCTGAATGAAAATATTAGAATATGAATAGGCGATGATTAGAGAAAAAAGAAAGAACCAATATCATTCATCACTTAAATCTGAAAATAATTACAAAAAACAACAATATATAAAAGGAATCGTATCAAGAAAGTTGAAACAATGTTTACCTTGAATGAGATATAGAGGAAGAGGAATGATCGGCGCCGGAAACATAGAAACACAGAAAATCGATTAAATCAGTAAATACTTATAAGAATCAACGATATTTAACACAAATCGTACAAATAGAGTGAAGAAATCGTTACCTTTAATGATATACAAGAAGAAGATGAACGATGATGATGGCGATGGAGGAATCGCCCTATGAATCGCCGAGAAGATGAAGGCGGTTGTAGGGTTAGATTATGAATGATGATTATGTTTTTGGTTTTTATATTTTCTTTTATTTTTGATTTAAAAAAAAAGAAAATTTTATAAATTACAAGAGGCAGGACACGTGGCATAATATGGGAAGAGAGAGGAATTAAGGTGAAATGAGGAAGTGCCAAGTGTCCTCATGGACTTTGTTTTATTAGATGTATAGATTATACTAGAAGCGTTTCTCTCTCTTCATGCCTTATAACGCCCGGTGTCTTTACGTAAGTTTGGTTAGCGCTCCTACGTCTAAAGATCCTCATAATATAACATGATAATAATTGAATGGCATTAAAAAAGCGTTGGAGTGACATTAAAAGATTTATAGACATCTTTTAGCAAATATCTGTTCATTACTACAAACCGAGTGCCCTTTTTGTTTTTTATGTTATTTAATTTCAATTATGTTTTCAAACTTCGGTTAGTAAAATAATAAACAAAAATGCAGGATTAATGCCCATGTAAGGCCAAGGGGTGTGGGGACGTCCCTGGCCCGGCTGGGACCGTCCACTGCTCCTTTGGGGCCGTCTCCGTCTCCATCCTCACCAGCCTCCACAAGACGATCTCCACTGGGCTTGGGTTGGTCAATCCGACCGTTGGAGCATTAGGGGGGGGGGGGGGGGGGGGGGTAAAAAGGGTAACTTAAAAAAAAATTACAAATATGAATACTAACCTTTATTTTTTTTACACTACTCATCATGGATCTATAACAAAACAACCTGAATCAAACCCCTTTCATCACACCTGGCTACACGATATCTATCAATCCGAATTGATCAACATTTTTGGGGTTATTAACATTTTGATATAATTTTCTTTCTGGAAATCCTATTCGTGAATTATGTTCGTGTCATTTTGCGAGAGTTGGTGTTAGATTATCTTCTCTATGTCAAGAGAATTATAATTTTAAATTATTAAATCGCAATTGGCATTTCATATGGATTTCTTGAGTTGATAAATGATAATTAATTGTTTGAATTTTTATATTGATTGGTTAAATTTGGACTTATTGTTTTTTAAGATTATCCACAAAGGAAATTATAAGAGCTTGAAACCATCAGAATTGACGTATCTATATCTATATATAAATACTAGCTTATACCCCGGGAGCGTCCCGGGTTGAGAAATCTAAGTAAAGTGAATAAAATTAGAAGTATCTAAACTATAAAAATGAAATCTATGTATCAACTTACATTAGATACTTTAAAAAAATACCAAAAGATCCATTTCACCTTACAACATCAACACCTAAAACAGAATATTAAGATCCCAAGCACTTCAAGGGGACATAGATTGTTTATATAGCATTATGGCTACAATTTTTTTAAACTAATTCCAAACCTGACATAATACCTGTCGGGTTACAAAAAATAGTCGTTTTTTTTTCTTCGTTTTTTATATAGCACTATGGGTATACGTTGGAAAAATAATAAAACGCTCGTTAATTTGGTGTAATTTTTTTCTTTAAAAAATCTCGTGTATAAAAGATATTAACGTTTAAAAGTTATGAGAGGAAACATTAGTGATAAAAATCTAATTTTGTTTTTAAATTTTAAATTATTATTTTCCTAAAATAAAGGCCTTGCCACATGGGATGACAAATGGCACACTCAATAAAGAGAATACCCCCTTTGAATGTCATGTCATTAAAATGGCTTTGGTTTATTATATGTACTAAATTATACCCCGGGAGCGTCCCGGGTTGAAAATTTTAATATGATATATCAATTTTACATATGAAATAGACTGATGTATAACTCTAATATTAATATCTAACCTAAAACAATGTACAACTCCAATGCTAACACCTAACCTTAAAGAATGTAGAACTTTAATGTAACTCTAATATTAACACATATCCTAAAGACTAAACAAATGTACAACTTTAACATACTAATATTGATACCTAACTTAAAACAACGTATAACTCTATTAACCTAATCGGCTCTGGTTGAATTTTTTTTTTCATATTTACTGATTTGAACATAATTAGTGACTTGCGTATACATGATTAATGATTTACCTGAACACTTTGTGTTTTTTTCCTGTATGAACAAAACCCCACAAAAATATTTCTCTGTTTTTTATATAGCACTATGCTACTCGTTGGAAAGATAATAAAACGCTCATTAATTTGGTGTAATTTTTTTCTTTAATCAATCTCGTAAATTAAAGATATTAACGTTTAAAAATTATGGGAGGAAACATGAGGGTGAAAAATCCAATTTTGTTTTTAAATTCTTTTTTTCCTAAAATATCTCAATGCCACATGGGATGACACATGGCACACTCAAGGAAGAGAATGCATCTTTGAGTACCATGTCATTAAAATGGTGCAATTTTTTTCTTTAAAAAATCTCGTGTATAAAAGATATTAACGTTTAAAAGTTATGAGAGGAAACATTAGTGATAAAAATCTAATTTTGTTTTTAAATTTTAAATTATTATTTTCCTAAAATAAAGGCCTTGCCACATGGGATGACAAATGGCACACTCAATAAAGAGAATACCCCCTTTGAATGTCATGTCATTAAAATGGCTTTGGTTTATTATATGTACTAAATTATACCCCGGGAGCGTCCCGGGTTGAAAATTTTAATATGATATATCAATTTTACATATGAAATAGACTGATGTATAACTCTAATATTAATATCTAACCTAAAACAATGTACAACTCCAATGCTAACACCTAACCTTAAAGAATGTAGAACTTTAATGTAACTCTAATATTAACACATATCCTAAAGACTAAACAAATGTACAACTTTAACATACTAATATTGATACCTAACTTAAAACAACGTATAACTCTATTAACCTAATCGGCTCTGATTGAATTTTTTTTTTCATATTTACTGATTTGAACATAATTAGTGACTTGCGTATACATGATTAATGATTTACCTGAACACTTTGTGTTTTTTTCCTGTATGAACAAAACCCCACAAAAATATTTCTCTGTTTTTTTATATAGCACTATGCTACTCGTTGGAAAGATAATAAAACGCTCATTAATTTGGTGTAATTTTTTTCTTTAATCAATCTCGTAAATTAAAGATATTAACGTTTAAAAATTATGGGAGGAAACATGAGGGTGAAAAATCCAATTTTGTTTTTAAATTCTTTTTTTCCTAAAATATCTCAATGCCACATGGGATGACACATGACACACTCAAGGAAGAGAATGCATCTTTGAGTGCCATGTCATTAAAATGGTTTTGGTTTATTATATGTATAGATAAGAAGGTATAGGTTCGTACAAAGTGTGTTTTTCGTATAAAGTGAAAGACGTTTATATAGTCATTGTGTTTTAAATTTAGCTATGATGTTTTCAATTCCTTTTGCATTGTTAAAACAAGATGCCTATACAGACTTCTCACACTTTGTACGAAAAATGCACCTTGTACAGAAACCCCATCCTATATAATTAGATTATCCCCCGGGTGCTTCCCAGGATAGACAAATCTAATATGAAGTGATGAATTGTGTGTACCGTAAAAGGAATATGTAGTTTTTTCTAGGTCATTTTTCCAGGAATATTTTTTAAAGGATCAACACTTGATAACTCATAAAACCTACTTGTAATTCTACGTGTGCATATCTTGCTCGTGTTAAATCTATGTACAACTTTGTCACTCCTCAAAACATTTAAAAGTTGTGATGTAAACCTGAAAAAAAAAAAAAACAACAAAATCAGTATCAAATGATATGTCATCATGTTGATTGATTTAAAAGGCATGGATAGTGGGGTAATCAATGTTCATAACAACACCAATCAAAATACAAAAAAAAATAGATTCTTACTAAAATGATTACATCTGTGAATATATATATATATATATATATATATATATATAGGGGGATAAATTGAAAACCCCATTGAGTTAAGAAAACTAAGAAAACCCCTGTAAAAACCATCTAAATTTTTTTTTTTTTTTTGAAAAAAATACACAAACATACATGTATTAAAGCGTTTTGGGCCAATTTATTTTTGTAATAGAGTTGTTACATATGTAGCACAAACTTTGTTTATTTTTTTTTTAAATATCCTATCGGCACTTTTTTTATTTTTTTGGCCCAAAACGATTTAATACATGTATGTTACCTTGTGTATTTTTTCAAAAAAAAAAAAACATCTTAGATTGTTTTTACAAGGGTTTTCTTAGTTTTCTTAACTCAAGAGGGTTTTCAATTTATACTTTTTCATATATATATATATATATATATACAGGTTCTTGTACAAAGTATATTATTCGTACAAAGTGTGAGAAATCTATATAGTCATTGTGTTTTAAAGTTTGGCTATAATGTTTTTGATTCCTTTTGCATTGATTTATATAGAAAAGCACCAAACGTTACAATTTAAAACATAATCAAATGTATTCTAGACATTAAATTTAAAACACATTGGTTACTATCTTCGTAGGGTGTTTTAGATTGCATGTTGGGAATCATTAATTAGTGTTTTAAATTGTTAATTTTTGTGTTTTTCTATATAATACTATGCCAAAGGAACATAAAACATCATGCCTAAAATTTAAAACACAATGCCTATATAAACTTCTTACACTTTGTACGAAAAATGCACTTTGTACAGGAACCTCACCCTATATATATATATATATATATATATATATATATATAGGAAAGAAAAATTGAAAACCCCCTTGAATTTAGAAAACACATGTAAAAATCATTTAAAACAATACACAAGGTAACATACCTGTGTTTAAGCGTTTTGGGTAAAAAAAATAAAAAAGCGCTGATGGGATACTTTTTAAAAAAAAAAAAAAAAAAAAAAGTTTGTATTGTTACATATGTTAAAAAGCTGAAAACATATGTAACAATGCAAAACTTTGTTTATTTTTTAAAAAAAAAATCCCATCTGCGCTTTCTTTATTTTTTGTCCCAAAACGCTTAAATACATGTATGCTATCTTGTGTATTTTTTTTTTCAAAAAAAAAATTTATTTTAGATGGTTTTTACATAGTTTTCTTTCTCAATTCAAGGGGGTTTTCAATTTATATTTTCCATATATATACACATATATATGTGTGTGTGTGTCTGCAATTAGTGGGTTCTTATATGTAATAGTAGTTTCAAAAGCATATATACTATTATAACATTATTAATAACTTGCCTAGACATAATTAATGAATTACCTAATTACAATGTGTTTTGTTTTTCAGAATGAACAAAGACCCATAAAAACAAAAAAAAAAATTCATTTTTATATAACACTATGTTGCTCGTTGGAAAGATAATAAAACGCTCGTTAATTTAGTTTTTTTTTTTAAATATTGTATATAAAAGTTACTAACGTTTAAAAATTGAGGGGGAGATAAAGAAAATATAATAGTTAATAGTTATCTTTATTTATTAACTTAAGGACATGTCAAACCTTGTTTTGTTAGAATACACAATATGAAAATTCTTTCAATATCCAAAGCATCATGTATTCATTCATACACTTAGCTCATCATGAGCAATTTCTTACATAGAGCATGCACTTGATTTAATTCATTATTTAGCTAACATCACATAAAATTGTTAACTTTCACATGCCCTTTCTTTTAATTTACTAGTTTTCATCTACTAAACATTTCATTAAGTACTTGGTGTGCATCCACCAAAATACATGATTTTCAAGAGTCTAAGTTTAACCATTTTCAAGGAAAAAAAAAACTTTCAAAGTTGACATGATGGCCCTTGAAGTTTTAGGTTTGATTATATTATGTTAAAACTTTATAATTTCTTTAGAAATCTCATACTAACTTAAAAACTTTAACTTTTATAAACTTTAAATGTTTAAACAAGATTAATATAATTTTTTTAATAGAAAAATTGCCAAGATGTATTACATTTAAATATTGTTTCTATAAACGAGTTTGGTTAAAATGTAAATGTTTCCAAGTGAAAAATACAGTAATCGAATGAATGTCAACTTTTATTAAATTTAAAAATGATAGAAAGTATAAGGACTATAAATGACAATTAATGTAAGACGAGGGTAATGAATATCACACCTAATATCCAATATCTGATAATGATCATATTATTTGTTTAATCTATCATAAGTATTAAACACTTAAATGGGAGGCTAATAAAAGTTCATCATAGAAAACTTCACATGCTTAGTTTTGAAGTTCTCCTTTCATTCACAGAAGCTTCCAAAACATATTAATAATATTTATTTTATGAGATTCATTTATATAATAACAAATATCAACTGAACAATATGTGTGAGTTTATTATTAAAACAAAAAAAAAAAAAAAAGAAGAAAAAAAAAACATTGCATGTAACCAATTGATACACGTATAGGCTGGGCGCAAAATAGCACCCTTCTTGGGTCTCATGATAAATTCACTTATTTATTTCCTTATAAGAACTAAGAAGATCCTTATTTACTTTTATCAGAAAATAGATAAGATATTATACATATCTATTTTATACCATTTTAATTTTAATATCTATTAGAATTGCGATATCAGCCTATGATATTTCTATGATATTTCTAAAATTGAAGACGTCAATAAAGCTTTATTATTAAAATGGACGTGGAGATTCAAAAAGGAGGGGAGTAGTCTTTGGAAGAAGATTATTGTGGGATGTCACGGTTCAAGTAGATCTTGGTCGCTATTGCCATGTAATGCTTCCTCCAACGGGTGTTGGAAATACATTGTTAATACCGGCGAAAAGCAACTTACTAATGGTAGGTTGCTTAATTCATATTTTGTTGGGGATGTTGGCGATGGTAGAAATATTAATTTTTGGAGTGATACGTGGCTTTGTGACGCCCCTCTTCGCGTCGTGTTCTCTAATTTATTCCGCTTGGAGAAAAACAAATGGTGCAAAATCAGTGACCGGCTTGCATGTGAAGATGGTAATAAACGGCTCAAGTGGGATTGGAGAACACAGCCGTATACCCAAGAGCAACTCAATGAATTATTTGATCTCCTTCAAGCTATCTATAATTTTGAATGGAAAGGAGGTATTGACCGTTGGAAATGGACCGAAGAAAAAGATGGTTTGTTCACTGTATCTTCGGCCAAGAGATTGATGGCCAGTTTTCACATGGGAGAAGACAATATCGGGATAAACTGGAGAGGTTGGGTTCCGTTGAAATGCAAAATTTTAGTTTGGAGGATCGTGAGAAATCGCATTCCTACTACGACTGAACTCATCAAACGGGGTGTCTCTATACAACAAATAGAATGCAGATTTTGTCAAGAGGACCTGGAAACCACTTTACATCTTTTTACAGGTTGCCGTTACGCGAACGAGGTTTGGCATCGAGTGGAAAATTGGTGCAAGATAAGTCACTCCATTTTATTTGACATACCGGATTTACTGAAACTGCCGGAGTCCCATGCTACGTCCAAAGACTCGAAGTATATATTCTTCGTGGTATCACATACACGACCATTTGGATGCTTTGGATCGAAAGAAATGAACGTGTTTTTAACGACAAGAAGAGGCAACCGATACAGCTTGTGGAAAATATTAAAGCTACGTCTTATTTTTGGATTCGCAATAGAACACGGTGGAAATTTAAGGATTGGAAAACTTGGTGTAATTGTCCTTTGGATTGATGTAATGTGTTTTTTCGCTTAGTCCTTACTTTAAGGACTAGCGTGTTTCTTGTTATAACACAAAAATCATCTATGTCAGCAACTGATATGATATGAGATGTGCATAAGTGGGACGAGCACCTACCAAATTGTATACGGGTACCAATTAGCAGCACGGTAACACCGTCGTCACCCACGCTGGTAGTGGTCCTGTGAACCGTTTTGCTGGTTATGTTTACCGTGCTAGTACCGCTTGTTTTGTTGGTTTTTATAAAATGCAAAATTTTCAATTTACCCCTGTGTGTTTTAGTGTTTTTTAATTTTACCGTTTCTTTCATATGTTTACCGTTTAAATAAATAAAAAACATAAATAAAAGACATTTCATTAAAACATAAAAATTAAAAATACATAAAACAAAGAAAAATAAACTTAAGGTTGGCGCAACAAGCGCCATGCCTCGACATTGTCGTAGAGGGTGGTCCACCTCGCACACTTGATATTGAGATCCTCCCACATGACCTGGAGGTCTCGGATGGTCTTGATGGTGTTTGTGCCCACGTGTTGGATGAAGTCGCTAAACACGTGAGCCCAAAACATATCCGGGGGTAGTCTTCGCCTTCTTCCCTAGGTAGTTCTTGAATTTCGGGGTCGTTTGCGGCGTCCTTATGGCAAACCACAAGGGCAATTTCTTGCTCTTCGGTCCACGGATTCATTTTGTGTGTGTTTGGTTTTTTAAACCGTGTTAAATTGTGGCTTTTAACCCCACGGTTTGATCATTTTATATACAACGACGGTGGCAGTGTTAAATTCAATTCGCTGACCGTTTAGTTAAGTCAATTCAAATTATTCGACGGTTTCCAAGATAAACAATTAAATTTGGCTGACCGTTTGGTGGGACGGTTGAAATAGTAGAATTAAATGTAAAAAACCGTGTAAAAATGTAAAAAAAAAAAAAAAGTTTGGGTATTTAAATGAAAATAAATAAAAGAATCAGTGAAGTGCTGCCTACAAAAACGTGTTTCAGTAAAGTAAATCAGTGAAGTGATGTGGCAAAACAGGATTTATCAAAATCAGTAAAAGTTTTAAGACATTCTACAAGCACCTCCCTTACTAATACGTGGGTGGTTTGCTAGTTCTAATATAATTTGTATCACTTTGTTTCGCATACCTACCAAAATTATCATCCATTCTTTTTTTCTTTTTTTTTTTTTAAATTATTCCTATAAAATCCAAATAATTTGGACATTGTTTGAATTCTCATTCATTTAACAAGTTCCTATTCTTTCAAAGTTACTCTCCGCCTACCAACACACCTTATGATATTGACAAATTTGGATGGAAGTTGTATCATAGAACTATAGAAGGGATCAGGATAATTTTTTTTAAGTATTCTCTAGAGGATGGAACGCCGGAAACGGACCCTATTCCGGAATCCATTCAACGTTGCATTACGAAGCTTTTTGTTACCAATCTTCCTGAAGGCTGCAGTGGAACGGAGTTGGCGATCCAGGTTCGGCCTCATGGCCAGATCTATGATCTATACATTGCAAGAAAAAGGGATAAAGGAGGCAATAGATTCGGTTTCATCTCAATGCTCGACGTTAAAGATAAAGGTGAGTTACTCAAGAATCTCAGGAATATCAGGATGGGAGAATACAAGCTATGGTTTAGTATTGCAAGGTTTGTTCTTGAAGATGGGAAGATTAACACAAGGAATGATTCAAACCACAAACAACACGCATATGCAGATACAGGTAACGTCTCAGAAGGGGTCCATGTGGAGCCTGAGAAGAACTCTTTTGTGGTTTCTGCTAGATCGTTCAAGGATTCTCTCATGGGGAAGGTTATCTCTTTGGATGACAAGACTAAAGCTTTTACGTCTTTGCATGGTAAAGCACTTGTGGCAAGAATGGTGGATGTTCATGCTCTTAAAAACATCAAGTGTTACTTACAAGAGGTATGTCCGGGACGTGGTAAATTTCAATATTTGGGAGGCCTAGACCTCCTGGTTTCGTTTGAAGATTCGGAAACTGCCGAGGCATTCTATTCAGCCGCTCAACTGGCTATGGATAGGTTTGTCTCAATCTCCATTTGGGAAGGCCAGGTTTTGGGATATGAAAGAGTGGCATGGTTAAAAGTTAAAGGGATTCCTTTGAACCTTCTCAGTAACGAAACTATTGACATAGTAGGCGGCACGTTTGGCAAGGTGGTCTACAATGCTAAAAGGTCCGGATCTGATTCAGATTTGTCATATGAGTACATTGGCATCCTAGCTGGGGATGGCAAACGTGTTAATGAAGAGGTGATGCTCAAATGGAAGGGACACAAGTTTCGGATCTGGGTAGAAGAAGAGGTAAATGAATGGATTCCGGAATTCATTGACCCACCGGTGGAGGATGAACAGTCGTCGGATGATGAAGATGATGAGCCGGAGCCGTCGGATGATGAAGATGTTGTGCCGGACGCTGAACAATCACCGGTCGTCGAATTACCGGTGTCTGAACAATTACCGGAGTGTGATCAGGAAACTAACGTGATTGGTGGTGGAGAAGTCAACATGAACGTTGACCTTCCATGTATGGTAACGGCTAATAATGGTAATGAAGGAATTTATGAGGAGCATTCAGTGCCAGTTAATAATTGGTCAAACAATGCTGAAGTCAATGATTGTGCATTTACACCGGCTGTGGACTATCCTTTCGAAGATGCTTTACAAGATGTGGGCCCAAATTCAGTTTCTAAAGTTATTAAAAGAAAAAAATTTAAGAAGATGGACTTGGGCCGGCCCAGCAATGGGTATGTTAGTAGTCAGGCAAGCCTCAAGGTTGTTAAGAGATCCAAGAATGATGAGGACTTGTTTGGGTTAAACACACTATTGGGCCTTAATGGGGACGATGATAATCTGACCTTCGTGAACCAAGATGAAGCATCCAGCAATGAGGTTGAAGACTCGTTGGACTTGAATAGACAGCCGTTTATTATTGAAGAACAAAATGAAAACTTTATCCCAGTAAACTCGGTGAATGAGGAAGAACAATTACAAGCGGCGGATGTTGCTGAAACCGTTGTGTTGGGTGAGAAGTTGGGTGCCGATTTATCTAGATGCAATGAATTGATCCAAGACTCGATTGTTAATGAAGGATTACAAAGGGGTAAGTTATGAACTGCCTTTCTATTAATATTCGTGGTGTCGGTGGTTCAGGGAAACCGGGGTGGATAAAAAAAATCAAGAAGGATTTTGGTATTTCGTTTATAGGTATGCAAGAAACTATGGTGAGCAACATTCAACCGGGTGTTATTTCTAATTATTGGGGAGGAACGGGTTTTGAGTTTGAATTTGTTGATGCCAATGGGAGTTCGGGTGGTTTGGTGAGCTATTGGGACCCAAAAGTTTTCTCTAGAGATTTTGTGGCGAAAGATTCAAATTTTCTCCATGTGGCGGGAACAATTTTGGGTGGGTCTGTCCGAGTCAACATTATCAATATTTATGCTCCACAAACTAGAAACGATAAACGAAATCTGTGGGACAAAATTAGAAACGTGATGTCAACAGGTTATGGTTGGTGGATTCTATTTGGCGATTTTAACTCGGTTCGTAGCAAGGACGAAAGAAAAAATTCGTCTTTTGACTCGGTTTGTGCTTCGCAGTTCAACGAATTCATTGACGAAGTTGGAGTTCGGGAATATAATTTAAAGGGGATGAGATATACATACATGGTTAACCGAAAAGGGGTGTGTAAATGGAGCCGTATAGATAGAGTTCTTGTCTGTGACAGTGTCTTCAACAAATGGCCGAATGCGCAAGTGAGAGCCCTTAATAGAGAATACTCGGATCATTCGCCGTTGGTGGTTTCTTTTGCCGATAGGAATTTTGGTTCTAAACCATTCCGTCTGTTTGACTCATGGTTGGATAGACTTGGTTGTGTGGAAGTTATTAATTCTACATTGCAGAGTTGGTGTAACAGTGGCCCGGCAGATGTCAAATTACTCAATAAGCTGAAGTTTCTTAGGGGCCGATTGAAGGAATGGTACAAAGAATTCAGCAGACAAGAAGCTGAAGATGAGGCTCGGCTCAGGAAAGAAAGGGACGATATGGAGCTTATCATGGAGAATAACACGGTGGAAGAGGAGGATTATTGGGTTTGGTTACAATGCAAAAAAGCTTTGGAAGAACTCGATCTACATAAAACTCGTGACATTCGCCAAAAATCACGGGTAAAGTGGGCCACTCTCGGGGACGAGAATTCCAGTTTCTTCCACAGTGTTGTGAATGGTCGCAAAGCGACTAATTCTATCCCGGGTATTATGCTTGACGGGGAATGGATCGAAAAACCAACAGTGGTAAAGAGGGAAGTTTTGCGGCATTTTAGACAACACTTCAAAGAAGCCGTCTCATCTCGGCCTAGTATTCTGTGTTCGGGAATGAAAAAATCGATGTCCAAGACTGTGAAGCTTTGACCGCCGAGTTCTCTAAACAAGAAATAAAAGAGGCGGGGTTTGATTGTGGCTCGAATAGGGCGCCAGGTCCAGACGGTTTTAATTTTCGGTTTGTAAAGAGGTTTTGGAATTTGTTAGAGGAGGATGTGTACCATGTTATGTCCGAGTTTCACGGCTCCGGGATGATTAATGAGGGATGCGGCTCGGCTTTTATTACTCTTATCCCCAAGATTAAAACGCCGCTGGGCCTTAAAGATTACAGGCCTATTACTCTTATTGGGATGTTAAGCAAGATTATTTCTAAAATCCTAGCTAACCGTCTTAAAAAGGTAATTGGTAAAGTTATTTCTGATTCCCAATCGGCTTTTTTATCGGACCGATTTATCCTTGATGGCCCGCTTGTTCTAAATGAGGTGATGGAGTGGTTGAAAAGAAGAAATAAAAAAGCGTTTATGTTGAAAATAGATTTCGAGAAGGCGTATGATAACGTTAATTGGAACTTCTTAATTTCTATTTTATCGCAAATGGGTTTCCCTCCTTTATGGTGCACTTGGATAAAGGGTATTCTTGAGTCTTCTAGAGCCGCAGTTCTTGTTAATGGTTCGCCCACTTTTGAGTTTAAATGTGAAAAAGGTCTTCGTCAAGGTGATCCGATTTCGCCTTTCCTTTTCCTTATTGTGATGGAATCCCTGTCTTGGTTGCTGGAAAGAGCGAAGCAGATTGACGTCTTCAAAGGCATTCAGGTCCCGGAAAATAATTTTGATATTTCTCATTTACTCTATGCGGACGACGCTCTTATTCTAGGAGAGTGGACGAGGGAGAATATTCAAAGTATTGCTAGAGTGCTTCGCATCTTTTACCTATGTTCGGGCTTACGGATTAACCTCCATAAGTCGAACTTGTTCGGGGTTGGAGTGGAAGAGATGGAAATTGACAACATGATGGAGATCTTGGGATGTAAAAGAGGAGTCACCCCGTTTGTTTATCTTGGAGTTCAAGTCGGGGCCAACATGAATAGGATTTGTAATTGGAACCCGGTTATTGAAGTCGTAAAAAATAGATTGGTTTCGTGGAAAGCAAGAACTCTCTCCATCGGTGGCCGTTTAGTTCTTATTAATTCGGTCCTCACAAGTCTTCCCCTTTATTATCTTTCTCTTTACAAGGCACCCAAGACTGTGATTAACAACTTAGAAAATATTATGCGGCATTTTTTGTGGGCGGGAACTAGTGAAGAGAAAAAAATTCCTTGGGTTGCATGGAGTATTGTTACTAATCCAAAGAAAGAAGGAGGTTTGGGGGTAGCTAAATTACAATATGTTAACGACGCTCTCCTTCTAAAATGGACATGGCGTTTTAAAAAGGAGGACAATAGCTTGTGGAAGAAAGCTATCTTGGGCTTTCATGGCTCAAGTCGCCCTTGGGCGATGCTTCCTTGTAGTATGTCGGCAAAAGGGTGTTGGAAAGAGATAGTCAAAGTGGGGGAACAACGCCTCCCATGTAACATTTCGCATTTAAATAAATGTACTTTACGGATTAAAATAACAAGTCTTATTATTATTATTTTTGGTGATATTTTGAACCCCAATACAATGATAATTATTCATACATATATTTATATATATATAGGTTTATAATAATAATAATAATAATAATTATTATAATAAATAATAGCTTAGAAAAATAAAACTGATTTTATGATTGGTCTTAACCCAATCCTTCTGCAGCCCACCAGACAAGCCCACATAACCCCAGGCCCAAACAAAACCCGGCCCAACAGCCTTGGATCCGGCCCACTAGCCCTTCCCACCTCTCACTGTTTTTAAAAAAAAGGGATTGCTTCTGACGGGATTCGAACCCGAGTCAAACCAACAACACCACACACACAAACCAGCTGGGCTAGCCTTCATATCTGATTCAAACCATACGCGTTATAATTATATCATTACCTTTTAAACCCTCACAGTTGACTTGGAAAGTCAACTGTGATACGTGATTACCATAAACATCAACATTAAACTCGTGATTACCTATTCTTGGTATCTTTACATGATTATCGGCCATCTATGACTAGGATACACGATTTTTAATAGTCAATTGATACCCAATTAACCATATACGAGTATAACTTTGAATGGATGGTCAACCCTTGCCAATTCGAAGACTGAAGCCTTAATACTATAAATGGAACATTCACGAGCCTTCACAACTCGCCAATACATATCTCTTAACCTCCAATTCTTCTTAATTATCCTCTGTTCGTGTTATACGATTGCGTTTTTGACTATTTGGTTTGACCGATCAATCGAGCTCGAAACAACTTTGTAAGTGTAATTTTTTCAGTGGGTTATGATCATCGGCATCCACACATCAATAGCCCTATGATTAATTGGGCTATTGATGTGCGAATCTAACAATTGCAGATTTAGGGCTCGTGAGGTTTAATTTGGGGATAAACATGTTTCAGCATAGTATATTTATTATATATAAAACGGGAATGATCACAACCACTGGTCTGGACCAAGTGGTTGTGACTGATGCTTGCCTCCTGAGCCACCCGGGTTCGAGTCCCGGCAGTGGCGTCCTTTTTGTCTTTTTTTCATTAATCCTTTTTAAACAAATCAAATATTTATATATAATACATTTAAATTTTATAAATTCGTTTTTAATTATTAAAATCCTTTTATAAATTCTAAAAAAATTACTTTTAGTTAATCTGATATAAATGTTCCACCTACAATTTTTAGTTTTCAAAAATTCATTTATTTAATATATTTAATAATTAAATCAATTTTATTCTATTATATTTATAAAATTCCATTAAAATATCAAAACAATTTTATAAATTTCCACAAAAATTATTCTGAGTTTATATAATGATAAACTTTTCTGAAATGATTTTTAATTCTGAAAAATCATTTATTTAATATTTTTAATCAATTTTTGTTAGTTTTAATCATAATTAAATCATAATAAATCCAATTTTTAATATTTTTGCACCAAAATTTTATACAAATTATTTCTGATTATTTAGAACAGAAATATGAATTTTAAATTTATAATTCCTAAATTTTAATATTTTTAAATATTAAAGTTAAATTTTGACAATTTGTTATAAATAGAATTAATATTCTATTTTAAAGAAAATAATTTTATAAAAATTATTTTTATACTTCAAACACATTATTGTGACCATCTCAAATTTAATTTCCCCAAAAAGATTTTTGGTTATTTATTTACTAATATTCTCTCAATTATTAAACATTTTTTATATTAATCAAACGAGCATTTATCCCCAAAATTCGAAGCCCTAGAAACTTATACATTTGTAGACTTGATAGACTTAGACATATTTATTACCTTATTATAGGGTGATACTTGATACATTTGGGCAACACCATTATTCAATTTTTCAACAGTTATAACATTTTGCTAAGGTGAGTTTTACATAGCCCCTTTTCTATTTATCACCATTTTTGGGGTGAAACATGTTACAACATTATTTATGCAATTCAATCATCAATGTGTCTATGTGTTTTTCTATGTTGCATTATGTCTTGAACATGACTAGGGTAAGCACAATTCTAGCATAAACATTGATCAACCGACGGTATACATTGATAGATCTATTGGACTGACAATCCCACCTGGATACGTACCTCCTACAAAGGTAGCGTGGGTGTTTGTTACTGCAATATAAACGAGTGAACCATGAGCGTATGGGATGTACCACAATACAACAGTCACAATGGTTGATTATGCACTCGATTTACTTCTAGTATGTTTTCACATATGGACTAGATTGCCATGACACATGAATTGCACAACAATTTTATTCGATTATCAAAACCTATGTAATTCTCACCAACTTTTGTTGACCCAAAACATTTTCAACTTAACATGTTTCAGGTTCTACTTGCTTGAAGATTTGAATTAATGCTTGAAGATGTGTGCATAGTTTCATTCAATTTGATGTACGAATTCTTGTAGAACAATTGTATGTAATCTATTTAAATCATATAATGAAATTTATTATTTACCATGAGCTACTGAACAATCATCAATACGTGACATCCCGATGTTTCCGCCATCGGTTGGGGTGTTACAGATTGGTATCAAAGCCATGGTTATAGGGAATTAGGTTATTAGAAAAATAATCTAGTCTATAACCATAGGATTTAACTAGTACTTGCTTCTTTTACTTGCTATTCTCTATCTCCCTCCTACTGCTCATCCCTACTTTCATCCTTACAAGAAGGTTGCTCTCCATCAGTAGACCTACTCTTAGACTAATAGGACAAAATCCTCAGGTTTAACCTGAACCCCCTTGAGATCTCGTCGAAGTTCTAGATTTTAATAACGAACACGTGCAATCTGGAAGGGTGAACACCTGTATTCTGAGTCTTCTGTCTAGGCTGGCATTGCGCATATATCCCAATCAGACGAGGGACCCGGATGCCTACCTGGGAATTCTCGGGATGAGTGTTCACTTATAGGTTAAAGCATGTCTTCATATGTTATTAGAATCTAGAGTCTTTGATAAGTCAACGTTTTCGTTTATTCGTTTTAATGAATAAATGATTACATTCCTTATATAACCTCATTCATTTCATTGTGTCTCTTACAGATCATGCCTCCACGTCGCAGCGCTCGTCTCAACAGTGGTGACAACCATGACGAAGGAAGTAGCAATCACAACCATAACCATGACACTAACCACAACAACAACAACAACAACAACAATGGTGTCGATGCTCAACTGGCTGCAATCATTTCTCAACAAATGGCGCAGCAAATCGCAACTCTGGTTCCCAACTTACTAGCTCAAGTCATCCAGTTGAACGGGAACGGGAACGGCAACGGCAACGGGAATGGAAATGGAAACCACAACGGGAATGGGAATGGTCTTCCAGCCTGTACCCTTAAACACTTTAATTCTTGTAATCCCCCAAAGTTTAGTGGTGAAGAAGGAGCTACGGGACTCATGCAATGGTTTGAGGGTATTGAGAATACCTTCATCAACAGTGAATGCCCGGACAACTTTAAAGTCCGTTATGCCATGAGTGTTCTTCACAAACGAGCACTCACTTGGTGGAATGAAGAAAAACGCACTCGCGGAGCTGAAGCTGCACTAGCCTTAACTTGGGATCAAGCTAAAGACATTATGAAGGCAGAGTTCTGTCCTCATAATGAAATTAAGAAGCTGGAAGATGAATTTCATGATCTTGCTCAAGACAGTGGGGAAAACCTTGCTTACAACACTCGTTTTCACGAACTTAGCTTACTTCTACCCCACAAAGTCACCCCTTTGCCCATTGCGATCGAAAAATACATTGGTGGTTTACCGATGCAGATTCAAGACACGGTGTGGGGAAGGAACCCTGCTACTTTGGAGGAAGCAAAGCGTTTGGCTGCCACCCTGACAGATAACCATGTGAAGGTAGGAACCCTGACTCGTAAAGGGGAAAAGATAAAGGATACTCCCCAACCTGCCGTTGAAATCAAAACCGAGGCCTCAACCAACGGGAAGTGTAAGGTCAGGAATTTTGCAATAGACACCACTGCCCTACCCAACAAGCAACAATACCACGGGAAGCTACCTAAGTGTGACACCTGCCAGTATCACCATCCAACTCAAGTTCCCTGCCGACAGTGCACCAATTGTCAAAGGTATGGGCACCTTGCAGATGCTTGTCGAATCCCTGCTACAAACGCTCTTGATGCTCCAAATAACCCCGCTTGAAACCCTCCAACTACTTAACAGCAAACTCTACCATTTGAATGATGTCTATTTTCTCTTTAATTCTATGTATTGACACTTTTTGATTCAAGTAATAAATTCAAGTATTATCATAACATCTGGGTGCATGCTTGTTTGAATGTGAATTAATTGCTATATCTATAATCATACTTGCTTACTTGTACAACAATTAGTTGACTACCAAACAATCTGCTCAACAATCGGTAGAGTCATAAAAGGACGCAAAACCCTAATGTGAGGTAAATTGGTAATTACGGTCCGGAACGTAATCATGAATTTACAGGTACATTAAGGTAGTGAGGAATTTTATCAAGGTTTTCGGTAGTCGACCAATTGTAAACCTGGTGTCTTTCTTTAACTTCGGGACGAAGTTCCTAAAAGTAGGGGAGACTGTAACATTTCGCATTTAAATAAATGTACGTTACGGATTAAAACGACAAGTCTTATTATTATTATTTTTGGTGATATTTTGAACCCCAATACAATGATAATTATTCATACATATATTTATATATATATATAGGTTTATAATAATAATAATAATAATAATAATAATAATAATAATTATAATAAATAATAGCTTAGAAAAATAAAACTGATTTTATGATTGGTCTTAACCCAATCCTTCTGCAGCCCACCAGACAAGCCCACATAACCCCAGGCCCAAACAAAACCCGGCCCAACAGCCTTGGATCCGGCCCACTAGCCCTTCCCACCTCTCACTGTTTTATAAAAAAAGGGATTGCTTCTGACGGGATTCGAACCCGAGTCAAACCAACAACACCACACACACAAACCAGCTGGGCTAGCCTTCATATCTGATTCAAACCATACGCGTTATAATTATATCATTACCTTTTAAACCCTCACAGTTGACTTGAAAAGTCAACTGTGATACGTGATTACCATAAACATCAACATTAAACTCGTGATTACCTATTCTTGGTATCTTTACATGATTATCGGCCATCTATGACTAGGATACACGATTTTTAACAGTCAATTGATACCCAATTAACCATATACGCGTATAACTTTGAATGGATGGTCAACCCTTGCCAATTCGAAGATTGAAGCCTTAATACTATAAATTGATCATTCACGAGCCTTCACAACTCGCCAATACATCTCTCTTAACCTCCAATTCTTCTTAATTATCCTTTGTTCGTGTTATACGATCGCGTTTTTGACTATTTGGTTTGACCGATCAATCGAGCTCGAAACAACTTTGTAAGTGTAATTTTTTCAGTGGGTTATGATCATCGGCATCCACACATCAATAGCCCTATGATTAATTGGGCTATTGATGTGTGAATCAAACAATTGCAGATTTAGGGCTCGTGAGGTTTAATTTGGGGATAAACATGTTTCAGCATGGTATATTTATTTTATATAAAACGGGAATGATCACAACCACTGGTCTGGACCAAGTGGTTGTGACTGATGCTTGCCTCCTGAGCCACCCGGGTTCGAGTCCCGGCAGTGGCGTCCTTTTTGTCTTTTTTTCATTAATCCTTTTTAAACAAATCAAATATTTATATATAATACATTTAAATTTTATAAATTCGTTTTTAATTATTAAAATCCTTTTATAAATTCTAAAAAAATTACTTTTAGTTAATCTGATATAAATGTTCCACCTACAATTTTTAGTTTTCAAAAATTCATTTATTTAATATATTTAATAATTAAATCAATTTTATTCTATTATATTTATAAAATTCCATTAAAATATCAAAACAATTTTATAAATTTCCACAAAAATTATTCTGAGTTTATATAATGATAAACTTTTCTGAAATGATTTTTAATTCTGAAAAATCATTTATTTAATATTTTTTATCAATTTTTGTTAGTTTTAATCATATTTAAATCATAATAAATCCAATTTTTAATATTTTTGCACCAAAATTTTATACAAATTTTTCTGATTATTTAGAACAGATATATGAATTTTAAACTTATAATTCTTAAATTTTAATATTTTTAAATATTAAAGTTAAATTTTGACAATTTGTTATAAATAGAATTAATATTCTATTTTAAAGAAAATAATTTTATAAAAATTATTTTTATACTTCAAACACATTATTGTGACCATCTCAAATTTAATTTCCCTAAAAAGATTTTTGGTTATTTATTTACTAATATTCTCTCAATTATTAAACATTTTTGATATTAATCAAACGAGCATTTATCCCCAAAATTCGAAGCCCTAGAAACTTATACATTTGTAGACTTGATAGACTTAAACATATTTATTACCTTATTATAGGGTGATACTTGATACATTTGGGCAACACCATTATTCAATTTTTCAACAGTTATAACATTTTGCTAAGGTGAGTTTTACATAGCCCCTTTTCTATTTATCACCATTTTTGGGGTGAAACATGTTACAACATTATTTATGCAATTCAATCATCAATGTGTCTATGTGTTTTTCTATGTTGCATTATGTCTTGAACATGACTAGGGTAAGCACAATTCTAGCATAAACATTGATCAACCAACGGTATACATTGATAGATATATTGGACTGACAATCCCACCTGGATACGTACCTCCTACAAAGGTAGCGTGGGTGTTTGTTACTGCAATATAAACGAGTGAACCATGAGCGTATGGGATGTACCACAATACAACAGTCACAATGGTTGATTATGCACTCGATTTACTTCTAGTATGTTTTCACATATGGACTAGATTGCCATGACACATGAATTGCACAACAATTTTATTCGATTATCAAAACCTATGTAATTCTCACCAACTTTTGTTGACCCAAAACATTTTCAACTTAACATGTTTCAGGTTCTACTTGCTTGAAGATTTGAATTAATGCTTGAAGATGTGTGCATAGTTTCATTCAATTTGATGTACGAATTCTTGTAGAACAATTGTATGTAATCTATTTAAATCATATAATGAAATTTATTATTTACCATGAGCTACTGAACAATCATCAATACGTGACATCCCGATGTTTCCGCCATCGGTTGGGGTGTTACATCCCAAACGGGTTGAATTACAACTCTCTTTTCAGCGGGTTGTTAGGCGATGGTTCTACCTTCTCTTTTTGGGGTGATAGATGGCTTGGAGAAGAACCTTTGCGGTATACGTACCCTCATTTGTTCCAGCTTGAAAGAAACAAATGGGTCAAGGTAGCTGCGAGAATTCAAGTGGTTAACAATACAAAATATATGCACTAGGATTGGAGAAGACCCCCTTCCACTCACAATGAACTGACCGAACTTTTCCATCTCCTTGAAGATATTCATGATTTCAATTGGAGAGGTGGAAATGATATATGGGTTTGGAGATCTAATGATGGGATTTTCACTGTGGCGTCGGCCAAGCATACCATCACGCAAAACAGTTTCGAAACTAACCCACCGAAGATTAAATGGAAATGTTGGGTTCCCCTCAAATGCAAAGTTATGGTTTGGAGAGCGGCGCGTAACCAATTGCCAACTACCTCGGAGCTTCTTAAACGTGGAGTCAATTTGCAACGTATTTCTTGTGTTTTCTGTGATGCGGATCTAGAAACGGCTCAACACATGTTCACCGGATGCCAGTTCGCTTACGAGGTCTGGAATAGAATTGAGGTTTGGTGTAAATTGGCTCCGACGATTATGTTCGATGTTATGGAAGTGATTCAAATGGTGGACCACTCTACTCTCTCAAAGAATGCGAAATATATAGTTCGGGGTATCGTTTACGTTACTATGTGGGTTATTTGGAATGAAAGAAATGCTCGTGTTTTCAACAACAAGAGTCGAAGGCCCATCGAGTTAGTGCAGATTGTTAAGTCTATGTCTTTTTTTTGGTTTCGTAATAGAAGTAGATGGAAAGACTTAGATTGGAATAATTGGTGTAACCACCCGTTGGATGTGATGTAACTTGGTGTGTTTGCCCGTGGGTCCTTGTTTTGAGGACCGCTTGTGGCGCTTTTTTAATGAAATTTTCCTTTAAAAAAAAAAATAGAAGGGATCAGACTCAATGACTCATGAGGTGCAATTTTTAGGTTTCAAGCAATCACAATATAAAAGCTAAACTAGTTCTATAACTATTGTTTCCAAAATACTTTGGATTTCATTAATTTTCAAATTAATTTGTGTTTTCATGTTTCTATTTGTAAGCGAAGAATAAATACTTTGAAAAACATACTATTTTCTTTAACAATTTCTTAAAAAACACGACATTATGGTCTCTAAGTCTTATCTCACCAATCTATGAGGAAACTCATAATTATGAGAAAAACCCCCTTTGTAAGATTTGAATCCATGACCTTATGGTCCCTAAGTCTTATCTCACCACCAAACACCGTATTAGAAACCCATCATTATTTCATTAGATTTTATTTTTATTTCATAAAATTACAATTTGCTTTTTCAATCATAGTTAACTTTATTTAAAATAATTTACAAAAAAAATTGTAACATTTAAATAAATAAAGAAAGATAACAATGATCGCCCTTTTCATTATTTTATTTTTGTTTTATTGCACATTATAATTGCAAAAGTGAATGAGTTATTTTTATATCTGAAATGGGAATTGCAACACATAGTAGCAAAAATGAATTATGAAATGTCTCGTGTTAGCGCATTTACAAGTCGTCCTTTTGTTGACATCTTGCATACCATGATTGATATATAGTTTCTAACTCTCATCGTCTTAAATTCTTCTTGTTAAATAAAGAAGTTATTGTTATTTTTTTTATTCTTTTTATAAAAGTGTGATGTATGCATTCAATGATTCAGGAAAGCTACTTTTGATTTCTTGTCTTATCGATAATTTACGTTCCAAAAACATGTAAAATGTAAAACATAAGAGACAAGACTATATATGCTTGTTGTGTTACATGTTTTAATTTTAAATAAGCACATATTTAGATTTCACATTGCATTAAGAAGAAAACGGTGTTACGTTTCAAAAACATGTAGACCATAAGAGACAAGACGATACTTGTTGTGTTACATGTTTTAATTTTGAAATACGCACATATTAAAATTTCAAATTACATTAAGAAGAAAACCGTGTTACGTTCTAAAAACATCAAAAACATAAGAGACAAGACGATGCTTGTTGTGTTACATGTTTTAAATAAGCACATATTAAGATTTCAAATTACATTAAGAAGAAAACGGTGCTAAACAGATTGGTCGTGTTTAGTGACGAAGCTTGAGAATTTGAATCGAGGGGTCGGAAGTCAGAAGTCAGCGGTCACGGGACGGGACTTAAAATTTTTTTTCTGTAGCTATGATTCGGGTGATATGTTTGGATCGGTGATTCGATTCGGGTCAAGTCGAGTCAAAATTAAATAAAATAAATATCAAAGTTCTAAGCATTGTTTAACAAACAATTGAACAAAGACACTATAACATTAAAAATGAGACAAAGGGTCGGTACCTAGAAGAATTACAGTTCAGTCTGTTGACCTTAAACATTTTTTAATTCTTCAATTATGGATAAGGGTGCAAACGAGCCTAGCTGAGCCCGAGCTCGACCAGCTTCAAGCTCGAAAAACTTATGAGTGATCGAGCTTAGCTCGTTACTATCTATTAATTAATATTTTAAATAAAAGTAATATAAATAATAGGTTCGGAGCTCGATAAATGAAGTTCGGCTTGGACTCGTTTAGTAAACAAGCTTAAATGAGGGGGTAAATATTATTAAATATTAATAACTCTAATATTACACTAAGGCTCGATAAGGCTCGACGTGCCTGACGAGCTTCACATGCTAGGCTGGGCTCAGGCTCGATTCGTAAACGAGCTTTGTTTTAAGCTCAGCTCGAGCTCGATAAGGCTCGGCTCGTTTCAAGCTTTTTACCAAGCCGAGATAGAGTAGCTAATAGATAACAACTTCATCGCTTGCTCATTGAATCTACTATCTTGCTCATATAGTTGTTGGGCTTAGGACTTTAGAATTTTGGCTTTACATTTACTTTGTTTTGTGTTAAAGTTTTAGTTTATATAACTATTTTTTTTTCAAAAATGGAAGGTCGACACCGTATATACCAAAAAATTTCATACGAAGACTATATACTCGAAAGTTCTGAGTGAAAATTCGTAGTGGGGGGCCCTCCCCGCCTCTTAAATGCTACGCCCCAGGTCGTGTTTTAAAAACAAAATGATTCAACTCTTAAGACTATTTACACGTATGAAAAATATATTAATTACATACTTCATCAATAATAGAGTGAGTTAATAGCCAAAATCGTCCCTGGGGTTTGGTGGTTTTTGCCACTTCTGCCCAAAAATGAAACGTGCTACAACTGGGTCCGTAGGCTTTTGTTTTTTTGCCAATTTCGTCCTTAAAACTAACCCAGTTAATTTTAGACGTTAAGTGAAGGGGCATTTTTGTCTTTTTGCTTGCCCCCTTTTAAATACCCTTAGATCAGACGATTTCATCACAAACCTCTTCATATCCCTTCATAATCGTCCCTGAGGTTTAACCCTAATCCAAAAAAACACTTCCAAATCATCTTGAACTGCAACGATGAATGAGATGTGGTGTGTACGACCTAAAGATTCCAACTTCGATCCTGTATCTGAATATGGTATGTTCGTGTAATTTCTTTTAAAAAAATTGATGATTTATGTTATTAGGGTTAATAATAATCAGTGTGCTTGACAAAATGCAGGTAAGAACCATGATCGTTTCACTTTGGAAATACACCATAAAGGCGACTTCAGTGATTTCATAGAAGAATACCTAACATACCAGGGGGGTACTGTTGACTATGTTGACAAGGTTAACTCTGACCTATTTTCTCTGATTATTTTGCACGATATGATGGTGACATTAGGTTATTGTGAGGAAGATGAAATAGTTTACCATTTTAGGATTCCTGGAGAAGACCTACTTTTAGGTTTAAGACCATTGACATGTGACAGTGATGTTCTTAGGTTGCTAAAGTATGTTGAAAGTAATAAAGTGATTCAAATATATGTTCAACATGTTAGACAAAGTCAGAAAAGTCAGACTCCAACAAAACCTGTAACAAAACCTGAAATGGTAAATGTAGATTCTGAAAGTGAGGAGGATGGTGAGGGTATTGGCAATGGTGAGGGAAGTGGAAGTGGGAGTGATAGTGAAGATGTAGGGTATGAGCCAAGTTTTGAGGGTAGTGAGGTGATCCTAAATGTGAAATTTTATTGAATAACATCTGTGAGGTATTCAATAGGCAACTGATTCATGGAAGGGACAAACCCATTATCAGTTGCCTGGAGTTCATTAGGGAATACCTAATGAAAAGGTCATTGGTGATCCTAAAAACCATTGCTAAATGTCAAGGACCATTGACACCTAATGTTACAGAGAAGTTGAATGAGATCAAGACTGAAGCAGCAAATTATACTGTAATTTGGACTGGAGCTGCAAAGTTTCAAGTCAGTGGTGGTATTGAACAGAGGGCTGTTGATCTTGACATGAAGACATGTGCATGCAAGAGATGGGAACTTACTGGAATTCCATGTAGGCATGCAGTGGCCTGCATATGGAACCTAGCATTGCATGGAAAAGGTGATGGCATTATAGAGAAATGGGTGGATAAGGTCTACTGGTTAGATACATGGAAAAGTGTGTACAACAACACCATTGACCCAATTAATGGTATGTTCAATCATCTTAGCTGGCCAATTTTATGTTCAATTTACTTAGACTTTTAGATGTTGAATGTTAATATTATAAATTCACTGCAGGTATGGACTTGTGGCCTATTTCCAGATGCCCTACTACCTTACTTCCTCCCAAATTTCACAAGCAGGCTGGTAGACCAAAGAAAAAGAGGAAGAAGTCTGCAGAAGAGATATTTGAGTTAAGTCAAAAGAAAGGCAAAGAGAAGATGGATGTGGAGGTTGAAAAGTTAAGCCAGCAGATTCCACGTACTGGTATAATTCCAAGAAAGGGCAATTCAGTCACTTGTGATCTTTGTAAACAGAGGGGGCATAATAGGAGGACCTGCAAAAGAAGGGGTGGTGCTGCAAACACTGCTGCTGCTGATGGAAAGAAGGCTGGAAAGCAGGCTGGGAAGAAGGCTGGGAAGAAGGCTGGAAATCAGGCTGCAAAGGAAGGGACTGGTGATGCTGGGGCTGGAAAGCAGGTTTAGTTGTTAGCTGGTTGAAACTGTTTAAGGTTGGGTCATTTTGGTAGTGTTATGTGTCAAACTGTTTAAGGTTTATTATGTTTTATGTTATGGGTCAAGGTCTACTTTGTTATGTTATGTTATGGGTCAGTGTCTAATATGTTATGTTGATGGGTCATGCACAATGGTTGTTAACTCTGTTTTATGTTATGGGTCAGTGTCTACTTTTGGTTGTTAACTATGAACAATGTTCAGGCCTTCTTTTGGTTAATGGAACTTAGTGTTATGTGCATGTTTGTTTGTATGCCTTAATGGGTCAATTTGATATTTGTATGTTGTATGCCTTAATGGCCTTAATGGGTCAATTTGTTTCTGTTCTCCTTAGATCATCCCAAACATAAACATTGCATTACATTTCATAATTAGATCATCCAAAACATACATAATTAGATCATCCCTAACTTAAACATTACATTTCATTCTAGACTACTAGGTTACACATCATGTTCAGTGTAATACATAATACAGGATGAAAATTAGCCAACTTAGGAACAACATTGTTTTGATCCTCTTGTTCTCCTTGGTCATTTTTCTTGCATAATCTTCAAGCATCAAGTTTTTGTTAGCCAATAACCTTGCATTTTCTTCCTGTCTGTTCAAAGAGCTCAACAGTTGACGAATGGCATCAAGAGCTCTTTCACACATTGGTCCTTCAGCCCAAGCAACAAATCCACATCTTCTAACCTATCAATTGACATAAATTTAGAGTCTTGCATTGTTTTCCCCAAATTATAAAGAGTTGAATTGCACAAACCTGGTTATTGCAGCAATAAAATCGTCTACCTGGGTTTTGCACGGTCCACGATGTGCGAATCCGGGTTGTTGATCCACATGGGCAAAGCATGTTTGAAACGGGTTGTGGATTGGAGGTCGATTTAGGGCTGATTGTTAGGGTTTTATGGCTGGAGTTCGATTAGGGTTCATGGGGTTATAAAGAAGATGACTCGTCTGATTTAAAGGGGTTTTGAAAGTGTGGAACCCAAAAAGACAAAATTACCCTAGACTTAACGTCTAAAATTAACTGAGTTTGTTGTCAGGGACGAAATTGGCAAAAAAACAAAAGCCTACGGACCCAGTTGTAGCACGTTTCATTTTTGGGCAGAAGTGGCAAAAACCACCAAACCTCAGGGACGATTTTGGCTATTAACTCTCAATAATATTATTGACGTATGTTTCTTGTTAACATGTGAAAATGAAAAAAAGTTTAAACTCTAATTACCTTAATTAAATAGATTTATAACATATTAACCTCATATAACTCATATAAATATTTTATAAAAGTTTACTCGAGACATAGAGATATATAACGTTCTTTTCTATGTATGGTCATCTGACCCACTCCCATAATGCCTTGTCGTATCATATTTGCAACAAAATAAAAAAATATATAAAAAATATATATTCTCAAGTACAGACGTATAGTGGTTTGCTTTAATCATGCATCTAGTTAAGTACGAACGCGGGGTTGTAGATATAGTAGATACAAATACTATGTACTGGGAAAATCGTTTGAACTTCTTGTTGCTTTGACGTTAGTTCAAGCAAACTATCTTAACTTATGTCCACGTGGACCATGTTCTTAGACTACTTGGAGTGGTGGGGAAAATAGGGGGATGGAGCGTCATGTGGTATTTGTGGGACCTATGTGGGGAAAAGAAATTGTGGGGAGTGGAAGGGGGGAAGAGGGGGGAGGAAATAATATTATATTGTGTTAAAGTTAAAAAAAAATCTGGCCAATCAAATGGTGCCACATCACCATCACCCCAAGCCCCACGCCAAGGAAGCTGCCCCCGCCCCCCTCCTTCCTGCCCTCTCCACGCCAGGGTGACGGTGGTGTTCCCCCCTTCCCGCCCCCACTCCGGGCACTCTTATAGTTTATACAAATGATGGTCAACTTTCATCATTGAATCTTGGTCAAAGTTATAAGCTACAAAGATACATGATTAAAATGGAGTTTTTGTTATTCACGTTGATTTTTTTTTAGTTTAATGGTGTTGATACTTGAGATTTATTTAAAAAAAAAAAAAAAAAAAGATGTAAAAACACTAAAAACACATATTTTCATTCGAACAAAGTTGACAATATGCTTTCAAATTTTCAGTCCATTTTCTGACATAGACCAAGAAGATAGTGGCGCTATTAGGTTCAAAGAGTATAATAGTCCATATTCACATATAACGAAGCGGAAGGAGTGGACGAGTAGTAGAATTTTGACAACTTGAGGTTTGAAAATAGAAATTTATTTACGAAAAAAATCTCAAAGATTTAAAAAAAAAAAAAAAAAAAATGGGGCATGCAAAGTGATACAAATTTAAGGTGATTAACGCAAGATGCGTTTTTTCAAAAGATTCATGCATATGTTTATTGACGAAGAAGTTGTATATTAATTGTGTTATAGACTTGTAGTGTTTTTGTTGGTCATTGATACAAATGAATGGTCATAAACCGATGTGGAATAACAAAAACCTAACAACAAGAGAACATGGATTTCTTTCGTTCACATATGGTCAAATTTCAATGAGCTTTTTTTTCCTACCATCTCAAATGATATAAGTGACTCTTGTATCATTTGTAACATATTGTACATCATACCAACGAATATATTGTGAGAAAACTTACAGTGAAATCAATAATGTGAACCGGACTTGTGTTTGACACAATTATCTTAAACAGATTCGTGGTCTGTTCTCAGTGTACATCGGTTCTCAACAATGGTAGTGCACTGCCGGACTTGCACACTTGCCTAAAAGATTATGTGTATATCTCTAATCTCTCTATCTACTACACATGCCACTTCTGCTTTTATAGACTTCGCAATCAAGTTGATTAATGTCAGTTAATTGCAGCTTAATGTCATTCTGGAAACTTCTTCTAGATACAGAAATTCAAAACTAAAAACTGGGTAGCAAAACCCAACATCACATGAACCCGGATTTCTGGAGCGGCATTTGTGTCCGCAGGTCGTGCGGGCGTCACATTGGTGCAGAAAATTTCCCGAACCAGAACCCGCTTTGCGCCCCCTACGCAAGGGTAGGTTTCCAAATAAAATGTAACATGAAGAATTCAATACCTTTCATTTGGTTTCCATATATAAACCAAACCATTTTTTATTCTCACACCAATACGGGACAACAAGTCTAAGTGGCTCTCATTCACACACTAACAATTCCAACATATATAGTCTAATTTGCCTATTGGTTGTCATTGTTTTTTTTATTATTATTATTTTGTATTTGTCAAAATAGTCGACACAGATTTATTTTATGTTGGGTCTGCTGACCTGGAGAAGAACAGATGATTGGAAAGCCAAAATATACTACACAATTGATCCTTAATAATAATAGCATTTACAAGTTGCTTCTCCCAAAAGACTATTGACCCTAACATATGTTGTACCCTAACAACTGCTGGAACAATTGTTGTTACAAAGGTCTGATAGATAACAACTGCTAGAGAACAACTGTTGATAAAAGGTCTGATGAAGAACAACTGCTGATCAAAGTACTGAAGAGTAAAGATCTGTTGGAGCCAACAGCACTTAGGCTCCAACAGATGATTCAAGACCATCAGAGGTTTCCTATCAGTTGTTTGCCTTTCAGAGTTTTCAATGTAACAGTTATTTGTGTCATCAGATGTTTTATGTTGTTATTCTGTTAGAGGTCACTGTCCTAGGTGACGTCAGCCTAGGGCATCAGAGGTTTAGATTGTCTATAAATAGGACAGTGCATGTATTGTTCTATTTATCATTCAAAACATTCTCTTAGACAAACAATCACAAAGTGATCAGGCTGAGGGGGAGTAGTTGTATAATCGTTGTAATCATTTGATATATGAAAGCATTCGATTGAAAATAATTATTCTCTTGTTTTGATTTACAGTTTATCATTCCGCTGCACTTTCCATTTATAATTTACTTCTTTCATTACTCATATTACTTAAACAATCAAAACAATCAAACTCAGATCCTAACAATTGGTATCAGAGCTTGGTCAATTAAATTTGATCTAACCAATCAATTTAATATAAACAGATCAGCTCACAATTATTGATATCGTTTGTTTGTCGGATTGAAAACAGAGTAATAGTTTATTTTCGTTTCAACCGTTCTTAAACAGACTTTGTTTTAAAAACAATCAGAGAATGGCTTCAATCAATCACGATCCACATAACACTGGCACGAACAACAAGCCACTGATGCTTGTCAGATCTGAATACAATATCTGGCAACGTCGGATGAGCCATGTTCTAGCTCAACAGAACACTGGGTGTTGGAAGTCGGTTATCTTCGGACCACATGTTCCGATGGTGCCGAGTACCGAAGATCCCAAGGTTCAAGAGCCTAAGAAACTTGAAAACTACTCCGACCAGGATTTTCAGAAAATTGAGTTAGATGCCAAGGCCTTCAGTATTGTGGCCATGGCTCCACCCAATGATATCTATGCTGGGCTGTTACACTGTAACAGTGCAAAGGAGTTGTGGGATGCATTGAAAGAACAATTTGGTGGGACTGAAGAGGTTATTAAAAACAACCGTGAAATACTTAACCAACAATATGAAACATTCAGTCATGTAAAGGGAGAGTCATTAACTCAACAATTTGAGAGGTTTAACTGTCTCATTAGTGAACTAAAACTGGTTGGTCTAACTTGCCCTAATTCAACTTTGAACCATAGGTTTTTAAGATCATTACCAGACAAATGGGACACTATTTCTATAGTTATGAGAAACTCAATTGGATTTAAGGACCTATCACTGACCCAGCTTCATGGTAAGCTCTTGACCTATGAGAGAGAGCTTAACCAGAAAAAGAAGCTCCAGGACTCTGGAAAAGTGTCTGATGATTATGTATTTGGTAATACAACACTTTTGGGTCATGATGAGGTGCCTGGTAACAATAAGGATCAGAGTTATGATCATTTCATTGACATAACTTCAGGTTTTAACTTAGGTTTTAACTCTAATTCTTATTCACCAAACTATGCTTTTACAGCAAGTGGTGGTGATATCCAGGCATCTGATAACATATCCTTTGAGTATGATGACCTAAAGTATTTTGACCCTGGTGATTTGGAAGAAATGGACATTATGCACCAATTGGCTCCGCTCAGTGTAAGAACTAACAATTTTTACAAGAAAACTAGCAGAAGATTTCCAGGGTTGACTGGCAGGTCAAAGGTGGGGTTGGATAAATCAAAGATTAAGTGTTATAAATGTCACAGACTTGGTTATTTTGCTAGGGAATGTAGGAGTCAACATGGTACACCTATGATTACCTATCCAAATCAAAGGCCACAGACCAACACTTATCAGGTTTCCCATAATACCCCTGGACTAAATGTGCAAAACACTGCTCATTTTGCACAGGCTTCAGGATGTAACAACATTCTGACCTATGTGCATCCTGAGGATAGACTAACGAACTATCTTATTGTTATATAAATGCAGGATGATTTTACCTCATATTCTCTGAGTAACATCCTCAGGATGCTAAAGGACTAAGCAGGATTCAGGATGTAACAGTGTTCTCACCTCTGTGCATCCTGAGGATGGACTAACGAATTATCTTATTATGATATTATTGCAGGTACACTTACTCAATATTAAGGCTTGTAACTCCTCCTTAACGGCTATATTGACTCATTTAAGTCAGAGGAGCTGATCATTGAAGAGCTATGCTTGTGGAACAAGTCCAAGCTCAAAGAAGAAGTCAAACTTTTAACCGACAAGCATTAAATATAGGAGAGAATGGAGGAAACAACCATTTAACAACTATATTCAGTTGAAACAACTGCTACAACGGTCATATTCAGTTGTAACAACACAACGGTCACATGAAACAGCCCACAAGATCATTAAAGACGGCGGATATCATGGGATTCATTATTTACTTTCGTGTAACTATAAATAGGGGTTGATCAACGAGTAATAGGACACTTCTCCCTAGCGTAACACTTCATAGAACACCTGATACTTTCTACACACACACAACACTCATATTGTACTCTTAGATACTCGTTCATCACCTATCCAAAGTTGTACTATTTTTACCTTATTAATATTAACAAACAAGGCAGGGGCTTAGACTCCTCCTGAGGCTTTGTGCCGACGATCTACATTGATCAAGGGCTTTCCTCGTACATCGAGTGTCTTTCTTTTATTGCATTACATTTACATTCATTGATTTTGGCCTATTTCATTATTCTGTCAGACAGTTCCATCCCGAGGATATAATTGTCCATCCCGAAGTAAACCTTAAGCCATCCCGAGCATAGTTGTCACTAATTTACTCTTTTTTGCATCCTGATTGAACCTTTTCAGAATATAACTGGTTTTAATAGCAAATTCACATTCTTAGCACACTACCTCACAATTTCTAATTTGGAATACAAGATTATTTTTACTAGATAATTTTTTACCAAAACAATTTGGCGCCTACCGTGGGGCAAGTGGTGCTATTTTAACAAAAAACTTTGTTAAAAACTTTCTTCATTTACTTCTTTTTTACAAAACTTGACAACTATGTCGTCTTCCCAGAAAAATGTTTCCTCATCCATGCCTTCATCAACTTCTACCCGAAATACTACTTTACCACCTTCACCTGCATTCTCAAAGAGTGCTACCTCTCAAATCTCACCTAGGCCAGCATTGGGGTCATCTGGATTTTCTCCTGTTCTAGTTTCGAACGATGAGATCCTATCTATGTTTTCAATGGTGAAGGATCAAATGCAGCAACAGCAGGAGACCAACAGAATGCTGATGAGAGAGATACAATCCCTTAAGTCATCATCAAAAAGACCAAGTGAAGAAATGGGGACACCGTTACAACCAAGGGTGTTAGATTTCAATTCTGGCATCTCTGGAGGTGTTCATTATCATCCCCATGAATATTGGATTCTCTGCTCCTGAAACGACTACTGCACCCAGGATGGCAACTACCAGGGATACAGGATATGCACCTGTGCCATCCCAAGGATATAACAACAACGGTAACAATTTCAGTTCTAGTACTTTTGATGCTAATGATGTTGCTTCTTTGCAGGATACAGGAATAAGCCCTCAACTAGCAAGGGAGCTTTAGAAGATCAAAGATATGGTATCGAGTGTGCCTGGGATAGTGCAACCTATCCCTGAGGTATCCTCAGCATGCCATAGGGTGTCAAGATTCGCACCTCCAATATGTGATGCAGAGATCCCAAGGCGGTTTCAAATTCCAAGCATGAAGCTCTACGATGGATCAACTGATCCTGAGGAGCACGTGGCTCAATATAGGGAAAGGATGGAAATAAATCCAATCCCTACCAACCTAAAAGAAGCATGCTTATGCAAGGGATTTAGTTCAACTCTCACTGGTCCAGCCCTGAAATGGCTCCTAAGTGTTCCTCCCTATTCTATTACTTTTTTTACACATTTAATTAACATGTTTAATAATCAGTTTTCTTGTAGTCGAACGTTCGAACGTTTGACAAGTGATCTGTACAGGGTGACTCAACCATAGGGGGAATCACTAAGAGAATTCATTACTAGGTTTGGAAAGGAAGCACTTGACATCCCGAACCCGGATGTCACAACAGCGGTTTAGGCTTTCAAGATGGGACTGCAGAAAGATTCACCATTCTACCAAGAGTTGGTGATGAATCCATGCAGAAACCTAGATGAAGTCAGGAACAGAGCCTTAAGATTCATCCGACTTGAGGATAGAATCATCCTCAAAACATAACCATCCCAATCGAAAATCCACTCCCACATACGAACCATATGCTAGACCTGATAATAAAAAGGTCAATGTGGTTGAGGATGACGATGAAGATGATTGTCCTAAACTGTCGGACTATTGTTTTTCTGTGGATGTAACAGGTTTAATGTACGCTATGAAGGATCTTGGAGACAAAGCAAGATGGCCAAGGAAAGATAACAAGTCAGGATGGAAGGACAAATCAAAATGGTATGCTTTCCACAAAGATTTTGGAAATGTTACTAAAGATTGCATTGCTTTGAGAAAAGAAATATCATATCTCCTAAGCAAGGACCATCTTAAGGATCTGCTGGGCAGAAAGAAGTCAAAGATTCAGGATAGCACTGGCATCCCAGAAAAGGCAGCATCTCCATCCCAAACAGAACACTGGGTGTTGGAAGTCGGTTATCTTCGGACCACATGTTCCGATGGTGCCGAGTACCGAAGATCCCAAGGTTCAAGAGCCTAAGAAACTTGAAAACTACTCCGACCAGGATTTTCAGAAAATTGAGTTAGATGCCAAGGCCTTCAGTATTGTGGCCATGGCTCTACCCAATGATATCTATGCTGGGCTGTTACACTGTAACAGTGCAAAGAAGTTGTGGGATGCATTGAAAGAACAATTTGGTGGGACTGAAGAGGTTATTGAAAACAACCGTGAAATACTTAACCAACAATATGAAACATTCAGTCATGTAAAGGGAGAGTCATTAACTCAACAATTTGAGAGGTTTAACTGTCTCATTAGTGAACTAAAACTAGTTGGTCTAACTTACCCTAATTCAACTTTGAAACATAGGTTTTTAAGATCATTACCAGACAAATGGGACACTATTTCTATAGTTATGAGAAACTCAATTGGATTTAAGGACCTATCACTGACCCAGCTTCATGGTAAGCTCTTGACCTATGAGAAAGAGCTTAACCAGAAAAAGAAGCTCCAGGACTCTGGAAAAGTGTCTGATGATTATGTATTTCGTAATACAACACTTTTGGGTCATGATGAGGTGCCTGGTAACAATAAGGATCAGAGTTATGATCATTTCATTAACATAACTTCAGGTTTTAACTTAGGTTTTAACTCTGATTCTTATTCACCAAACTATGCTTTTACAGCAAGTGGTGGTGATATCCAGGCATCTGATAACATATCCTTTGAGTATGACGACCTAAAGTATTTTGACCCTGGTGATTTGGAAGAAATGGACATTATGCACCAATTGGCTCTGCTCAGTGTAAGAACTAACAATTTTTACAAGAAAACTGGCAGAAGATTTCCAGGGTTGACTGGCAGGTCAAAGGTGGGGTTGGATAAATCAAAGATTGAGTGTTATAAATATCACAGACTTGGTCATTTTGCTAAGGAATGTAGGAGTCAACATGGTACACCTATGATTACCTATCCAAATCAAAGGTCATAGACCAACACTTATCAGGTTTCCATAATACCCCTGGACCAAATGTGCAAAACACTGCTCATTTTGCACAGTCCTCAAACACTGTTCCTGTCCAGTATCTCCAAACCACTGTTCCTGAAGGCGTCATCCCAGTCAAAACAAGCACAACAATTAAAGCAAGATGCATAATGCCATCCTCAAGATGTCAAAGCACATTCTGACCAAGATGTCAAATCAGTTTGCCTCAATGAAAACAACAAGGATATCACTGTGCAGATCGGTAAGAACATTCCTAATTATATTGAACAATCTCTAAATTCGTTTTTAATGCAGGTGCAACCTACCAAAGGCTAGTGAATATGATGTTCAAGGAAAAGATTGGGGACACAATGGAAGTATACATCGATGACATGGTGGTTAAATCCAAAAAGGTAGAGAACCATCTTCAAGAGGCATTTGACATCTTGGATGCCTACAATATGAAGTTGAACCCATCAATGTGTCACTTTGGAGTTGGTGCTGAAAAGTTTCTTAGACATCTAGTTACCAAAACAACCTGTCAAAGGCAAAACTGAACCGTGTTGGCGATTTAGTCGGTGTTCGGTGGTGGCGATCTCGAATCCGAACCAAGTTTAACTTAATACCGATGCCATAGGTATGTAAATTTAATTTGGTGGAGGTGTTTTTATTTAACTAGAGATAGATGAATCTAAATAGAGGGTCAGGTTTAGATTGGTAACGACGATGACACCTGAGTGGTTTGATTCGGTGTCGTAAACGAGCTCGGTGATTGAATAATATGGTTTATTGGTTCTATATGGGTAATTTAAAGGATTTTGAGGATGGTTGTCAGTTGTTGGTGACAAGGGGGAATGACCAGTCGAATGGTTAATTAATATGACAACTCAAAACATATAACTCATTTGAAGTTAGTAATGATAATATGTTGATTTGTTGAATTCTTAAATCAACAGATTTGTGAGTTAAATTAACGTTTTTGATGTAAAATATTATTTAGAAAGGAAGAATGAAGAATTGAAATGGGTCTTTGAATAATGGATAATATGGGTTCGTTTATTCTGGGTGTCAGACTTACCAATCTATTGCCCAAATAGATCCTAAATTAGTCGGTGATATAACCCATATAAATATATAAATAATCGTGGGGTGTTACGATTATTTTTAGGTGACCAAGTTTGAGCTATGATTTATTAAGCTCTAGGGGAAAACTGGTTATAGCATGGCGTTATGCGTACAGGTAAGTTCATACGACTCCCCAAACATCATTTTATGTGATATTATCTATAAGGTTATTTGGGTTGTAAAACTTGTGTATATGTGATTTATATATATGAGTAAATATAAATGATGTTATGGTTATATAACGGGGAAGATAAAAATTGTTGTATGTGCATTGTGGTGGGGGTTAAATTACCAAGGTGTGATAATTGCCACAAGTGTAACGTGGTGGGGGTTAAATCACCATTGTGTGATAAATATTGCCACAAGATAACGTGACGGGAGTTAAATCACTATTGCGTGATAAATATTGCCACGAGTGTAACGTGGTGGGTGTTAAATCACCATTGCGTGATAAATATTGTCACGGATGTAACATGGTGGGAGTTAAATCACGATCGTGTGATAAATATTGCCACAAGGTAACGTGGTGGGAGTTAAATCACCACTGTGTGATAAATATTGCCACAAGGTAACGTGGTGGGAGTTAAATCACCATTGTGTGATAAATATTGCAACAAGGTAACGTGGTGGGAGTTAAATCACTATTGTGTGATAAATATTGCCACGAGGTAACGTGGTGGGAGTTAAATCACCACTGTGTGATAAATATTGCCACAAGGTAACGTGGTGGGAGTTAAATCACTATTGTTTGATAAATATTGCCACGAGATCATTTTATGCGACATTACTTATGAGGCTATTTGTGTTATGAAACTTGTGTATACGTGAATTTTTATAAGTGATACAAATGATGTTATGGTGATATAATGGGGAAAATATATATTGCCACATGTATAATGTGGTGGATGCTAAATCACCATAGTGTGATAAATTTTGCCACGGGTGTAACGTGGTGGGTGTCAAATCACCATAATGTGATAAATTTTGCCTCGGGTGTAATGTTGTGGTTGTCAAATCTCCATATAATAATGAATTTTTCCACGTGTGTAATGTGGTGGGGGAATAATCACAGTTATGTGATAAAATTTTCAGGAACATAATATGGCAAAGTGTTTAATTCATATGTTATAAATTACAATTTGCCATAGCTTGATTCTGGTAGTGGATTAGTGGTTAAAACTGTGATTTGGGAAAACATTATTATATTGATGATAAATGAACTCACTTAGCATGGCTAATAGTTGTTTAAATAATATGACGATTAACAGCAATAAGTACGCACAAACTTGTTTGCGTACTAAAACCAGATATTTAAGTACTCAACAATCACAAGTATGCTATATATGAGCTAAGTACTCAAACCAAGAAACAAGTGCTCAACATATGAAATAAGTGCGCAGAATGTATGAAATAAGTGCGCAAAACAGGCTGTGAAAAACACAAAAACTCAGCTGAATTCTTTCCAAAACATTTTCATTTCATTCTGAAGTGCTTGGATTGAATTTCTACCTAAAATGACATACTATTAACCTTCAGAAACACAATTTTCACGAAATTTTCACGAAATTTGAAGCCAAAATATAAGAAAAACACCTAAATTTAAAAGTTTATAAAGAAGATAATCTTGATAATAAAAACTAACAAGATGAGGGTTTTGGTATCTTAAAATAGATACAATCTAGAGCACAGAGGCTCTGATACCAAATTGGTAGCTTGCAACTGTGATCTCAAAATAACCCAACAATTTTAACGGATCTTATGCAGTTAAAGGTAAAAAATTAGTTGAATATCTTGAAATAGTCAAGAAATTAGCATCTTGTTTTGCAGAATTTACATTAACACAGGTACCTAGGGAAGAAAATGCTGAAGCTGATGCCTTGGCAAATTTAGAACTGCATCCTGAAGTCACCAACTATAGAACTGCATCCTGAGGATAACACTGTTCTAACTACTCGGAATCAAAATGATAACATGATCAACACCTGTCCATCCTCAAGCTAATGGACAAGTAGAATCCTCTAATAAGATCATCATCAACAACTTGAAGAAGAGGCTTGGAGAAAAGAAAGGAAAATGGGCAGAAGAAAACCACTTTCAAGAATGCCAAACACCTTTCTCCCTGGTCTTTGGAATAGAAGCCATGCTCCCAACCAAGATGGTAATGCCTACAGCAAGAAGATATCTTCAGGAAACAACTATCAATTCAGAAGTATTGCTTCAAGATCTTGAAATAGTGGATGAAGTTAGGGATAGAGCCAGATTGAGGATGGCACCTTATCAACAAAGGATAACCAAAACCTACAACAAGAATATAAGGATAAGAAGATTCCAGGTGGGAGATTTGGTCTTAAGAAAAGCCTTCCAAAATACCACCAAGCCAAGTGATGGGAAGTTAGATCCTAATAAGTAGGAAGGACCCTACTTGATCGATTATGACTATGGAAGACGAAATTCTACCAAGATCCTGGAATGCAATTCACTTAAAATGCTATCATATATGAAGACTCAAGTGACTGATCTCTTTGGAAGAGAAACCATGGTTCGAATTACTGGTAAGACAAAGGTGAATGCTGATAGGGATGAATCATCTCCATAGGTAAGTACTTATCCTTTATCTATTTCAATCGATTATATTTTTACTAAACATGGTCTAGAAATAGTCCATCCTGAGAATTTTGCAGTACCATCCTGAAGATGGAATGCTTAGAAGACTAGGGGGTTGGCCACCCTCTCCTCCGTTAAGGTGTCTGACACCTTCCTAAGGTTTAGAGGTTTTCACCTTTCACATTAGGTTAGCAACCCTTGCCTGGAGCGCACGACGCCCATGTATATTCTCGGGATGGTGGGACCAGTCCATGTAAAAGTGGCTGACAATTTCATTATCTTTGAGATATACGATGGAGCTCTTAAGGTTTAGACATTTTTCAATGTCTCTTTCTCGTATTTGGTCTAGTCACCAGGGCCTTGCCGCCAGTAATTCCTAAAGGGCCTTGTCGCAAGTTATTCCTAAAGGCATGTCACCAGTTATTCTCAAGATGCTACATTAGGCCTTGTCGCCAGTTACTTCTAAAGTTTATCATTATGGGCATGACCCCAGTTTATAAAAGGCTTTATCGCCAGTGTGACAACTAAGTTTACCTTTCTACAGGTTATTATCAAAAGTTTTTAATACTTTCCTGGAAAGGGAAAAAGATTTTAAGTCTGTCTGAAAGATACAACACTGGGGACATCCTCAGAATGATGAAGATTATCCTAAGGATGTGACAAACACTGGAGACATCCTCAGAATGATGAGAATGATCCTAAGGACGTAACCAAGACTGGGGACATCTTCAAGATGTCATCAGAATACTTCGAAGACCATTAATCAAATTGGACGAAGGTAATATTTGTATTATTCCTTTATACTTGACATTTGTTGATGTTTGCAGGATACCAAAAGAATCAAAAAAGGAACACAAGAATGTTGCGTCAAAAAGCAGTTACCATATTATTTATTATAGCCAATATTTGATGTCAACCCCTGGCTTCATCCTAAACTAGTACCCATCCACCAGGGGTCAACATCTATGGTTCGGGTCAAATAAAAGATTTGGGGCTTCGTCTTGAAACCAAGATCCCTCTACCCCAACTCTTTCATTATCTATACAAGCATAAAAAGTTAAATTGTTTTCGTTCAACCACAAACTACCATAAAAAACAACCACAAAATATTCTAAAAAAGTGGGTTCCAGCCTAGCCATTATATCCTTCATCGCCCACTTGTAACTCCTTCTCCACCTCAGCCACCTTAGCTTTGGCTTCCTTCACCTCTGCATCCTCAGGCTCCTTGGGGTGCATCTTCAGGATCAGCATCAGGAATAGGCTCATAAACCACCTCTTTGACACCCAGACTACCGATCTTCTCCTGCACAATCTTGGACTGCTCAGATTTCACCAGTTTGAGCTCATTCTGCACCTTGCCCAGCTCTTTCTCAAGATGCTTGCTCTTTTCTTGAAAATCTTCTTCATATCTTCTAGGCTGGCCTTGGTGTCATTCATCTCCTTGGCTACTTCATCCAGGGACTTCAGCAGATGTTCATGTCCCTACAAGAGACAAAGAACAGGTAAGTATTTTATCTTTAATATTTGTATAAACATGTCATGCCATCTTCAGGATAGCATCATACCTGAAGAAGTGAACTGGGAAATCTTGCCCAAGACATCCTCAAAACTGAGACTCTCAAAGGAGTAGTCTCTCGGGCTGAGGTAGAGGCATTAGCAGTCTTCTTCTTCTCAGAGGATGCAGGTGCCCTTGACTTAGTAGGAGGAGGAAGACTAGTCATCTTGGAGCTGGATGGCGAAGTGATCTTGGTTGCCTTAACATCCTGACTACCAATATCATCAAGGTCGAAGAAGGTGGATTTCTTTGATGAAAATAGTAAAGAACTATAGGTTTAGACAGGTACACATAACAAGACAAAAACATTCTCAGGATGTAACAGGTAATATGTGACACCCCAGGAACACACCTCATCAGGGACGATGAGACTCTAACATGGGGTGAATGTGACACCCCAGGAAAAATCCCACATCGGCCGTGGCCAGGAGAGATCCTTGGTTCATAAGTAATGTCTTGCCTCTTAAATAACCAACGCGTTTTGGGGCTTAATGTTAGTGGATGAGAGGAGAACTCCACAGTTAAGCGTGCTCAGGTGGGAGAAATTTCAGGATGGGTGACCTCCTGGGAAGTCTCCACTGGGTAACCCAAAAACAAATCCGTGAGCTCTGGATGGGCAACCCATCGGGGCAAAGCGGACAATATTGGTGGTGAGAGAGGCGGGGTGTTACAGATTGGTATCAGAGCCATAGTTATAGGGAATTAGGTTATTAGAAAAATAATCTAGTCTATAACCATAGGATATAATCAGTACTTGCTTCTTTTACTTGCTATTCTCTATCTCCCTCCTACTTCTTATCCCTACTTTCATTCCTACAAGAAGGTTGCTCTCCATCAGTGGATCTACTCTTAGACTAATAGGACAAAATCCTCAGGTTTAACCTGAACTACCTTGAGATCTCATCGAAGTTCTAGATTTTAATAACGAACACGTGCAATCTGGAAGGGTGAACGCCTGTATTCTGAGTCTTCTGTCTAGGCTGGCATTGCGCATATATCCCAATCAGACGAGGGACCCGGATGCCTACCTGGGAATTCTCGGGATGAGTGTTCACTTATAGGCTAAAGCATGTCTTCATATGTTATTAGAATCTGGAATCTTTGATAAGTCAACGTTTTCGTTTATTCGTTTTAATGAATAAATGATTACATTCCGTATATATAACCTCATTCGTTTCATTGTGTCCCTTACAGATCATGTCTCCACGTCGCAGCACTCTCCTTAACAATGGTGACAATCAAGATGAAGTGAATAGCAACGACCACAACACTAACCACATTAATGGGAGCGATGCCCAACTAGCTGCAATTATTTCCCAACAATTGGCACGACAAATCACAACTCTGGTTTCTAACTTGTTGACTCAAGATATCCAAATGAACGGAAATGGCGTTGGAAATCATGAAAGGAACAGGACCTTAAGCAAGAAAACAAGTATTGTGACCGCGGTAACTACCAAGAACCAGAAACGCAAGGCCAGGAATTTTGCAAAAGACACCACTACCCCACCCAACAAGAAACAATACCGCGGAAAACTACCTAAGTGTGACACCTGCCAGTATCACCATCCAACCCAAGTGCCCTGCCGTCAGTGCACCAATTGTCAAAGGTATGGGCATCTTGCGGATGCTTGCCGAATCCCTGCTACAAATACCCTTGCTGTTCCAAATAACCCACTTGAGACCCTCCAGCTACTTAACAGCAAACTCCACCATCTGAATGATGTCTATTTTTCTCTTTAATTCCATGTATTGACATTTTATTTTCAATAAATTCTAGTATTATCATAACATTTGTGTGCATGTTTGTTTGTGAACTGATTGCTATATCTATGATCATACGTGCTTACTTGTACAACAAATAGTTGACTACCAAACAATCTACTTAACGATTGGTAGAGGTCATCATGTCTTTCCAACAGTCGGGAGAGGCCCTACCACCTGCTCAACGACTGGTGGGGACTATCAGACCTGCTCAACAATCGGTAAAGTCATAAAAGGACACAAAACCCTAATATAAGGTAAATTGGTAATTACGGTCCGGAACGTAATCATGAATTTACAGGTACATTAAGGTAGTGTGAAATTTTATCAAGGTTTTCGGTAGACGACTAATTGTAAACCTAGTGTTTTCCTTTAACTTCGGGACGAAGTTCCTAAAAGTAGGGGAGACTGTAACATTACGCATTTATTATACGTTACGGAGTAAAACAACAAGCTTTATTATTTTTGGTGTTATCTTGAACCCTTATACAAAGATAATTCTTTTTCACACATACACACATATATATATATATATGTGTATAATAATAATAATAATAATAATAATAATAATAATAATAATAATAAGATTTCTTTTATACAACTACATGAACCAAACCCACTTCAACCTTGTACCTTCTTGAGCCCACTTCTAGCCTTACATCATCTGAGCCCAAGTCTGAACCGGCCCAAGACAGCAGGCCCAGCAGACTCAGGCCCATATCCCCTCCCAACTAATTTCAAAAAAAATAAAATGTTGATGCCGGGGCTCGAACTCGAGCAGTGGACCGGCTCAACCTTAAACATCCACACGCTGAACCACTTGAGCTATAGCTCGTTTTTGATTTAAACCCAAACCCCTTTATATTTATCCCTTCTTAATCGCAGATTCCTTTCTTCTTCCTTGGCTGTCACGAGCAGCAGCATTATAATTATAATTTTTTTTTTCTCTTTTCTTTTTGACCAGCTTAATCATCACAATTAATTCGCGATTGATCTAGATATGGTAAATTTCTTTATTTCCGGCCTCTTTCATCTCTGATTACACGATAATTATAACAAATCATTGACTAATTTTGAGATTATACGCGTTGATAATAAATCGTGGTCAAACTTTCCAATTTACCAAACCATTTGATCCTCTGTATAAATAGACCCTCTACGGACCTTGGATACTCGCTCACAACTCTCTCTCAACCTCCAATTATTCTCTAAACACTGATAATTAAGATCTTGGATCAAACGTTTGACTTTTACTTTGACTCGGCATTCATACTCAATTCATCACTGTGAGTTTGATTATTTGTGTGGGTTTTACTCATCGGCCATCACACATCAATAGCCCTATGGTTAATCAGGCTATTGATGTGTGATTTGCCCAATTGCAAATTCTAGGGTTCATTCGTGTTTAATTTGGGGATAAACTGAAACGAGCATAGTGTATTTATATAATTTCGATCAGTGAATATCACAACCACTGGCCTAGGCCAAGTGGTTGTGACCTTGGCTCAATACAGAAAGGAACCGGGTTCGAGTCCCGGCTCAGACCCTTTTTTTGTTCTTTTCTTTTCTTTTTTTAAAAAAACAACAATTATATATATATATATATTAAACCTTTTAATCTTTTAAATTCATTTTAAAATATCAAAACTATTTTATAAATTCTAAAAAAATTATATTTGTTTAATCTGAGATAAAAGTTTTATTTACAATTTTTATTTTTCAGAAATTCATTTATTTAATATTTATAATAATTAAATCAATTATATACTATTATATTTATAAAAATCCATTTATATATCAAAACAATTTTATTAAATTCTCCAAAAATTATCCTGACTTTTTATAAAGTTAAACTTTACTGAAATAATTTTTAATTCAGTAAAATCATTTATTTCATATTTTTAATCAATTTTTGTTAGATTTAATCATAATTAAATCATAATAAATCCAATTTTCATCATTTTTGCACCAAAATTTTATACAAATTATTTTTAATCATTTAGAATAGAAATATGATTTTTAAAATAGAAATTCTTTAATTTTAGTATTTTTGAATATTAAAGTTAATTGTTGGCAATTTGTAATAAATAGATTTAATAATCTATTTTAAAGGAAATAATTTTATAAAAATTATTTTTATACTTTAAACATTCTTGTGACCATCCTAGATTTAACATTTATAAAAAGATTTTTAGTTATTTATTTACTAAATTTCTCTCAATTGGCGAATATTTTTAATATTTTTCAAACGAGCATTTATCCCCAATTCGAAGCCCTAGAACTTATACATTTGTAGACTTGATAGACTTAGACATATTTATTACCTCATTTTAGGGTGATACTTGATACATTTGGTCAACACTTTTCTCAACAGATATAACATTTTACCAAGGTGAGTTTTACATAGCCCCTTTTCTATTTATCACCATTTTTGGGGTGAAACATGTTTATAACATCATCATTGCAATTCAATCATCAATGTGTCTATGTGTTTTCTATGTTGCATTATGTCTTGAGCATGATTAGAGTAAGCACCATTCTAGCATAATCATTAACATTGATCAGCCGGCGGTATACATTGATAGATCTATTGGACTGACAATCCCACCCGGATACGTGCCTCCTACAAAGGTTACGTGGGTGTTTGTTATCGTATAACATATTCGTATGGTATGTATCATTTCATAACAGTCATCAGGGTTGATTATGCACTCGATTTATTTCTAGTATGTTCTCACATATGGACTAGATTGACATGACACATGAATTGCACAACATTTTATTCAATCATCAAAAACCTATGTAATTCTCACCAACTTTTGTTGACCCAAAACATTTTCAACTTAACATGTTTCAGGTTCTATTTGCTTGAAGATTTGATTTGATGCTTGAAGATGTGTATAGTTTTATTCAACTTGATGTACAAATTTTAGAACTATTGTATGTAATTCATTTAAATCATTTAATGGAATCTATTATTCACCATGAGCTACTGAACAATCATCAATACGTGGCACCCCGATGTTTCCGCCATCGGTTGGGGTGCTACAGATTGGTATCAGAGCCACTCCTGTGCCGTTCGGGATGGTGGGTGCACACCTCATCAGGGACGATGAGACTCTAACAGGGGGTGAATGTGACACCCCAGGAACACACCTCATCAGGGACGATGAGACTCTAACATGGGGTGAATGTGACACCCCAGGAAAAATCCCACATCGGCCGTGGCCAGGAGAGATCCTTGGTTCATAAGTAATGTCTTGCCTCTTAAATAACCAACGCGTTTTGGGGCTTAATGTTAGTGGATGAGAGGAGAACTCCACAGTTAAGCGTGCTCAGGTGGGAGAAATTTCAGGATGGGTGACCTCCTGGGAAGTCTCCACTGGGTAACCCAAAAACAAATCCGTGAGCTCTGGATGGGCAACCCATCGGGGCAAAGCGGACAATATTGGTGGTGAGAAAGGCGGGGTGTTACATAATACTTACCAGACATCTCCGTGGCTTGACTAGTAATGTAGTTCACTTCTATTTCAAAGGTTCCAGACTGAGACAGGTAAGCTTTGTACCTGATAATGGAATCAGTCAGAGGAAGAGCAAGTTTGGCAAGTTAAGCACTTGTCACACAAAATTTTCAGAGTATTAGTGATACCCTCAGGATATCATTACTAAATTTTCATTAAACATCCTAAATAATCTTTACCACTTTTTAGCCAAGACATAGGGATATCATCCCCAAAGGAATGGAATCCCTCTTCGCAAAAAAGAACTTTGATTTCCAAGACCTGTCAGACTTAATGACATCATGCAGGAAATAAGGATCTTTGGAAGCTGAAGAACATAACGGTTGGAACCATAAGTTTTCAACTTATACAGGTAAGACAGGTCACCAATCTGAAGATTGATACCATGATTCTCGATGATCTTATTACAGACCATCAGGATCCTCCAAACCTCAGGCATAGCCTGGGCATAGACCATCCCAGTTATATCAAAGAACTCTTTGATGAACGGGAGAATGGATATCTTAAACCCATGTGGAAAGGCAGGTAAAGGAAGCAGATCCATATAGAGGATGCAAAATCAGACCTCGCATTCTGGTCATATGGCCGGAACACAGTTAATTCAGGGAAAGCCCCTGAGTTATTCATAGAAAGGATATCTTTGTCTATGAATGTACATACTTCGTTTGCAGGATCTTGTAACAGGTTTTATTGTATAAAGTCCTTATGGACTCATATACTTCCTGCAGCCCTTGTTGATTTTTTACCCATCCTGAGAATTCTTTGTACAAAAAGATTCGAAGATTGGTAAAAACAGAGAAAAGCAGAAAAGAAAGAAGAAATAACCTTTTTGATAATCCTGTTGTGATTATAAAGGAGGGATTGAAGTCTAGATATAAATGGTGAAAGGTGATAAGGTGTAATGGTCATCCCTAAATCATCGACCAAAATATAGCTGTTGATATCCTATCAGATGTCTAATCATCCTCAGAAGATAATCATCAGAATTAAAAATATTATAACCGTTAAGATATTTATGGTAACATATTTTTGGGGACAATTGTTGTGGGTGAAATCTTCAGGATAGCACTAACCTATATTTTTTGTAGCATCCTCAGGATACTGAAGGACTAGTCAGGCTTCAGGATGTAACAACATTCTGACCTGTGTGCATCCTGAGGATAGACTAACGAACTATCTTATTGTTATATGAATGCAGGATGATTTTACCTCATATTGTCTTAGTAACATCCTTAGGATGCTAAAGGACTAAGCACGATTCAGGATGTAACAGTGTTCTCACCTCTGTGCATCCTGAGGATGGACTAACGAATTATCTTATTATGATATTATTGCAGGTACACTTAATCAATATTAAGGCTTGTAACTCCTCCCTAAAGGCTATATTGACTCATTTAAGTCAGAGGAGCTGAACATTGAATATAGGAGAGAAAGGAGGAAACAACCATTTAACAACTATATTTAGTTGAAACAACTGCTACAACAGTCATATTCAGTTGTAACAACACAACGGTCACATGAAACAGCCCACAAGATCATTAAAGACGGCGAATATCATGGGATTCATTATTTACTTTCGTGTAACTATAAATAGGGGTGATCAACGAGTAATAGGACACTTCTCACTAGCCTAACACTTCATAGAACACCTGATACTTTCTACACACACACAACACTCATATTGTACTCTTAGATACTCGTTCATCACCTATCCAAAGTTGTACTATTTTTTCCTTATTAATATTAACAAACAAGGCAGGGGCTTAGACTCCTCCCAAGGTTTTGTGCCGGCGATCAACATTGATCAAGGGCCTTCTTCGTACATCGAGTGTCTTTCTTTTATTGCATTACATTTACATTCATTGATTTTTGCCTATTTCATTATTCTATCAGACAGTTCCATCCCGAGGATATAATTGTCCATCCTGAAGTAAACCTAAGTCATCCCGAGCATAGTTGTCACTAATTTACTCTTTTTTGCATCCTGATTGAACCTTTTCAGAATATAACCGGTTTTAATAGCAAATTCACATTCTTAGCACACTACCTCACAATTTCTAATTTGGAATACAAAATTATTTTTACTAGATAATTTTTGACCAAAACAAGTTCTTTTTATAATGATCGATTACAAACTTCCGAATTCATTTGACATTATATAATATTTTGTAATGGCACTAGATTTATACCCCGGCGCAGAGATTCGTTTTTTTTATATTAGAATATGATAACTTATGGCAGAGATTTGTTTAAAATAAATAATAATATTTATTAATCATATATTGGCAAGTCGATAATTATGTTGTCATATTAGATATTCTATTATGTCATATTAGATATTTCAACCCGGGACGCTCCCGGTATAAAAACTAGTATCTACATGAGAAAAATTACAAGTGTCGTTAGCATCAGCACTTTGGTAGAACAACAGCTGTTTGCATCAGTCCTTTGGCAACAGTTGTATGCCACCAGATGTTTGCCACGTCTGCTTTCAAAAGCAGAGTTTTGGCCACATCAATGGTTTCACCAGAGACTATAAAAACCCTTTTTTACCACAACAGTTGTTACACTGTCTCATTGTATTCAAAATACTGAAATCACCTTCTTCAACCTCAAACCCTCACTCTAATTCCTCTCATCCTCACACTCGAAATCCATTACATTGGATCTTCAGGCTAAAGCCACCCACAATTACCTTCCATATCTGGTCAAAACAGATGAAAATGTCCCGTTCCATACTACCATCGACATCATTCTCAAATCCAAATACCTGACAATACTAACCGCCGATGCTCCAATCTACATCGATACTCTGCAATAATTTTGGTTAAATGCTGAGGTTCTTCTACATGACAAAAAGCCCACAACCATTATCTCAAAAATTGGAGAGACAAATAGCACCATTACCCCCCAACTGATATCCACAACCTTCTCATTGAATGACTTGTCAGGTAACGACTCTTTCCCTAAGGCTGAACTTCACACTGAGTTCCAGGAAAGGGGTTATGATTCACAAATGACTGGGTCAACTCTTTTCAAAAAAAATTTCCCACCAGTCATGAATTTTTTCTTTCATACACTCCTTCTCTGTGTCTCTGCTGAATCCACTTCTTTCAATGAAATCCCATTGAGAATTCAGTACTTGGGATATGCTATGTTGTCAGAATCTGACTACAATCTATCCTAGGGCCAGTTCTTAGATTTAGTATCAAATGTGAAGGTAGTAAAGTCTGGGTCTAATAATGCTTTTCTGATACACCCAAGAATTTTAAGTGTAATCCTACAAAAGGTTTTAAGGGTAAATCATTCCAAATGAAAAGTCTAACTGATGAAACTTTTACAAGAATGTTGGGTTCAAACACCCAAGAAAAAGTGTCAAAAGTTAAAGTTTCAAAAACACAAACAAAGAGGATTAGGACAACAATTGTTGTCCAAACCTCTGTTGTTGAGCCCACTGCTCCTGGTGATCATGGCACTACATCCAGTGCTGTGAAACCCACACCAGCCACCTCTAAAAGAAAACGTTCATCCACAAAAACCACCATAAAATCCACAACGGGGCCTCTGGAAGATGAGATACTAGAGGAAAATCCTGTTGCAACACAAAAGCAACAAGAAACCACTGTTGTTACTTCCTCACAACAGTTTGATATATCTCAACCTGAACAAACTCCTCATGAATCCTCACAAAAGGATCATGTTGTAAGCCAAAGGGAAACACATCATGAGGCATATGAGTCACTTGACAATATGATCATAAGCCCTTCTCCCAGGGCTACTTCTCTTTTCACTCCTCCACCTTCACCCTCACATGTCCTTCCAACAATGAAACCATTGTTCGAAGCTATTGATAAAACTCACGACATTCCCAGTTCCTCTCCTTCACCCATCAATGAGAGTACACACCAACAAGTGACTAGCACTGAGGAAAATCAATTAGCTAACCCACGAATAGAGGAAGTTACACCCCTGGAGTTCAATGCAACTCTAGGTGAGTTTTCAAGTGAAGCAGCCACTACTGATGTAGAGACCATTGTCTCACAACAGGACAGTGGTTACATAGCTAAGACTTCCTTGAAGGCAACAACTGATGAGGCCACTATAGTGACCCCAAAATCAGTTGGAAGTCCCCAGAACCAAGACAAAGGGGCATCTGGTTCTCTTTCTATGAACTCACCTCCTAGGACTGAACCAGATACAACTACCACTGGTAGGAATCCAGATGATCCTATTAATTTAGGTGATGGGTTAAAATACCAAGAATTGATGGCTAGAGTTCAATCCATTGAAACCTCTATTGCTGACATCAAGACAGATCTCAAAACAATCATGGGATCTTTGACTGCTCTAACCAAAAGTCAACCATCCAAGGAAGAGATTGCTAGTGAGCTATGGAAATCAGTTTCCCCCATCATCATAGCTCATAGAAAACTAGCAGATCAAACACATGAAACCTACATGGCTCAGATCAGAACTATGGTAGATGCTAGGTACACAGATACCTAAGCAGATATTAAAGCCATCAAAAACCACCTGCTGAAGACCACTGGCTCTGCCCCTACCACAATTCTCAGAGATGAAGATGATGATAAATTCACTGCTGATGATGCCAAAAAGGGGGAGAGTGGCAGAGATAGATTGCCAAAGCTAGATCCCTTTGGTTGTCCGCCCTCACAAAAGGGGAAATCAAAAGCTGTCAACAAACCAGGGTCTACCCAAATAGCACAAAACAAAAACATCCCAATGTTCAAACCTCTGTTGATGCTGAAACTGTCAAAACTAGCAAAGCAAAAGAAGTTGATACCTCTGCAAATGTTATTGCTGAAAAGGCTGCTGAAGCTAAGCAGAAAAGGCTTGACACATTGGAAGTCAAGGCAGAGGCTCTGGTGCAAAGAAAGATAGAGCAACAACATGAAGTTGAGGATGTTGGCTCCTCTAAAAGGAAGAAAATGCCTGCAAAACACATCAGACAACCACCATCCAAAACTGCTGCTAAAACTGTTGTTGCTAAAACAACTGCTACTAGAACCACTGCTGCCACCAAAACCATTGATACCACCAAAACAACTGAACCTACCACCACAACCACCAAACCAACAACTGAACCTACCACCACAACTACCAATACATCACCTACAACCACTTCACCACCTAAATCCCAAACATCTGCTGGTCCTACACAAGTGCCAACAGATGTTAACACAACCACTGCTGCAACACCACCATCACCACTCATCTTGTACAAAAGGAAGAGAAAATCAACTTTTGTGGTACAAGATGAAAACATACAAACATCACCACCTTCCGCTTCAACCACCAGATCTACACCTATATCAGCCATCCCACTTACATCATACTCACCACACACCTCTCAATTCACATCTCATAGGCCACCACCCTCCATCACACCATTGGTTGTTCAGTATCCTCTTGAGCTTGATCTACTGAAGGGGGAAATGCAATCCTTCTACAATACTGAACATCCATCAGAAAGATCTTTCCTATCTCTTCCAAATTTTCCTGCTCCTCAAAACATAGATCAATATCTTAAACTCAAGACTGAACAGGCTGATTTAATCATCAAGGAGAGATGTAAAGGGAAAGATGACAGGATTACTCAGGGCATCCATTCAGTAGAGCTTAGCAAACTGAGAAGGATTGAAGATTTTGCTAAGACCCTGAGCAACTCCATGTCCACCATGCCTCTCAGCAGTGATTTGGAAAGGGTGGTTAGGGAATCTATTCTTGAACAAATCTTGGCAACCATGCCCTACAAAGCAACCAAGAAACAGTTTGCAGGCTGGACCACTCATGCTCTTCAATAAGAACTTATGAGAATTGAAGAAATGGCTAAGAATCCCCTAGCAAAAGTCTTTGCCCCTGATTTTAGGAAAGGTAGAGATCCAGTCAGAGCTTTGAAGTTCAAAATAATGAGAGAAGAAATTGTGGCTGCCAAATATGGGGAGATGAAGTCAGTTACAAGATGGGCTAAGCTAAGGCTGGTTGAAACATACAAGAAGCTAGAAGAGAATAGAAAGAAAGATCCTACACTGCCCAGAAAACCAAGTTACTCTGATGCTCCCATGGTTAAGAGACCTCAACAGGCCTTTACACTTGACAGCTTGCTTGATACTTCTGACCTATCTGTTGCTGCCAAGAGACAGTTCAAGAAACAGAAGGAAATGTCTGAAGAAGACCAGAAGAAGTTTGCTGATACATTTATAAAAGAGGGTCTCTTCAACCAAGTACATTATTTCTTTGATCCCACAACTAAAGAACTCAGGAAACTCATTGGGAGACCTCCATCACCAAACTCATCAAAAATAAATTTGCAGCTCAACAGATCCTCTGGTTCAAAAATTCTAAAATGGAAGGTCAACAAAGATAACCATGAATTGACTCTGCTCAGATCAGATGGAGAAGCCCAGAAGTTGAGTATGGATGATGCACATGGCCTATGTGAAGATGATCTCCAAACATTGCTAAACTTAGAGCTTGAAAGAGATGCAGAAGACTTCTTCTCATTGAGCTTTGAATTACAGTTCAAAGGGCAAATCAGAGAAAGTCTGATGAGGAATAAAGATCAACATAAAGCTTAGTTTTGGCATCATCTGTTCTAGGGGGAGATTGTTGGGTCTGCTGACCTGGAGAAGAACAGATGATTGGAAAGCCAAAATATACTACACAATTAATCCTTAATAATAACAGCATTTACAAGTTGCTTCTCCCAAAAGACAGTTGACCCTAACATCTGTTGTACCCTAACAACTGCTGGAACAACTGCTGTTACAAAGGTCTGATAGATAACACTTGCTAGAGAACAACTGCTGATCAAAGGTCTGATGAAGAACAACTGCTGATCAAAGTACTGAGGACTAAAGATCTGTTGGAGCCAATAACACTTAGGCTCCAACAGATGATTCAAGACCGTCAGAGGTTGCCTATCAGCTGTTTGCCTTTCAGAGTTTCAATGTAACAGTTATTTGTGTCATCAGATGTTTTATGTTGTTATTCTGTTAGAGGTCACTGTCTTAGGTGACGTCAGCCTAGGTCATCAGAGGTTTAGATTGTCTATAAATAGAACAGTGCATGTACTGTTCTATTTATCACTCAAAACATTCTCTTAGACAAACAATCACAGAGTGATCAGGCTGAGGGGGAGTACTTGTATAATCGTTGTAATCATTTGATATATGAAAGCATTCGATTGAAAACAATTATTCTCTTGTTTTGATTTACAGTTTATCATTCCGCTGCACTTTCCATTTATAATTTACTTCTTTCATTACTCATATTACTTAAACAATCAAAACAATAAAACTCAGATCCTAACATTTTATATTAAAAAATCTGACAAAGTGTTTAAGAATCACTCAAGAACAAAACCAAATACAAACAATCCTCACTACAATGAACTCTCACAATTAGATAAATCCACTAGATGATTATCTAAACAAACAGGGAAACACTCAAGACTATATGATCAAGATGATCAATATAGACAAAACCCTAATATCAGAGAGTATGAACGAGAGAGACAATGAGAAGATTAAAAGATCAAAACTAAAGCGGGGATGAGAAATAATCTATATATGAGACGAATTGTGTTTTCTCCAAGAAATCAACGGAGGAGAACAACACAATCTAACGGCCACAAACACATGTGCTTCAATCACTCGGATCGTCACATCAGCAACATCAACGACTGGGCCAATATAGGAACTGGGCCACGAACAAAAGCTAAATCATCTGGGCCTTTTTATCTGGGCTCAACAACAGCTGGACTTGGACTCCTGAGACAAGCACCTCCAGCCCCAACCTACAAAAACATACTTATGCAAAATAACAAGTAAAAAATATAAAGAAAATGTTATAAAAAGAAGTAATAAAATTGTAATAACCTAATATTTTTAACACCCCCTCTCAATTTTATTACTTAAACACATCAACCATCCCAATTTTTTTCACACAAAACAACATGTTGCTCGGTCAAAACTCCTTTGGTAAAGAGATCAGCAAGCTGATCAGCAGTATTTACCTTAGCAGTCTTAATAACCCCTTTACTTACCTGTTCCCTTAGAAAGAACAAATCCAACTCAAAGTGTTTAGTTTTGTCATAAAAAACTGGATTTCCAGCAATGGCTATTGCTGCAGAACTGTCACACTTTAAACTAACAGGAAGTTTTATATTAATATTAAGCTCAGACAACAAGTTCTTAATCCACATGATCTCACAAGCAGTAGCAACCATTGCTCTATATTATGCTTCAGCAGAAGATCTAGAGACAGTGACTTGCTTTTTGCTCTTCCATGAGACTAAACTATTCCCAAGAAAAATGCAGAAACCATTTACAGGCTTTCTACTCTCATTACATGTTGCCCAATCTGAATCAGAATAGGCAAGAATGTCAAACTGTCACCCTTTGAAAAACATATATACCTTTTCCATGGGAGGATTTTAAATACCTCAAGAGTCTAAAAGCAATTTTTAAATGACCCTCACAAGGTATATGCATGTATTGACTAAGAAAGTGCACTGTATATGAAATGTCAGGTCTAGTGTGGGAAAGATAGATTAACTTTCCCACTGTATATGATATCCAACTATATTATCAATAAACTTATCATTTTCTGAAACAATCTTGGTCATAACATGATTCTGTTCAATAGGATTGGATATAGGCTTACATCCTAACATACCATATTCAGCTAACAACTCAGTGCAATATTTTCTTTAGGTCATACAAACACCTTTATCAGTTTTAAGGACTTCAATTCCTAAAAATATTTTGATTCCCCCAAGTCCTTTATTTGAAATTTTGTTCTAAAACATGCTTTGACTTTATCAATTTCAGCATTAGAGTTGCCAGTTATTAGAATATCATCAACATAAACCAATAACACCAAAAACACAAAACCAGTGGTTTTAATAAACACATAATGGTCACATTTATATTGAATAAAACCAAACTCAACCAATGCACTGACCAACTTCTCATTCCACATTATAGGGGCTTGCTTGAGCCCATACAAATACTTCTTAAGTCTACACACTTTGTTATTAGTGTTACAATCATAACCATCAGGTATAGACATATAGACTTCTTCATGCAAATCACCATACAAAAAAGCATTATTCACATCAAGTTGAAAGACAGACCAATCATTTTGGACAGCAAGACCAACAATACATCTAACAGTGACAAGTTTAACCACAGGAGAGAGGGTTTCCTCATAGTTAACCCCTTCCTTTTGACTAAACCCCTTAGCCACAAGTCTAGCCTTTAATCTATCAATTTCTCCTGATGCTTTATACTTAATTTTATAGACCCATTTGCATCTTATTTTATGTCTCCCTTTAGGCAGGTCAACAATATCCCATGTATTGTTCTTATATAGAGCCTTAAGTTCCTTATTCATGGCTTTGACCCAACTAGGATCTTTAACAGCCTCATAATAGAACTTAGGTTCAATACTTTTGTCAAGAGACACAAACAAACATCTATTTTCATGAGAAAGTTTAGAAAAATTAATAACATTTTCAATGCCATATTTCACTTTCCCTTCAATAACATAATCATTAAACTTTTTAGGAAAAGACACAGTCCTACTAGACTCTCTAACAAAATTCTGAACTGTGTCACCCTCAGACTGATTAATGTTATCATTCTCAGTACTCACATCCCTGGCCCTATCATCAACAAAATCAGGATTATGAGGCTGCTGACTCTCAGCCAAGCCTTCAACATTATCCTGAGTGTTGGATTGCCAGGACTCATGTGTTCCTAAGTCTATATTACCATTACCCTCTCTCTCATCATTGGGATCATCTACATTATAAGGGATTTCAGAATCTGTGTTTTCAAAAAGGTCAAAGAAATTCAAACAGTTGATATTTTTATTTTCATTTGAGTCAAGTTTTTCAAAAACATTCCTTTCTTTAAAAGGAAAACAATTTTCATAAAATTTAACATCTCTAGAATAAAAGGTAGCTTTTCTATCCAAACTGAAAACCTTGTCTCCATTTTTCTCATTAGAATAGCCCAAAAATACACATTTTTCAGCCCTATATTCAAGTTTATTTGACTCATTTAAAATGGTACAAAAACACAGACAACCAAAAGCCCTTAAATGACCTAGAAAGGGATAAAACAAGTAAACCAACTGATATGGAGACTTTCCACCAAGCACAGATGAAGGTGTCCTATTAATAAGATAAGCAGAAGTAAGAATGCATTCAGACCAAAATCTAATGGGTAAATTGCTTTGAAAAAGAAGAGCTCTAGCAACATTTAACAAATGTCTGTGTTTTCTTTCTGCAGTACCATTTTGTTGGGGTGAATAGGCACAAGTAGTCTAATGAATAATACCTTTGTCTCTAAAGAACAAACTCATTTGATTGTTTACAAATTCAGTACCATTGTCACTTCTAAATATTTTAACCCTTTTTCCAAAGTCTAGAATATTAACAAAGAACTGAATGTGATCAAAAACCTCAGTTTTACTTTTCATCAGACTAACCCAAACTGCCCTAGAGTAATCATCCACAGTGGTTAGAAAGAACCTATTACCTTCTCTATCAGCAACCCTATAAGGACCCCATACATCTAAATGAACCAATTGTCCTAACTCAGTAGACTTATGATCACTGAGAGGAAATGATTCTCTGTGTTGTTTAGCCCTATGGCAAACATCACATGGACCATGAGAGTTACTAATCTTAAGGTTTAACTCATACTTAAGCACATTTAAGACTTGATCAGATGGATGACCCAACCTAGAATGCCACATGTTAAAAGCATTAACATTGTTGAAGCACACCTTAGCATTCAAACAAGCATTGCCATACATATATAGTCCATCAAATTGATCACCAGTCACCAGGACTTTCCTTGTTGACAAGTCCTGAAGATAACATTTATGTTCATCAAACCTAACAAACAAGTTATTATCCCTAGCTAGCTTATGAACAGACATTAAATTGATTGTGTACTCAGGGACAACTAGAACATCTTGCAAGATTACTTCTTCAGACAGTTTTAGCTTTCCAATTTTAGTTACTTTGGCAAAGGTTCCATTAGGATGTTTAACCTTTATGTTTAAATCAGACACATCAACATAATCAAACAACCCTTTATCACTATTAACCATAAGCTCATTTGTCCCTGAGTCAACTATCCAACCTATACCAAGTAATGTCCCATCCACACTAGCAAAACAATAAACAGTATATCCTAACACAGAGGCAAAAAAAATACTACCAGCCATGTTACAAGATTGAGTTCCATGAGATCCATCACCAGATTTTTCATTTAAGAGACTTAGCAACTTAGCAATCTGCTCACTAGTAAGAGAGTTAATACTCACACTTGAGGAATGACATGTACTATTATTATTTACAGAGTTCCTTTTATCAGTAGTATTTGAACCCCCTCTTGGTTTTACCCATGGAGGGTATCCAATCAACTCATAGCACTTTTCAACAAGATGACCAGTCTTGTTACAATGTGAACATTTTAAAGCAGCATTAGGACCTCTAAAATTCCTCTTATTACTGTTATTACTCAAAACCTCATTTACATTAGATGCCTTAGTTGCAAAACTCATTGTTTGGCCAGTTTTAGTTCCACTAATACTAGAGTTCCTATGAGATTCTTCTTGAGAAACAATAGTAAAAGCATCTTTAATAGATGGTAAATCAGGTCTGATTAAAAGAGAGGTCCTAACTGCTTGGTACACATTGTCAAGACCCATTAGAAATTGCATCAACTTAATCATATGACTATATGAATTAAACTCCCTAGATGCATCACAAGTACAAGCAGGCAATTGCAAAATCTGATCAAGTTGCTTCCACATAATGTTCAGTTTATGATAATATTCAGAAACACTCATACCATTTTGCTTAATAGAATTGATTTTCTTATACAGATCAAAAACTACTAAACCATCAACCTTATTGTAAGTCTCTTTTAAATCTTTCCAAACATCTTATGCAAGTTTAGAGTACACTTGTCCCATGTATAACTCATCAGAAATAGAATTTAAAATCCAGATCAAGACCACACCAATGCATCCATCCTACTGCTTAGCTAGTACAACATCATCAGTGGGTTTCACACAATCACCATTGATAAACCCCAATTTGTTTTTAACTTGAAGACCTAATGTCATAGCATTTGCCCAAACCCTATAATTCTCAGTTCCCTTTAACTTTATATTAACAATAGTCAAATTAGTAGAATCACTGGCGTGCAAATATAATGGATCACTAGCATCAAGTTTACTAACAAGAGTAATATTAGCAGGATCACCACCAGCCGCTGCAGCAGCAGCAGCATCAGGATCATCAGCCATAAAACACAGAAAGAAGTAACAAAAACAAACAGATAGCAACTAGCACAGAACAGCCAACAGAGATCAGATATACCAATCAACAGTGGCGAAACCCCGTCAGTGATCCAGATAACCGGTTCGTCACTCAAATGGTGCCGGTCCAGGTCCTCATGGGAAGCCAAACAGTCGATTTAGACAAACCCTATATCTAAACAGGGACACAAGCCCTAGCACACGACTCCTTAGGACAAACCCTAGATAAAAAAAAACGGAGACAAGAACGATCTCACCGAGCAAGACCCAAGTTAGGGTTCGACAACAACTCATAGTGTTCAACCTTCACTTAGGGTTTAATAGCAGAGAGCAAGAAAAGAGAGCCTCCAAAGAATACCAAACCCTAGATCTGGAACAGCCAAGATCCAAGGACAACGAACAGACAGGATGAGTCTTCCTCACGAGAAACAGCAGCGGAATAAATGACGAATCAAGAGCTCAACCAGAGCTCTGATACCATGTCAAAATAGTCGACACAAATTTATTTTATTATCAAAAATCTGACAAAGTGTTCAAGAATCACTCAAGAACAAAACCAAATACAAACAATCCTCACTACAATGAACTCTCACAATTAGATAATCATCCACTAGATGATTATCTAAACAAACAAGGAAACGCTCAAGACTATATGATCAAGATGATCAATATAGACAAAACCCTAATATTAGAGAGTATGAACGAGAGAGACAATGAGAAGATTAAAAGATCAACAACTAGGCCAAAACGGGAACTAGGCCACGAACAAAAGCTAAACCATCTGGGCCTTTTTATCTGGGCTCAACAACAGCTGGACTTGGACTCCTAAGACAAGCACCTCCGGCCCAAACCTGCAAAAACATACTTATGCAAAATAACAAGTAAAAAATATAAAGAAAATGCTATAAAAAGAAGTAATAAAATTGTAATAACCTAGTATTTTTAACAGTATTTTTATGTGTGGAGACTTCCTGAGTGGCCACCAATCATGTCGATTTTTCCAAGGTATAAACGAGTAAGCCACCATAAGAAACTCGAGACTGACTTGCTACAAGCATAAAGTAAGTCAAGCTTCAGGCCAAACTCGAGATTGAAAAAAAAAAAAAAAAAAAAAAAGCTTGTTTATTAAACAATACCAAACCTAAAGCTTCATATATCAAAGCTAGAGTAAGTTATCGAGTCTAAGTGATTCTACTATTTGTACAACTTTTATCTAATATGTCAAATATATATTTACTATGAAATTATGATACAAATAGTTATAAAATATAAACCATCTATAATCTATAATCTATAACTTATAATAAAAGAATTGAAGTTTCATGAGTTATCATTCAATGAAGGTCTAAGAAAGTCATTTTAATGGCATGACATTCAAGGAGGCATTCTCTTACCTTGAGTGTGTCATGTGTCATGCCATTTGGCAAATAAATAATAATATAAAACTCAATCTACTAAATTTAAATTGAGTTATTTTAGGAAAAAAAAAATTAAAAACAAATTTAAATTTTTCTCTCTTATGTTTCCTCCCATAATTTTTAAACGTTAATATATTTTATATACGAGATTTTTTAAAGAAAAAAATTACACCAAATTAATGAGCGTTTTATTATCTTTCCAACGAGTACCATAGTGCTATATAAAAAACGGAGAAAAAAACGACTATTTTTTGTGGGGTTTTGTTCATATAGGAAAAAAAACACAACGTGTTCAGGTTATTCATTAATAATGTTTTTTCTTTTAAACCAGCTTCTTATCTACGATGTTGAAATTCAGCCCAATCGTCATGCTTTCATTGGAATTTTACTCTTTTAAAGATGCATAGGTATACTTCATCAAGAGAAGCTAGGAAAAAGAATCGCGCAACACTGCAACACATGGTGTCACCTTATAGCAAGGTTATTTTTTTATTTATTTAATTACAAGAGTAATAATTATTACTTAGTATTAGTATTATTAGCAGTGGCGAAGCTTGGTTTCGGAATCAGCGGGGGCCGAACTCAATTTTTTCGATTGGTAGTGGAAAATCGGCGGGCGCCGGACTCAACCCGGACTCAATTTACCTATGAAAATCGCAAATTTCCACTAATGCGCCAAAAAACAGGGGGTGCCAGGGCCACCCCTTGCCCCAACAATACTTCGCCTCTGATTATTAAAATTGTTATATTTTTCAACCCCGGAACGCTCCCGGGTAAAATAGCTAGTGTTATATATAAGATCTATAACCATATTTATACACACGCATACTTGCATATTAATTTTATGAATAATAAACAAGTGCGCTCGATATCACTTAAATTAAACTAGCCAAGCACGTGTCTACGAATCCAGACTTGGTGTAGCTCTCCTCTTGTCTATATTCCAAGCGTACAAAACGTGTCTGTGGAATTTACGGTCCTTTCGAACACAACATCTCCCGTATCAACAAATTATAAGTGATTAATTTGAGATGTTATAATATATTACTTGAATTATTAAATGTCAGCATTTTAAAGATGATTATATAGGCATATAGCTAGGTTAGTAAGTTGGGACTAATTAATACCTGACAATAAAAAAATAGTAAATTTTAAAACGTGAAACAGGAATATTTATGAAGGGTTAGGATCAAATACACAACACACTTTTTTTAAGAAGGGTGAGAAGGATTGTGATCCATTGATCATATATTTGAAGGGTTGATATTAGTTTGTTTGAAAAGAATAAATAATAAATTAGAGTAAGGGCATAAAAGGAAAACCACATTTGTTGACTTTCTCTCTCCACATGCAATGCACATGTCAATTCCCCCCATCATTTTAAAACGTCTATAACTTTTTCATACGACATTTTTTTTTCAAAAAGATTTCACCATATTAACGAGCGTTTTTTTATCTTTAATATGAGTACCACATTGCTACATTAAAATTGAAAAAAAAATATGCTAAATGGGTTTTCTTCTCCGTTGTGTCTTTCTGCTCATTCATTGTGTTATAGTATGCATGTGTGCTTTATAAATATGTTATTTATGTTTTTTTAGTCTACACATGATTTAACTTTGTCCATTGTATTTTTAGGATGCTTTTAATTGTGTTTTACGCAAATGAGTTTTGTATTTAGGTGTACATTGTGTTTTATTATGTTGTTCATTGTGTTTAAGTCTATTATTCATTGTGTTTTAGTCTTCTGTTCATTGTGTCTTTAGAATTTCATCCATTGTGTTTTATTAGACTGTTCATTGTGTTTTATACCCTATTGTTCATTGCATATTTAATTGGTACTCATTGTGTTTTACGTTATCTCCATTGTGTCTTATGCAACTGGGTTTTCAACTTTTTTTACAAAAGTATTCATTGTGTTTTAATCTTCTGTTCATTGTGTCTTTATTATGTCGTCCATTGTGTTTTACACAATTGGGTTTTTAACTTTTTTTTCAAAAGTATTCATTGTATTTTAGTCTTTTGTTCATTGTGTCTTTCGTATGTCATCCATTGTGTCTTATGCAACTGGTTTTCAACTTTTTTTTTCAAAAGTATTCATTGTGTTTTAGTCTTCTATTCATTGTATTTTTAGTATGTCGTCCATTGTGTTTTACTAGACTCTTGATTGTGTTTTATCTATTAATCTATTATCTATTATTAATATATATAAAAGAATTGAACATTGCTGACGTGGCGTGCAATGGTGCCTTCAATCTGTTCATGAAACTGCCACGTGGCATCATAATTTAAAGATTTTAGTGTTTTTAAATTATTTCCTTTTTTAATTAAAAAAAAAAAGATAAACATAAAACCCTAAATTTATCTCTCTATCTCTCAATTCTCAATTCTCAATTACTAAAATTAAATTGAGTTATTTTAGTAAAAGAATTTAAAAATAAATTTAGATTTTTCTCTCTTATGTTCCTCCCATAATTTTTAAACGTTAATATCTTTTATATTCGAGATTTTTTAAATAAAAAAAATTAAACCAAATTAACGAGCGTTTTATTATCTTTCCAACGAGTACCATAGTGCTATATAAAAAAACGGAGAAAAAAACGACTATTTTTTGTGGGGTTATGTTCGTACAGAAAAAAAACACAAAGTGTTCAGGTTATTCATTAATCATGATTTTTCTTTTAAATTAGGTTCTTATCTACGATGTTGAAATTCAGCCCAATCGCCATGCTATCATTGGAATTTTAATCTTCTAAAGATGGATAGGTATACTTCATCAAGAGAAGCTAGGAGAAAGAATTGCGCAACACTGCAACACATGGTGTCACCTTATAACAAGGTTATTTTTTTTTTATTTATTTAATTACAAAAGTAATAATTATTACTATTAGTATTAGTATTATTAGAATGGTTATATTTTTCAACCCCCTTCATGAATTCTACATTTATATAAGTCAAAGTCAAATTGTAACATATTTTAAATTACGTGAAGATGATTATATGTTGAAGGTTATCCTTTTAATAATGTATTATGTTTAATATGGTTTATGCTTTTTATTTTTGTAACTTTTTAAATAAATGTTTTTTTTAACTAAGATTGATTATGTTTAAGTTATTTACTCTTTCGTGATTTGAGTTTTCTTCTTTTATTAAATCATATTAAATTTTTCAACCCCGGGACCTTCCCGGGGTAATCAGCTAGTACCCTATATTTAATTGGTGTTCATTGTGTTTTACATTCCATTGTGTCTTACGCAAGTGGGTTTTGAATTTTTTTTTCAAAAGTATAGCAATATGGTACTCATATTAAAGATAAAAAGACGCTCAGTTTTATGGTATAATTTTTTTTAAAAACGGATGACGTATAAAAAAGTTACGAGCATTTAAAAATGAAGGTGGAAATGGCATGTGACTTGCATGTGCATATGTTTTTGACAAAATTACCCCTCCCACTTGTTAATCATTTGGACACATGTCATTTTCTAATGACTTCTCACCCTTCTCATTTTTTCTAGCCTTTGTAGAATAACCTAACCCTATTTATGAAACACGAGACTTCTAGAATTTTCTTTTCTATATTATTATTAACAGATTAATAGATCGATAACATACGCTATAATGTGTGGTCACCATAGGAAATATGACAATAACGAGGTCGTATTCTATAAATATCGCCTTACGGCTCCCATTTCATAACGAAAGCAATAGAATGCTTATTTATGCTATGCTCGTCTACATTTTAATCTAAACTGGTTACTCTTTTGGAGCAAAGCAAAACTATTTTCAATCAACTTCTGTTAATCATCCAATATCTCATTATGCATAATTAAAACGCTCCACCTCTAAGATAGATAGGAAACACTTTACCATTACACCAATGTGACCTGTATTTCGACTCATTTACCTTACCGGCTCAAACTATATATATTTCTTTAAATTGATATGTAATCATCGTTACTCATAAATTAATACATTTACTATATTTATCCATCAACAAACAAAAGTTCTAAATTGGTGATATTGAATTATCTCACAAGATAAAGATTTGTCATTTAAATTGCATGTGTTATAAATCGTTCTTCGTCAGTTTTGACTATAATAACGTAGGGTTAAAATGCATTTATTCTATTTATTTGTATTAAATGTTATCTTATTTTTTCTTGGATGCACGTGAAAGAGTGAGTCATGGTCGGCATGTTAATTCAAATTTCTAATTTTGCTATACTAATTTGATTTGTAAGTTCATCTTTTTGTAGGAATGAAAAGGCACAAACGAGGCTCACTAAATGTGACCTTTGTAACACAAAACTCTTTGAAACATATAGAAGCCAATAATATTTAATTACTTGTTAATTAATAATTAACTCATTTTCTTGTAAAACAAGAAAACAACATTAACATTAAACTAATATCAAAAAATGACCAATCCTGAAACTAAAGGTTGTGTTCGTATGCACTTTTCGTTGGTTAATAGGGTTCATACGGCTATATAAAATGCTTAATTATTATTTTATACATATATGAGTTTATTGTAGAAAAACAAAATACATTAAATTATGTCTGCCAAAACTAATGTCACCACCCCCAATATTATTTCGTATATATCATGTTGCTCGGATTTAAAACCTTAATGTCTTCATATGTTTGCCATGTGATGTCAGTCTAAGCTGTCACTTTTAAGTTTCTCAAACTTTGATCAAAGATGTTACCTTTAAAAACGTTAAAAGAGCCCTAAGGTAACAACTTGTTTTATCCAACACTTGTAGCTTAGTTGGTTGAGGGCTTAAAGTTTTTTATGAAAGGCTTGGGTTCAATTCTCACTAGCTATATTTGAAGGACATTGGTGGAGGGGAAATGAGGGATGACCCGGCCATTGGATTGGGTTCGAGTCCTGATCCCGACCGGTTTTACCGATTATTTCACTGTCGTGCCTTCGGGCGGGTGAGTGGTCGGGTTTTCCCGGGAATTGGTGGCAATTGGTGGCCCGGGCACTCTCGAGTACCTGATTCGCCAAAAGGGTGCCCGAGAGTACTCGGAAATTGATTTGTTAGCCGTTCAAAAAAAAAAAAAAACTTGTTTTATTCGGATATTTATTAATATTTTTTTAAAGATGTTATTTATTTATTATTTGTAGTCATGCATATTGCATCATTCTTACCGGCATAAAAATAAAGAAAAATATAAAGAAAATAATAATAAAAACTTAAAATTTGATTTGTAAAAGGCATGAATGGCCACAAACAACTTTTAACATACAAATAAGAGTATCCAAAATTTGGTATTTAGACCCTTCTAATTTAACTTAAAGCATTATTCTTTAGGGTACAAGGGCACCACCCGGGTACCCCTTGCATGTAACATGTGTATTGCGAGCATACCATCGCATGCATCTTGGGTAGGGGTTGATTGGTTGAGCTAGGGTAAAGGTTACCGATACGAGTTGTTGATTTTCATTGAATTCATTTGTTGTTCAAGGGAAAAGGTTAGGGTAGTTTGGAATACCACCCCTAGTAATTTGGGTAAAATATGAGGTGGTTTAATATGACCGGTTGTTTTGATTAGGTGGTTGAGTATCTGGGTTGTGCCCTCTCCTCCCTTAGGATTTGTGGATGGTTACCAAATGTACCCTAACAACTTTCAATCCTTGGCTGTCACATCAATTTGTGAAATACTACACTAAAACACTTAAATCAGATGGTGTGTTAGCTTAAGATATGCTAACACTTATTTAGAAAAATAAAAAATAAACACCTGACAATTAACCCTCACCACCATCTCCATCTCCATATCCACCTTTAACCCCCATCATCTTCTACATTAGCTGCCTTGCAAATTGAACCCTAGCTAGTTACCACCGCCATCCATTTCCAATTATCCATCGGCCACCATCACAAACACCAACCACCATCATTCACAACTGACCTGCCACCTGCAACCACCAACCTGTTAAAAAAAATATGGTCCCAACAATGGCTGTTGCATGTGGGAATGCCTAACAAATATGGTCCAAACTAGGGCTGTAAACAAACCAAACGTTCGGTGAACCATTCGTAAACCGTTCGGCGGGAAGTTCGTTTGTGTCCGTTTGTTTAATAAATGAACGAATACGAACAAAAAATTCTGTTTGATTAACTAAACAAACAAACACGAACAAATGTCTCGTTTGTTCGATTGCGTTCGTGAACGTTCGGCAATGTGTTTGTTTATGTTCGTTTATTTATACCCGTTCATGTATGTTTGTTTATGTTCGATCACTAGTTAAAACTTAGGATAATTATGATATTTTGAATTAGGAATATCATGTATTCATGCCTATGCCTAAGTAATTTTAGATACTTATGTCTAAGTTAGTACAATTTGACTTATCGACATCGTTTAGTAGACGTACTTTGTCTAACGGTTAATATTAACAATGTTTTTTTAGTTAGTTGCATATTAAATGTTTCTTTTTGTTTGTTTGTGTTCAAGACACGTGTTCACGAACAATTCGCAAACAACTTAATTTCTTAACAAACAAACACAAACATATAATTATGTTCACATGCCTATGCCTAAGTAATTTTAGATAATTATGTCTAAGTTAGTACAATTTGACTTATCGACATCGCGTATGGTACCAACTCAAAATCGACTGTTGGCCAACGGCTAGTTTGAGTATTTATTAAAAAAAAAACATTTTTTATTCATTTTAAACAAACAAAAACACTCTTCAACCTACAAACACTAAACAATAAAAAAGCAACCTTTGATCTTCAAAAAATGGATCTGTCACAATCGGAAGGATGTTACCACCCGGCTATGGAGTTCTTAGAAGAGACGGGTTTGGTACAAATACCGAACTCGAATATAATCTTAGTCAAATGCCACCACCGTCTCCGGATTTTGTAATTCCGAATACGCAACCACCAGCCCCAAATAAGCGAAGGCGGCTCATCAAAGCAGGCCCAAACCTCTTCATCAGGTGGATATATCTCCTCCACAAGCTCGGATGCTCACGCGGGGATTGACCTAAACAAATTGCTAGGTTGACCAGCTGGAAGGGATAAGACGGAAGCTAAACAAACTGCTAACGAAGCCGATAACGAATTCTCGGGGAAAAATAGCAAAATAAGGACTACAATGGATATGACAGCGAAAGCTAAAGTCGATATAGTAAGATTGAGGAACGTGGACTTTTTAACGAGAGATTTTAGCAACCTCCCAATGCATGCCTCGTTGGGCGATACGTCAACGAGAACATGACCGTCTCGTGAAGAAATTCGAAGAAGAGCTAAACGACAAATAGTAGTTGAAGAAACAAAAGTTCTCACCACTAGTGTGTATGAACTATTCGTCTCTGCAAGAAGATCCTTCGCTAAGATGGATGGCTTACTGACGTTGAGTACCTGAGAAACACAATATCCGGTGTGTGGCGACCGCCTCGAATCCAAAGGATTCTACTTAGCAGACACAAAAACGTGGTTAGCCTTAGTGTGTTCTTCAGGGATTTCTGAATGGTCTATTCAAGGAGACGAAGTGCTCCTTAAATAGGTTCCACACGGGCCTCGACATTCACCCTTAACTTACCCAATGGGCCGAGGCCCAGCTAAGGGTTTGCCTCCACACCGGCCCACAATTAGGCCCAACAAGAGATAATATACGACGAGTGTGAAATCATAGAGGATGATCGTACCTTTTCCCGTGACGTGTCACCGTGTGATTGGTCGCAGGCCTGGGCCAAAACGATTGGCCATTGAGTGTACTGTTGTCCCCTCTGCTGGCCTTCGTTAGTGGAGATCCCTGCTGAGGTGGTCCCGTGTATTCTTATTGGTCAATACGTACGGAGACTGTACTGTTTGTCTCCTGCGGGTCTAGTTTTGGACACGTGTAGTTCCCCTGTTAGCCGATCGTGCCGCATGCTCATCGCCACACGTCGTTGGACTCTGGTTGGCTCGTACCATGTTGTACGATCGTATGGGTTATCGCCACGTGTTCGCTTTGGCTTCATCCTTGAAACCCTGGCGGATGTTGGTCCACCATCCGCGCCTGGTGATTGCAACCCGCACCCGGGTTGTTATGGCGGGATCCATAGGTGATGGGCTTACCCTGTCCATAGTTGACGTTGTAATTACTTTGGACTTGTGGGCCATCTCCCGTGTTTGGGCTTTAGCTTTGGGTAGGGGCCCAAGTCAATTTGGGTCCCTACCCCTTCAAGTCCCCCTAGTCCAGTGACGCTCTTGGTTGCGTGTAGCAAAAGCATGAGCGGTGATGGACTGATTGGGAGAGAAAAGTTGTGGTGTTTTTGCGGATTGTAACTTTCGGCGGGTTTTTACGTGTTCCGTCAAGCGGGTCGTCATTCCGCCGTGACTGTTATGTTTGAGATTATGGACGATATTGCCCTTGGGGGGAATTCGAAAGGTTGTCATCATTGCACTTTGGTCTGACGGTTGAAGTGACTGACTCTTTGTCTGCCGCGTCTGTTTTGCCGTCACATCAGTTATGGGGAAACGACTTTTGGAGTACTCGTGTCAGGTGCGCGTGGGCGACGCGCTGCGCGTGGCAGTATTTTTCGCTGTAGTGGGCCACGTGTCACGTTGGTGATGAGCCTATGTGTGTCAGTGTGGCCCACTGCAGTTAATGTGGGCAGTATATATAACCTTTCATTTCCTCATTTGTTCATTTCTTGCTTTCTGATCACTTGAAAATTTTTTCACTTCTTTCTCTCGTGGTAACCGTCTGCCGATTTTTAGTCCAGAAGTTTATCCGAGTTTTCCGCTTATTCAGAATGGCCGATGCTGATGCTAGGGGCAAAAAGGAAGCCGTTTGTATGGCCGACGCTCCGATCAAGTGGAAAAGGGATTCGTTTGAACAATTTCTAGAATTATATGAGATTCCGGCGAGTTGGGAGCCGACGTTGCCGGCCGACGGAGAAACCGTCCTCCATGCGGGGCCTGGCATGATGGCGTTGTATGCTGCACACTTTCAATTGGCCGGCTTTCGGTTACCGACGACACGGTTTGTCTGCGACCTGCTCCTTCGGTATGGAGTGTATTTGACTCAGGTGACTCCCCTGGGCATGACCCGAATGGTGCATTTTGAGTTCGTGTGTCGGTCTCAGGGTGTTGAGCCAACCTTTGAGATGTTTAATGCCTTCTATCGGCTTACCCGTGGGGGCCCGCAATGGTTTTCCTTTACCCAGCGGAGCAGGATTAGGCCTGTTGGAAACGAACCGCCTCGTAGCATGCATGACTGGAAAACCAAATTCTTTTTTATCCGGCAGGGGGTTGTGCCGGTGCCCTTGCAGTGGCTGGCGGTTTCCGCCAAGTCGAAATTGAAAGATTTCCCAGTCGTCAATTATTCCGATTTCGATTGGTATGAGAGGATTACACAACAGGTGACTCCCATTGAGATGGCGAACGTGAGGCCGGAGGCGTTGCTGATGGCGGGTGTCAGCCGTGTGGGCGGGAGAGCCGACCAGAACCCGCACTTTTATGTGGATGGTAAAGGTACGTCCGGCCTACGCTGTTCGTTTTGTCGCATTAATTTAGCTTTGACCGTTCATTTGACTTTGATGTTGTTTTTGCAGAAACAAGCTATTTCTACTCAATTGTGGCTGGAGTGGATGGGGAGTTCATATGGGAGCCGCTCCGAGCAGATGAAGAACCCTTGGTGGAACAGACGCTCAAAAACTTTGTGGCCGTCAATGTTAAGGATTTTTCCGGACACACCCTGATTCCAGGTGATGTTCCCATTAATCCTCGCCCTCGAAATGCAGTTTCTGCTGGAGGGGTTAATCTTATGTTTATATCCGATGATGAGTCTGAGGATGATTCGTACTCGTTATCTCACCGCGGTCGGGCTCGTGCAGGTATTAGTCGTGGCGGCAGTTCTTCTCGACAGCCGCCCGCATCTGGTGGGGCCAAAGACAAAGGGGATTATGTGGAGGTGTTTACCACGCCACCTGTATCTAGTCGTCCCGGTGGGGGGTTGGGGAGCGGTGGTCATGGTGCTGGGAAGAGGCTGCGGGATGTGGTGAGCATGATGGATGCGGGCAAGCGGAAAGTGCCCGAAGGAGATGTTTCCGCGTCCAACTTGAAAGTTAAGTTGGCTGTGTCCCACAAGCGGCCTCGTTTGGCTTCAAAAATTGTGAAGGAAGTTCACCCAGGTATAGCCTTGTTCCGCGTTCTGTTCCTATCCCCTTGTGCTCCTTTCCTTATGTTCTGCGTTTTTTGTAGGTGCATCGTTGCTTTTCCCTGGTGGACCGAAGTTATCTGACGTAACTGGTGAGCGACCTATCGGGTCCACTCCGCCTGATGCCCCGACTGCCGGTGGGGACGGCAAACGAGCGCATGAGACTGAAGTGCGTCCCCAGCCTTCGTCTCAAGGAGATGATCGGTCCGCCCCCGGGAAGCAGTCTGAGGAAGTTCGTGAAGCTGAGTTGCAGCAAGCTAAGCTGTTGGCTGAGACAAGGCGAAAGGAGAAGGAAAAAGGGAAAGGTGTTCAAGTTGATGAGGATGTGGATGTCGGATTGCAAGCTAAGTCTCCGAGTGGCATGGAGCAACCGCACGATCCCTGTTTCACTAGTGGTGCCTTTGAGAGTACGGGGTATGTTGACTTATCGTCAGGTGGCAGATCAGCGGGTGGAAGCGATGGTGGAGGGTCTGTGAAAGAAAATATGCCCGCTAGCGGCAGTAATCCCAAAAAAGCTGATACTACAGGGATAGCGTCCAGCGGTCTTAGGCTTGATGTTGCTACTGGGTCAATATACAGGCATGACTGGTCTGTTCGTGAGGACGGCCGCTTTTTCCAAATAGAGACTTGTGAAGAGTGGTTATCGGGTTCTATTCCTCCCGCCGAGCGAGCATATGCCGCTAAACGGGACCGTCTGGCGCTTCTTCAAGACGGTGCCGCCGGGCTGGCGATGGCTGCAGCTACGCTAAGTGAGGTGCGGCGCGGGTACCAGGAATTGCTTCAGGCTGAGCAGGAATTGGCGGCGCGCAAAGCGGCCTTTAAGAATGTGCTTGACAAGCATAACAAAGATTGCGTGGCCCAGTCTAAAGCTTTATCTGATGCTGTGGCGCAGGCTAAGTCCGCTGAGGAGCGTCACGCCAAGTCCTTCCAGGAATGGAAGGCGTCTTGTGAAGCGATGAACCAAATTATCACTAAGGAGCGTGACCGCGCCCGTGGTTTGGAAAGTGAGCTCGATCGCCTTAAAGCTGCGTTAGAAGCCAAGGACCTCGAGTTGGAGAAGGAGAGATCCGAAACCGCCAGTGCTCGCGCGGATTTAGCCAAAAAGGAGGACGAGGTGTTGGTTCAATCTTCCCGCGTGTCCGGGCTGGAAAATGACATTATGCTGTTGAAACGTGAGGTTGATGCCCTCCGCGACGAGAAGAAGACCCTTAGCACCGACGTCCAGGACCTTACTGCCTCCCGCGATTGTGCCCAGGATATGTTACGCGTTGCCCGAGATAGTCATGAAGAAGCATTGAATGATGTGAACTGGTTGATGACTACTGGTATTCAAGGGGTATGCGTTTCTGCCTTCCCTCCCCTTGTTTTTGACGCGCAGTTGCGTACCTTATCGATTGTTGATTCTCTGTCTTGTAGGTTTTTGCTCGCGTGTGGGAGGAACCGGCGATGGTTCAGGCCGTTGCCCGCTTGTTGGAGAAGTCGAAGCAGTTTGGAGCTGTCCTTGGCTTCAGGCAGGGATTCGACTTTTGTCTCAGCGGGCGTGCTTTGGAAGACAACCCTTATCGTGACGTGGACGCGGAGGCGGAATATGATGCGGAGGTTGCGGCATATGATGAGTTAACTTTCCCCGTGATGGATGTGGTCGCTGAATGCGCTAAGTCGGTTGATGGGGTGCGGCTTCTTCGTGCTGCTTTTGAGGAGGCGGAAGAAGCATTACAAGCGGAGAAGGAAAAGGAGAACCAAGAAGAAGCTGCGCGGGTGGCGGCTGCTCGGCGCCAAAAACTTGATGTACTATGTATGGTCTATAAAAATATAAACAACCTAGACACCTAGTAATATAAAACAGACTCAACTAAACTAGACCACACGACAGGCAAGTGTACCTATCAATGCAGTACAGACTAAGTAAGTCCGAGTATCGAACCCACAGGACACTAATGGAAAACAAAACTAGACTCGACTAAGACTTAACAAATTTGGTTTATAAATGATTTTTGGTTTTTTAAATAATGAAATAAAATAAATAAATAAATAAAGTAAATACGGATAAATAGACAGCAAGGGTAACTGAGGAAAATATCAGGATAGGAAGGCAACTACCTAGGTCAAGAATCCTACATGCTAACTCACAACTCTCGGTAATGGAAAACTGAATGGATACCAGATTCTAAAGATAACTTAAGAAACCTTAAGACGTGCTAGATCTCCTCCCGGTCTCACCAACACACCCCAAAGAATCCTAAAGAATAAAACACTGGCTATCTAGCTTGGATCACCTCCCGGTCTCACCTCACTAAGAATGTAAAGGTACTCTAATGACTCGATCACCTCCCGGTCTCTCTAATCACAATACACCCGAAGATGTAAAGGAGTAATTTAATTGGGTTAACTATGACTTTGAATTGCAAGAAACTTAAGACAACTAGGATAGGATCACCTCCCGGTCTCACCCAAAACCTAACACCTAAAGCTCTAGACAACCCAACATTCCATCACCTCCCGGTCTCAAGAATGGAAGAATACCTAAGTCCTCTAAATTCTCTAATCAAGTTCCTATGGCTTTCGGATCCAAAACCATAAAATAAGCTACAAGCACCTAGCAGGTAACCCTAATAAACATCCAAACATGAAAGACATTCACTAAGACGTTTATGGAACTCTCAAAAATAATAAATTAGACTTAGGCACGCACACACATCATAATAAACACCAACTAAATTTTTACCAAAACATTAACCATTCAAAAATAAATCCAAAACCGAGAACTATAAATTTAACATGCAGTCATCATACAACCTAGGTAGTGGTTCAAGATTTAGCTACTCATAATAATGAAAAACAATAAAAACAAAGGTTCAAAAATATGCAAAGTCATGGTACCAATATTTATAAACACAAAGTAAATAAATATAAAACCTAGAACTTTTAGTGACCGAACCCGAGCATTCAATCTTGAACCCGAGCCTTCCTGGCCTTCAATCCTCCTCTATTTTTTTAGAACTGCTGTGTCTGTCGACCTCCTTCTTCAATTGGCGGCTGACTTGATGTTCAAGATTAATGTTTCGATGATCCCCCAAAGGCGGCTAATGAGATCTCTTTATAATATGACCTCCCCCAATTAGACCATGAAACAATTGTTTGGGCCCAGGCTTCTCATTATTTTCTTTTTCTTATTCTCTACGAGACCTTGTCTCATTATTAGAAGTATTTTATTATTATTATTATTAGTAGTAGTAGTAGTAATAGTAGTACAACTGCATGCTCTCATGTCGGGTGTTCATCGTTTGACCAAAGTTGCTCGTTTACGCTCCAACGTCCATGAACACAAGGTGCTCGCGTCTTGATTATTTTTCACTGTTTTAAGCTCCTTTTTCACGAACACCTATAAAATACTGAAATAAATAAATATATAATAAAAACGACACAAAACGAATAAAAACTTAACCCAATAATATACAAAATACATAGGAAAAGAGATGTGTTTTGCAACACATCAGAGGCGGAAGAAGCATTACAAGCGGAGAAGGAAAAGGAGAACCAAGAAGAAGCTGCGCGGGTGGCGGCTGCTCTCCGTGGTGAGGGCCCTTCGACCGCAACACTGGATGCGAGTGCTTCTTCCGCGCCGCTTGCCGACGATGTTGAAGATGATTTCATTGACCGTGTTGACTTTGGGGAGGAATGAGTGTTAAACTCTTTTAATTTGTTTGAATTCGCGTGTTGAACACTTGTGTTTTGTAATGACGTTTTGCATGCCTTTTGCCCTTTCATTTGTGCATGTCTTTTCAGCTTCTTGTCATGATTGCTTTAGGGATTCTAGGCGTCAGCCGTCAGTCATTAATGATTTCTGACGGTGTGACAGACGGCTGCAGGTGACACTTGTCACTATTTGTCGATAGAAGTGACCTCCGGTATTAATGGCGACTCATGATGACCCCTTTAATTGTGTATAAATAGGATTATTTTGTGCTGATTTGCTCATTGATCTCTTCCCTCTTATCTTTTTCTTTCTTCCGGTGTTTCTCACCACAATGGCGAATCTCCGTTCGTGTAAAAAAGCTTCCGGTGATGAGTTGGAAGATAATCTGGTGGTCGAGTGCCTGCTGGCTCTGAGAAGTGGAGTCCCTCCGGGTAACCCACCGGAAGTAATGCCTTGCCCAGACGATCCGGAGAGCCGGTTGAAGATCTTGGCCAATGTCTGCCATCAAGCAGCTGCCGGAGGTGTGCCTCCGGCCACCGGCGAGAGTTCCGCCGCTGGGGAGCGGCGTATGAGGGCCTTGGCCGAGGTTTGTGGGCAGCTCCTTGCCACGGAGCGTTCCTCCTCCGTGGGTTCTAGTGATCGGCCGACGGCCATCTTGGCCTGTCCGGCGGTAGTCCGGCCTACCCCTATGGTCCGGTTCCGTCGCAATGGCGATTCATGGGCCCACCTTATCGTCTTAGATTAGGTGTTGGCGTCACTTGGTCGTTGTTTTTGATGTATGTAATAGTTAGGATTATCGGGCATCTATGTTGTGCTCCTGCGGGGCTAATTTTTTGCTAATGTACTCGGATGCCCGATGTTTTGTTGATGTTTGTTTGGTATGGAATGAACTTAATATTATGGTTGTTTAACTTGTTCACTTTTAACATAGCCCATGTCCCTGTTTGCGTTCTGACCCGCTCAGTTTGTACTGCCTTTCTTTTTGAAGGTGAACTTTGCGAGCCCAGGTGGCTATGTTGCATGAAAATGTCAACATGCTTCCTGTTTGCTTGGACCGCGATGAGTTGTCTATGAAGGCGAACTTCGCGGACCAAGGTGGCTATGTTGCGTGAAAACGTCAACATGCCTCTATTCTGCTTAGTCCGCGATGAGTTGCCTATGAAGGCAAACTTCGCGGACCAAGGTGGCTATGTTGCGTGAAAACGTCAACATGCCTCGAATCTGCTTAGTCCGCGATGAGTTGCCTATGAAGGCAAACTTCGCGGACCAAGGTGGCTATGTTGCGTGAGAACGTCAACATGCCTCTAATCTGCTTAGTCCGCGATGAGTTGCCTATGAAGGCAAACTTCGCAGACCAAGGTGGCTATGTTGCGTGAAAACGTCAACATGCCTCGAATCTGCTTAGTCCGCGATGAGTTGCCTATGAAGGCAAACTTCGCGGACCAAGGTGGCTATGTTGCGTGAAAACGTCAACATGCCTCTAATCTGCTTAGTCCGCAATGAGTTGCCTATGAAGTCCACGACATAACGTTCACATCAATACCAACACTAAAGAGGCATGTTGACGTTTTCACGCAACACAGCCACCTTGGTCCGTGAAATTTGCCTTCATAAGCAACTTACCGCGGACTAAGCAGATCAAAGGCATGTTGACGTTTTCACGCAACACAGCCACCTTGGTCCGCGAAATGTGCCTTCATAAGCAACTTACCGCGGACTAAGCAGATCAAAGGCATGTTGACGTTTTCACGCAACACAGCCACCTTGGTCCGCGAAATTTGCCTTCATAGGCAACTCATTGCGGACTAAGCAGATTAAAGGCATGTTGACGTTTTCACGCAACACAGCCACCTTGGTCCGCGAAATTTGCTGTAAGTTAAAATGCTAACATATATCATTGATAGGGCGTAAAGCCAATTTGGAATGCTACATGACATTGTTGGATCTAAAACTATTACATGTAACAAATACGCAGCTGAGCTGCGTTCCATGACCTTGGGATTGGGGTGCCATCTAAGCGTTCCAACGCGTATGCACCCTTTCCGAGTATCTCTTGGATTCTGTACGGGCCCTCCCAGGTTGGTGCTAATTTTCCAGGTGCTTCGGCCGTCGATGCTTCGTTGAGACGGAACACAAAATCCCCAATATGGAAATGCATCTTCTTTACCCTGGCGTTGTAGTATTGTTCCAATTATCTTTTATATTTGGCCTCTTTGAGTGCCGCCAACCCTCTTCGTTCCTCTAGAAGGTCCAAGTTGAGGCGTAATTCAGCGTCATTGTCAGTCTTTGAGGCTAGCATGACGCGTGCAGGTGGGCACCCTATTTCGGCGGGGATCATGGCCTCAGTGCCGTATGTTAGACTAAAGGGTGTCTCCCCGTTGCTACTTTTGGTTAGCGTGCGGTGCGCCCATAAGACGTTTGGAATCTCGTCCACCCAACCTGTCCGCTTGGTGTTTAAGCGGGTTTTGATTCCATTGACAATGCTGCGGTTTGCTCGTTCGACCTGTCCGTTGGCTTGCGGGTGAGCCACGGACGTGAAGGTCTGTTCCACCCCCATGCTTGTCAGCCATTCTTGGAGCCCGGAATCCGTGAACTGTAGGCCATTGTCGCTGACGATATTCATTGGCAACCCGAAGCGACAAATGATAAACTCCCAGATGAAGCGCTTTACCGCACGGGCATCGATGGATACGAGTGGCTTGGCTTCGATCCATTTCGTGAAATAATCAATTGCCACGATGAGGTATCTAACGTTTCCTGGGGCTGTCGGGAATGGTCCCACTATATCGATTGCCCATTTTTGGAACGGCCATGCCGATGTGACTGGCACTAAGTCGTTCTTGGGACGCAATGTGCTTGGAGCGTGACGTTGACAGGCGTAGCATCTGCGGAGTATTTTGACGGCATCCACATGCATGCCAGGCCAATAATATCCCGCATTCATTAGTTTCGCCACTACCATTCTTGGGCCAGCGTGTAGGCCACAGATCCCTTCGTGCACCTCTTTAACCAGGAACATAGCTTTTTTTGTGTCGACACATCTCAGTAGGGGTCCCAAGTACGACCGCCTATATAAGGTGCCGTCTATCACTTGATAATGCATGGCCTTGTGCTGTACTTTCCGTGCTTCGAATTTGTCTGTCGGTAGAGAACCGCTTGTGAGGTAGGCGATTATCGGAGTCATCCATGACGACGTGCCCACCTGCACGACGTTTACTTGATGTGCGGATACGGACGGTGCACTTAATACCTCAACTCTGACGTCCTTGGCCATGTGCTCGAAAACGGAGGCTGCCATCTTACTTAGAGCGTCAGCGGGTTTGTTTTCGCTCCTGTTAATGTGGAGGACCCTGCAATGTGCGAACCGCTGTATGAGCTTTTTAGTTTGCTCCAGGTACAGGGCCATCTTGCTATCCCTCGCCTCGTATTGTCCGTTTACTTGCGCAGCCACGAGCATCGAGTCTACATGCGCGTCGAGGAAACGGGCGCCCATTTTGTCTGCGATTCGGAGTCCTGCTAGCAGGGCTTCGTATTCCGCTTCATTGTTTGTACTTTCAAAGTTTAGGCGGATTGCATACGTGAATTCGGCGCCGTCTGGGCTAATGAGCCGCAAGCCCGCTCCCGCGCCATCCTCGCTCTTCGCACCATCGGTGTAGAGCGACCACTTGTCGTTTTCGGCCGTTGGTGACGGTGGATCTTGCTCTATTAGACACTCTGCTATCTTGTCGGCGGGGACTTCTGTCGTGAAGTCCGCCAGAACTTGCCCTTTGATGGCTGGTCGTAGCTTGTAGAAGATTTCGTGTTCTCCTAACTTAATTGCCCACTTTGCTAGTCTTCCCGAGAGTTCTGGCTTTTTCAGGACATCACTGATGCGGTAGTCGGTGAGTACGTTTATTGGGTACCCCTGAAAGTACCGCCGTAAGCGCCGTGAAGCGTGTACCAACGCCAATACGAGCTTTTCCATAGTGGAGTAGCGTGTCTCTGCGTCTAACAGTGTTCGGCTTACATAATAGATGGGCGTTTGTACTCCTTTACGGTCTACCAGTAAGGCCGCACCTACTGCCTTATCCGCTACCGCTAAGTATAGGGTGAGCGGTTCCTTGGGTCGCGGGGCTGTCAGCGTTGGTAGATTCATGAGGCACTGTTTCATATCCTGGAACGCGGTTTCTGCTTCGGGTGTCCATCTGAAATTTGTTTTCTTCAAGCAATTGCGGAGCGTGCTCACGAATGGGAATGACCTTGATGCGTAGTTTGATAGGAAACGGTTCAGGGCTACGAGTCGGCCCATCAAGGTCTGTACCTCTTTGACCGAAACCGGTGATGGCATGCGCTCTATTGCTTGCACCTTTTCAGGGTTTGCTCGGAAACCCTCTTTTGTGACGATGACCCCCAAGAATTTGCCTTCTTCCATGCCAAAGGAGCATTTGCTTGGATTCAATCTCATGCGGACTTGTCGTAATTGGTCAAAAGTTTTTTGTATATCGATTAGCATTCGATCCTCCTCTGCACTTTTGATCACGAGGTCATCTACATAAACCTCCAAGTTCACGCCAATCTGTGCGGCAAATACCGAGTCCATGAGACGCTGATACGTTGCTCCCGCATTCTTGAGTCCGAAAGGCATCTTTGTATAACAGAACGTGCCGATGTCTGTTCTGAAGGCAGTTTTATCTTCATCGCCCTTCGCCATCTGAATCTGATGATATCCTTTGTAGGCGTCAAGAAAGCATTTGAAGCGAAACGGAGCCAGGGAATCGACTTTCAGATCTATCTCAGGTAATGGATAGCAATCCTTCGGGCAGGCTTTGTTTAAATCTTTGTAATCCACGCACATTCGCCATCCTCCGTTAGCTTTGGCGACCATTACGGGGTTGGCGACCCATGTTTGGTATTTCATTGGACGGAGTATACCGGCATTTAACAATTCCGTGACCTGTTCATGCATCGCTTTGGTTTTCTCTGGTCCCATGCTTCGCTTCTTTTGTACCACTGGCTCTGATGACTTGTATGTGGCGAGCCGATGTTCTGCTATCTCGTGAGGGACTCCCACCATGTCCGCTGGGGTCCATGCGAAGATGTCTTTGTTCTTGATTAACAGTTGCTTCAGGTGCTTCCGCACTGTACTTGACAGTGCGGGTCCAATCGTTACCGTTTGTTCTGGGAAACTCGGATTGAGTATCCATTTCTCTGGCTCGGTTGGGTTTGGTTTTTTGGCGGATTTAGCCGGCTTTGGGGTCTCTGCTGCGTGGCATTGGCGATTGCCCCGGATAAACGACACCCCCTTTCGGGTTGGAAAGCCGACTACTTGGTGCGGAGCGGATGCGTTGCTATTGAACTTGGCAAGTCCCTCTCTTCCTATTAGTAGGTCGTGTGCTGAGTTCACTGGGAGTACCATGAATTCACATTCTTCCGTCCGCGACAAATTACCATCTGACCAAGTAACTGGGAACGTGATGACCCCCCGGGGCAGTATTGACTCATGAATGAATCCCGATATTGGTTCGCTCACTGGTACCAAACGTTTCTTGTCCGCCTCATCGAGCTAGTTAAAGCACTGGTCGTACATGATGTCCGCACTGCTTCCCGGGTCGAGAAACATGTATGGCGTGCGATAATGACCGAATACCCCCGTGATGATGAGCGGGGATGTAGATGACGCTCCCCCTTTGGGGATGGGCAGAACGACTGGTTGTTCTTTCCATGCATCTTCGCTCATCTCTGTCAATTGACGCTTGTTTCGTTTCTGTCCGCTTGTTCGTTTGCCGGTCATGTTGCAGCTGTATCTTGGGGGGCGCTCTATGAGATGCGTTTGCAAGTTGCGTATCCGCTTGTTTGGTCCTTCTCCGCGATCGTCGTTCTCACGGCCGCGGCCATTGCGCTGTACGTTTTTGACTAAGTGGCCTAGTTGCCCCGACTTTAAGGCGGATTCAATCTCCATCTTTAAGCTGTAACAGTTATCAGTGTTGTGCCCAAAGTCGTTGTGATAGTCGCATCGTTTGCTAGTGTCCACATTCCTCCGCTTGCCCAGTGGGCGAGGTTCTTTAAAGTTATGCTGTTCGGTGGCGAGTACTTGGGACGGTGTTTTCATCAGCGGTGTCCACTCTGTATTCTTCTTAGATCCTCCCCGCCCGTCGCGGGTGTGTTTGTTGTTGATGATCTGGCGGGCGTCTTGTTGCGCGGAGTACTTGCCCTCTTCTGTGGATCCGGTGATGCGGGACCAAACTGATTGTTTCCCCTTATCCCTTCGGCCCCCTTGATTGTTGGGGTACTAGTGGTGACGAGCATGGCGGAAAGATTTCTCGGATGCTGCGTAAATTTTGGCCGCTTTGATAACCTCATCCCAAGATTCTGGGATTCCGTCTTTTCCTGTGAGGCATTTCATGAGGTCGTCGTGGTTGACCCCATGAATGAAAGCTGCCCACGTGAGTTCTTCCCCGCATCCTATTTGCATTGCTTCGCGCGTGTATCGGGTGATGTAATCTTCGAGTGCTTCGTTGTCCCTTCTTGCGCAGAGTAAGATGTGGGCCTTGTCTTTCTTGTGCTTCCTCTGGTGCGAGAAATGTAGTGAAAATTTGGACAGCAAGTCGTCGAAGTCTAAGATACTGCCCGCTGGGAGGTTGTCGAACCATACCCTGGCTGCGCCCATTAGCGTTTGGGCGAAGAGGTGGCACCACACCTGCATCGGCCAATTCTGACTATGGGCTGCTGTGCGGAAGTCATGCACGTGGTCGTCCGGGTCACGTATTCCGTCGTATTTTCCGATGCTGTTTGGTAACTTAGCCTTTGCGGGTATCGGTGCTAGTGCGACGCGAGCACAGAATTTTGACTTTTCTGCCAGGTCCTTGGGTCTGTAAGGTTTGACTAGGTTGTCATCCCCCTCAGCCTGTGAACTTGATTCGTAGCCGTCCTCCTCCTCAGTGGGAGCGTTGCCCTGGCTGCGGGATCCCTTCCCGCGGCCTCCGCTATGACTCCCCATTGTGTTATCTTTATGAGAACGGCTTGTTGTTTTGTTTTTGTTCGTTGCCCCTTGCACCTTGTTGGTGGTGTCGAAGTTGAGCGTCTTTTGGACCCGTTGTGCTGCTTGCTGCATTACCCGTTTTTGGTAACCTGCAGTGAGCTCTGCCTGCTGTTTGAAGAGCCATTCGTCTGGATCTTCCTGTTCTTCGGCCTCATCGTCATCCAAGTCGACGATAGTCTGAGCTGTGGCTTGACCGACACCGAGCCTCCTTACTGGTCTGTGGGCTGTCTTTGTGACTGTGGCTGGAGGGGTTTCCTCCGATTTCCCTTCGTCATCTTCTTCGATAACCGGGGATTCTTGATTTTTTGTCGAAGTTCCTTCAGTTGCCATTTCCTTAGTCGAAAGATTGTGAAGAGTTTTGCTCTAGCCGATACGGATGGCGCCAATGAAGAAACAAAAGTTCTCACCACTAGTGTGTATGAACTATTCGTCTCTGCAAGAAGATCCTTCGCTAAGATGGATGGCTTACTGACGTTGAGTACCTGAGAAACACAATATCCGGTGTGGGGCGACCGCCTCGAATCCAAAGGATTCTACTTAGCAGACACAAAAACGTGGTTAGCCTTAGTGTGTTCTTCAGGGATTTCTGAATGGTCTATTCAAGGAGACGAAGTGCTCCTTAAATAGGTTCCACACGGGCCTCGACATTCACCCTTAACTTACCCAATGGGCCGAGGCCCAGCTAAGGGTTTGCCTCCACACCGGCCCACAATTAGGCCCAACAAGAGATAATATACGACGAGTGTGAAATCATAGAGGATGATCGTACCTTTTCCCGTGACGTGTCGCCGTGTGATTGGTCGCAGGCCTGGGCCAAAACGATTGGCCATTGAGTGTACTGTTGTCCCCTCTGCTGGCCTTCGTTAGTGGAGATCCCTGCTGAGGTGGTCCCGTGTATTCTTATTGGTCAATACGTACGGAGACTGTACTGTTTGTCTCCTGCGGGTCTAGTTTTGGACACGTGTAGTTCCCCTGTTAGCCGATCGTGCCGCATGCTCATCTCCACACGTCGTTGGACTCTGGTTGGCTCGTACCATGTTGTACGATTGTATGGGTTATCGCCACGTGTTCGCTTTGGCTTCATCCTTGAAACCCTGGCGGATGTTGGTCCACCATCCGCGCCTGGTGATTGCAACCCGCACCCGGGTTGTTATGGCGGGATCCATAGGTGATGGGCTTACCCTGTCCATAGTTGACGTTGTAATTACTTTGGACTTGTGGGCCATCTCCCGTTGATGACGTGTGTCCTAAAACGACAACGTCTAGACCCCTCGTCAAAAAGATGAGCAAAATAAGTTTGATTAAGAGGTTGCCTGACTTAGTGGAGCTGATATAAGGCAGCTGGCCTGCCGTATAGGAGCCTCAGGGCAGAAAGCAAACAGTAAAATGTCTTGGAAATATAAAAAGGGATTTTGGCTTATTATCTTTGCAAGGGACAAAACATCACACAGCTCCATACCTTGTATTGGGAAAGATAAAAGCTGAAAATATCCCAAAAGGGAAAAGTCTCACTGCTGGGAACTAAAAGAGGGTCAAAATACATCCAGGTATGACAGGGAAGCTACCCTGAGGGAGCTCCTGGGCAGAATTTGACTGCCTATATAAGGAGACCCTTGGGTAGACATTCCACACACACTTCTCACTTCTTCTCTCTACTCTTATACTCTCTACTTCATTAATTCCCAACTCCAAATGAATATGCACTTATTCTCACGCCGGAGTCCAAACGCAGGAGGCTCCCTCCTGCGTTAAGGCTAACGGTGTCTGCTACCTTTGTGCAGGTCCCCTCCAGGAGCTTGAAGACCCCCATTCTCAGAATCAAACCCACAACCTTAACTGAATCCTATCTTAAAACCTAAACCTTAACGTAATATACCCTTAACCTATAATCCTAAGCATCTCCTAACCTAATACCGGTCATTTTCCTTGTTGTAGCAACAAGTGGCGCCCACCGTGGGGCTGTCGCTACTTTGAACAAACTGTTGAGAGTCTCTACAGTCCCATTTGTTCCTAAGTAACCTCCTTTTGTGATGACTGGTGGAGGGGGTCTTCCAGAAACACCGGCCACTAGCCACACCTCAGGTGATGTCTCTGGCCATGAAACGCCTGGAACGGACGGACAACAGGTCGAACCGTCTCTAGGGGACATGCTCAACTTCCAAACACCGCCATCCTCAAGGGCTGTTAACTCGTCTCCTAGGGATGACTTGTTGTTTCCAGTTGAACGAATGGATATCACCCCGGAGGGAGTACGAAGAAATTTCTTGCAACTCCGAGACCTCCTGAATGGTTATGTGCGAGAGGAGAGGTCCAGAGGGGTCAGGGTCAGGTTGTCCTATGACGAAGAACCTGTTGTCACCCTCTCACCTAGCCCTCCGTTACTGGGAACCACCACCTCACCAGCAACCCAGCGTGACTACACTAACCATCACCCCTACTTGAACAGCCGAGGGGACATTTACTCAGGAGGAGGAGGTCCTAGCAGCTCTGTGCTCTCTCCGGGGACCTCATTACCACTTTCCTATGAAGAAGCTTTAAGATCGTTACCATTGGCCAGCAGTGCCGTATCCACCTCCCTTACGGGAGCAGGAAGTCTTGCCGGAGGATTCGTCGTTCCTCCAGGAGCTATGTATCCTAATTATTCACAGTCTCAATACTTCCCCATATGGCCGGGAGGATATCCCTGGCAGTATCCTTCGCCTTTGAACCAAGTACCAGCAATTCCCCCTGTGGGAGGGCAAGGTCCCATGACCTCCCAACCCTTGGTTCAAACTCCTGTAGCTGAAGTTAGAGCAGAAACTACACCTTCTAAGCCGTACCGACCTAAGTCATTGGAATGCTTTGCTGAACACATCGCTCATTTCGATTTCCCCAACAAGATCAAGATGCCGGCTAATGTGAAAACATATGACGGCACAGAAGACCCGGATGACCACTTAAACGTCTTCTCCGGGGCAGCCACTGTAGAAAAATGGAATGATGCCGAATGTTGTCATATGTTCATGCAGACCCTGGTAGGGCCAGCTCGCCTATGGTTCAGCGGCCTACCGTCTCGGAGCATCTCTTCGTTTGATGATTTAAGGAGAGGTTTCACCTCAAACTTTAACCCCCTCAGGAAGTGTACCAAAGATGCCGCCATATTGCATCAAATCCAACAAGGGGAGCACGAAAACCTCCGTAGTTTCATTGAGAGGTACAAGAGGGAAGGTCTGCAGTATAGTGGTGCCACCGAGAAGATCCGGGTGTCGGGATTCATGGGAGCCATCCGTCCCAAGAAGTTACTAAGAAGATTTCATGAAGATGTTCCCCAAACCATGGAGGAAGCTTTCGAAAGAGCAGAAGCCTTCCTCAGGGGAGAGGAAGCACTAACTCGACAGGACACCAGGAAGAGGGATCGAGGAAGTTGGAGAGACAGCTCAACGAGCTCCCGGAGGCCTCACTTTCAACCCTACAACGAAAGACGATCAGGGAGATCCTATGACAATCAAAGGGGAGAAGAAAGACGACGGTCCCCAAGATCAGGAAGGTACCATGACAAAGAAAAACAGGTTTTCACTGTCCTCACTAAGACCCCTCAGGAGATACTCTCCACAGAGGAAGTCAAGTACACCTTCCGACCTCCCAGACCTCTGTCTAAGCCAGCTAGCAAGAGGGATGCCAGTAAACATTGTGCCTTCCACAATGATACGGGGCATCACACAAACGATTGCTACCAGTTGAAGAAACGGATAGAAGAAGCTGTTAAGTCCGGGGAACTCGCTCACCTGATCAAAGACATCAAGGGGAGGAGAGATGAAGGGAAGAAAGATAAAGAGGTCAACATGGTCAATCTTGAAGGAAACCAGCAGGTCAAGAAGGCTCGAACCGAGCCCTGGAACAAACAATACATCTGCCTCCCTCCGGCTCCCGATGAACTGATAGTCACACCCGTGATAGTGGAAGCCGAGCTTGATGGCCTCCCTGTGGACAGGGTATACATGGACTGTGGAGCCTCATCAGAGGTGATGTATGAACGATGCTTTGAATCCTTGAGCCCGGAGATCAAGTCCAAGCTCAAACCATCCGACGCCTCACTGGTGGGTTTCTCAGGGGAACGAGTACATCCCCTAGGGAAGCTCACACTTAGCGTCTGTTTCCGTGACGGAGACTTATCAAGGACTGAGGAGCTAACATTCTCCGTTATCAGGTACCCTTCAAATAACATTGTCATCTTTTCACTGTCAAGGACAGAAGAGTTGACTTTCTCTGTTATCAGGTACCCTTCAAGCTATAACGTTCTCATTGGAAGAATGGGAATCGCCACTTTCGGTGCGGTCGTGTCAACAACTCATGGCTTAATGAAGCTCCCCACTCCTAACGGAATTGCAACCCTGAAGCCAACGGCAGAGGCTCTTTTGATAGCCTCCGTGGAAGAGAACAGAGGTTCCAAGAGTCCGGAAGCACCAAGCGGTGGTCCCATCCGGGAGGTTAGCATTAATGCTGCCTGTCAGGAGCAGACCATCAAAGTAAACAACCTGCTTCCCGATAAGGTTATGAGTGAACTAATTAACCTTTTGCAGGATAGTCAAGACGTGTTCGCTTGGTCCCCCGGAGACATGACAGGTGTCCCCAGAGATATGGCTGAACACTCCCTCAACATAGCTCCCTCATATAAACCAGTTGTCCAAAAGAAAAGGAGCCTGGCCCCAGCAAGGAGCCAAGCTGCCTGTCAGGAGGTGGAAAAACTGGTAGAAGCAGGCATCCTAAGGGAGGTTCAATATCATTCGTGGGTGGCAAATCCGGTCATGGTTGCCAAGCAAGACGGATCTTGGAGGATGTGCGTCGATTTCAAGGATCTCAACAAGGCCTGCCCTAAGGATTGCTATCCCTTGCCCGAAATTGATTGGAAGGTGGATTCTCTCACCGGCTTCCAATACAAGTGCTTCTTGGATGCCTACAAGGGATACCACCAAATTCAGATGAAGCAAGAAGATGAAGAAAAGACAGCCTTCCATACCGACAAGGGGATCTTTTGCTATAAGAAGATGCCCTTCGGTCTAAAGAATGCGGGAGCCACCTACCAACGGTTGGTGGACCAAGCTTTCTCGAAACAAATTGGAAGGAATATGGAAGCTTATGTGGATGACCTTGTCATCAAGAGCAAATCTGGGGAGGCCATGATCCAAGACATCCGAGAAACGTTTGACAACCTTCGAAGAATAAACATGAAGCTCAACCCTGTCAAGTGCTCCTTTGGGTTCGAGGAGGGGAAATTTCTAGGCCACATTGTTGGAAAGCAAAGCATCAAAGCAAACCCAAGCAAGGTCCAAGCAGTCCTTGACATGAAGTCTCCTACCACAAAGAAAGAAGTGCAGAGCCTCAACGGTAAAATTGCTGCCTTAAAACGTTTCTTGCCCAAGTCCGCGGAAAGATCCTTACCTTTCTTTAAAACACTCAAAAACTGTGTCGATAAAAAGGATTTCCGGTGGACAGCTGAGGCAGAGGCTGCCTTCTTGGAACTCAAAAAACACATAGCTTCCCTGCCTGAAGTGGCAGCCCCTGAGGTAGGGGAAGTAATAACAGTTTATTTGTCTGCAGGAGCGGAGGCTGTGAGCTCAGTCCTCTTGGTTGACCGAGGAAAGGAACAAGTCCCAGTATACTTTGTCAGCAGAGCCCTCAAAGATTCTGAAATTAACTACACTCCCATAGAGAAGCTTGTTTTGGCACTTGTGCACACCGCCAAGAGGCTCAGACGGTACTTCCAGGCCCATCCCATGAAGGTCATCACCGATCAGCCCATACGAACCATCTTAGAAAAACCAGAAGACTCGGGGAGGTTAGCCAAATGGGCCATTGGCCTAGGAGAACACAAAATAGAGTACCTACCGAGAAGGGCTTACAAGGGACAAGTGTTTGCTGATTTCCTTGCCGAGTTACCCTACCTGCAGGCAGATGAAGAAATGAACGAGATTGAGGAGCAACCTGATCTTCAGGGGAAATGGTGCCTTTTCACTGATGGAGCCTCAAGTGTAGAAGGTTCCGGGGCTGGTCTTGTCATCAGGGACCCTCACAGAACCGAATACACTTATGCCCTCCGTCTGGACTTCCCCTGCACCAACAACGCTGCTGAATACGAGGCCCTACTGGCCGGGTTGCGATTGGCAAAAACAATGAAGGTACAAGAGCTAAAAGTCTTTGTTGATTCAAATCTTGTGGTCAAGCAGGTGAATGGAGGATACACAGCCAAAGAACCCTCAATGATTAGGTACAAGGACAAGGTCAAAGAACTCATCAAAGAATTCAAAGAGTTCTCATTGGAGCAAGTGTCAAGGACTAAGAACAAGCAGGCAGATGCCCTCAGCAAGCTGGCTTCCTTGACTTTCGCTCACCTTACCAAGAAGGTCCTAGTTGAGGTGCTGAAAGAACCATCCATTGATGACAGAGAGGTACAAGATGTGGTCACCGAAACAGACTCCACATGGATGACACCCATAATGTCCTACTTGAAGGAAGGGAAACTGCCAGAAGACGAGCTGGAAGCTAAGCGGTTGGTCCTAAAGGCGAGGCAATATGTAATCGAAGATGACAAGCTCTACAAGAAAGGGTACTTGGCACCCCTACTAAGATGCGTGGGCCCTAACCAGAGTAACTACCTCATCAGGGAGGTACACGAGGGCATATGTGGCATGCATTCTGGGCCACGGTCCGTGGTATCAAAGCTCATGAACTTGGGCTACTACTGGCCCACCATGCACAAGGATGCCTCCGAAACAATCCGAAGATGTGAAGCCTGTCAGCTACAAACACCGATCAAGACCAACCCCAAGCATGACCTTGTCCCCATTATCTCAGCATGGCCCTTCTACAAATGGGGGATGGACATTGTGGGTCCCTTCCCGCAGGCCGCAGGAAAATTGAAGTTCCTTCTCGTGGCAGTAGACTACTTTACCAAATGGCCAGAGGTTAGACCATTGGCCACCATCTCAGGAAAACATGTGATAACCTTCGTATGGGAGCAAATAGTCTGCAGATACGGCCTACCAGGGGAGATGGTGACAGACAATGGGAAGCAATTTGCCAACAAACCTTTCAGCAGCTGGTGCTCCGAGCTAGGCATCAAGCAGGTCTTCAGCTCAGTAGCTTACCCCCAGTCCAATGGACAAGTTGAGCGGATGAACAGAAGCATCGTTGAAGGAATTAAAACGAGACTAGGGAGATATGGCAAGAAATGGATTGATGAGCTCCCCAGCGTCCTGTGGGCCATAAGGACCATGGAAAAAACAAGCCATCAAAGGACCCCATATAGCCTCGTCTTTGGAAGCGAAGCTGTCATACCAGCCGAGATAGGGGTAAGCTCAAGAAGAAGTACTCGCCAAGATGCTCACCACAATCAAAGGGAGGTCCTGCTCAATCTGGACCTACTCGAAGAATCAAGAGACCAAGCCTCCATCAGGGAAGCAAGGTACAAAAAGAAACTCGAAGCATACTACAACACAAAGGTGAAGAAAGAGGCCTTCAGGCCAGGAGACCTCGTGTTGAGATGCAATGAAGCCAGTAAGCAGCAGAATGTAGGGAAATTGGGTCCCCGATGGGAGGGTCCCTATGTCGTAAAAGAAGCCCATAAAGGAGGATCCTATAAGCTAGCTGATCCTAATGGCAACATGATTCCAAGGCATTGGAGCGACAAGCATTTAAAACGTTTCTATGTTTGAAAGTTGTAAACGTCTCTATTGTACCATCGAAGTTATGATGAATGAATGAATTATGTTTCAAATTATTAACTTGTCGCTTATCTTATCAAAGGGTGAGCCCCTCCAAACCAGGCTCCATGGGATCCGGCGCTATACCTACCCATGAAACGGGGATGAGCTCCCAGGCCACAACTGCTCAACAGGTAACAAGGCTAAGTAACCTTCCTGTATACAGGGTGAGTCCCTAATACAATCCACGACTCCATGGGACAAGTCCTTAGAAGGAATACCTAAACCCATGAAAGAGGGTGAGCTCCTCACACCAAGACAGCTCCCACATGTTCACACTCAATATAAAACGAACATAACACTAAGAAACTGTTTGAAAAAAGTTTAAAACATAAACGAAAAAAGCTGATAGGATGAGCATTGCATCGGCTCCTTAACTAAGTATTCTAAGTTGGATGGCTGCAGCATCCACCTTTGGGAAAAAAGTTAAAGACATTGCAAACACTATGAACGACAAGTAACAGAGTCAAAACAACGAAGCAATAAACGTAGATAAAGCATCACCCCCTAAAGGGGGGAGCATTCCATTAAAAGATAATAATTAAAAGCCCCAAGGGCTGAGTACAGCATAGTTCGGTTACAAAAGACATGCTAAAAACTTGAAAACATAACTAAGGCAAGTCACGGGGTAGCTGGGTCTTCGGCTTCATGGGTGGCAGCATCCTCACCAGGGGGAGCCAAGGCTCGGTTACCAACATCATCATAAAGGCCCTCTGTGTCAAGACCGGCAAAGGGATCATCTTCGCTAGAAGGAGGGAGAGACTCAACCTCCAGAGCCTGTAGGGGGAAGGACTCTCAAATACCTGCTCTAAATTTGGAACCTTAGAAGAACTAGCAGGTTTTATACGTTTGGAACTGCCCTCCCCACCGTCGGCTCCCTCCAGCATGATCATAAGAGGCCTTTTTGACACATAAGAGCCAAACACTTGGTCGGCCACATCCTTTTTAAGGCCTTCCGGCTCCAAGTCTTGAAGGAAGGAGAGAGGCTGCTCAGAAGCCTTGGCAATAGCAGAGATATAGGGGTAAGTTGCAAGCTCCATTGCCTTCACAGCATTCACAAACTCATCACCGGAAGAAGGCTTAAAGGATGGCAGCTCTTCAATATCCTGACCCTCCCGAGCCGCTTTAAAGCCGGCTTGAATACCTCCATGGCGACCGAAAGCTATGGCCTTTGCATAAATGTCAGCCAGGGGAGCATTAAATTCTTGGGAGTGCAGGAGGTTGGTGACAAAGCGAGCTACCCCCTTGGAGACTAACCACTCTTTCTCTTCGGTCAAACGGTCCACCTGGACTCGAAGCTCTGTACCCACCCTCTCCACCGAGGCCAACTCCTGCTTAACTGCCTGACGTGCCCGAGCCAACCCCTCCCTCTCCTCTGCAACTTTAGCCTTCTCATCATGAAGACCCTTGAACATCTTCTCAAATTTTTCCTTCTCTAAACCAAGCTGAGTCTTCGACACAGCCAACTCTTGAACCAAGTCTTTCTCCCGAGCAGCAAGCTTGGTCAACTCCTCCCTCGCCTTCACCAGCTCAGCCTCATGCTCTTCAAAAAACTCTTCCACTTGTTCCCTCCTTGCCATCAACTCACCCCATCTGGCCATACCATCCGGGAACAAAGATAGGAATTGCCCGAAGTGGTAATACATCTTCTTCATCACGTCCCTGTCTGTCCATTCCTTGTGGAGCTCTCTCTCAGCATCTGGAACACAATGGTCTATCAGATCACGGCACACGGAAGCTTTCTTCAACAAGTCAGTAGACTTGATATCCCAATCTGGCACAAACACTCCTTCAACAGGCTCCTGCTGGGCAGGAGCATCAGAAACATCTTCAACGGCAGCTTTGGAACTTTCACCACCTTCAACTGACAACAACTTTGAACTTGGACTGGGTGCAGCAACATCCTTTGGCTTCTTGAAAACAACATCGTCTTTCTTCGGGGAGGATAATGTCAGCTTGCCCTTCCCAGGGGCAGGGGTATACCCCAACGCCGAAGAAATCAGAGAAGAATCTTCATCTTCATCTCCTAGGACCAAGGGCACAGCAGTAGAAGCCCCCTGACCCGAAGAAACAGTTTGAAGTCGCTTGCTGGAGCGACGGGCAGTAACAGACCTCTCCACAGGAGGCTCTGTAGCAGCAGCAGACGATGTGATCACACTTGTGTACACTCCCTTGAAACGAACATGCTCAGTCTTCACAACAACATTCTGACCCTCAGCAACACTCCGAACCTTGAATTTCACGTCAGCAATATCATCCAAGGCCAGAAAATCCAAAGTGCTCATCTCTGCAAAAAAAGACAAAAGGGTTAGACAACATAACAAGGATAAGGGTACCAAAGAGGAGACAGGGAGACACCTACCCTTCCCACCATGATATATCACCGGATCAGTCCCAAGATCATGCCAGTTGGCACTCAAACCCACCATCACCAGAAAATCCTCAGGAAAGGTATGAAGACGAGTAGGGAAGCCACGCAGCTTCTCCAACAACACTTGGTCGAGAGTACCAGGTTCAGGCTCCTTCTCATTCAGGGGAGCATCCGAAGATCTCCGAGGAGTTTTAAAAGGTAGGAAGTCAGAGTTTAAGAAAAAGAATTTGTCTTTCCAGGAGGAAACAATCCCGATGACACTAGAAATAAGAGCCGGTTCACATTGAGTCTTCTCAATGGTAAACCAGTTCCCATTTTTAGCCAATCTGAAAAACCGCCGGTACATGGCCAAGGAAGGCTTATGACCAAGGCAGCGACACACTATCTCGAAGTGCAAAATCCTTGCAACTCCGGATGGACACAACTGATCAAGGGAGAGTTGATGATATTCTAAAACGTTAAGGAAAAAGGTGGAAAAGGGATACCTAAGGTTACCCTGATCAAACTGACGGGTATACACCGCCACTTTGCCAGTAGGAACGGAGGTCACAGGGGTTTTCCCCTTTGGAACAGTAGGATTAAAAGACAGAGGAATACCGATCTCGGTACAGAATCGCTCAACATCGGACTTAGATAGCCGAGTAAATTGATTTGCGAGATCAGTTTTCGACATAATGAAAGGCAAGGTATGACAAAAGAGAGAAGTTACTTACCAGATTTATAGGGAAGAAAAGAGGATCGCCGGTTGAGAAATAATCGTGGGAGAGAATGTGACGGTTTTCTAGTTTAGGAATGAAATGGAGAAGAAAGAGGGTTTATCTCTTTATAAGAGATTTAAAATTTGAATTTAATGGCATTTAACGGTTATCAATGGAAACCATCATTCAGCTGTCCTAGGGGATGACGTCAGCCTAGACCCTTGTCATGTCAACAGTCGCCTGGGACGGCTGATGGGACACTCGTCTGCTCCCTAGGAAGTAATGGTGGATAGCCATATTAAATTAAAAAATCAGGCCATCATGACAAATGCAAGGCCAAAAGCTTGCACGAAGTTTGATGAAGGAAAAAATAATAAACCAACGCTCCCATAAGGGAGCCAGGGGTTTGAAAAAATTACCCGGTGCTAACCTCAGCTCGAGCAGCGTTACCACCAGGGAATAAGACAATAAACAAGTCACAAGCACTTCTAACTTCTTTACAAATGCTTATGACTGGGGGGCTGATGACGTGTGTCCTAAAACGACAACGTCTAGACCCCTCGTCAAAAAGATGAGCAAAATAAGTTTGATTAAGAGGTTGCCTGACTTAGTGGAGCTGATATAAGGCAGCTGACCTGCCGTATAGGAGCCTCAGGGCAGAAAGCAAACAGTAAAATGTCTTGGAAATATAAAAAGGGATTTTGGCTTATTATCTTTGCAAGGGACAAAACATCACACAGCTCCATACCTTGTATTGGGAAAGATAAAAGCTGAAAATATCCCAAAAGGGAAAAGTCTCACTGCTGGGAACTAAAAGAGGGTCAAAATACATCCAGGTATGACAGGGAAGCTACCCTGAGGGAGCTCCTGGGCAGAATTTGACTGCCTATATAAGGAGACCCTTGGGTAGACATTCCACACACACTTCTCACTTCTTCTCTCTACTCTTATACTCTCTACTTCATTAATTCCCAACTCCAAATGAATATGCACTTATTCTCACGCCGGAGTCCAAACGCAGGAGGCTCCCTCCTGCGTTAAGGCTAACGGTGTCTGCTACCTTTGTGCAGGTCCCCTCCAGGAGCTTGAAGACCCCCATTCTCAGAATCAAACCCACAACCTTAACTGAATCCTATCTTAAAACCTAAACCTTAACGTAATATACCCTTAACCTATAATCCTAAGCATCTCCTAACCTAATACCGGTCATTTTCCTTGTTGTAGCAACACCCGTGTTTGGGCTTTAGCTTTGGGTAGGGGCCCAAGTCAATTTGGGTCCCTACCCCTTCAGTAGTTTACTAGTTTTTTATGTTTGTTTTTTTTATTAATTATGTCTTTTTAAAAAAAATTTATTAATGAATATTTTATATTTAGTAATTAATTTGTATTACAAATTTAATTATTATATAAATTTAAATTAACAAAGTTTAAAAAATAATAATTTTAAAAAAAATAGATAAAACTATTGCTTACCTCTAGGGGTGTACAAAAAGCTCGCGGCTCGAGGCCCGCTCGAAAAAAGCTCGAAAAAAGCTCGGCTCGAAGAGGCTCGTTTTGTTTTCGAGCCGAGCCGAGCTGGCTCGTTTTGTAATCGAGCCGAGCTCGAGCCAGGGGTGTTCAGCTCGTGGCTCGGCTCGTGGCTCGACTCGATGGCTCAACATATGGCTCGACTCCGGCTTGTGTATGTGTAATTAATATATAGATGAAACTAATATATTTTGGCTCCAAACCCAATTCTCAAATTCAAATTTTGAAAATCCCGCTCATACTACCTATCTACCCCATCTTTTCATAATAAATAAACCATAACTTAGAAAAAAAAATACATGATTATGTGTAATTTTATTGTTTTTTATTTAATAAATATTTGTAAAAAAATAAAAAAAATAATAAAAAAATATAACGAGCTGGCTCGAGCCAGCTCGAGCTCGGCTCGAACATTTACGAGCCGAGCTCGAGCTCGACTTTTTAGCTTGACTAGAAAAACGAGCCGAGCCGAGCTGGCTCGGGTTAAGTTCGAGCTCGAGCTGGGCCTGGCTCGGCTCGACTCGGCTCGTGTACAGCCCTACTCACCTCTAGCCACAACGTGACTTAATATTTTTTTTTTGAACGGCAAAACGCTTTTTATATATATAAAAAGAGCCAGCAAGAAGCTGAAGTACACATCAAAACACCGAAAAAACTAAATTACACCACCATAGAAATCTCAAAGAAAGCCCAATCATACTAATTTAAGAGCATTGGAAGAGAGGAGAGCATGAGGACACGGAGAGACGCCGGTCAGCGGCAACCATACTTCAACCGGGGGGAGACTGATCCGAGACCTATAACAACCTTTTTCATCTCTAACCTACCTACGGGGGTAACTGATTCAACTCTTTGGAAAGCTTTTCAACCTCATGGGATTGTCAAGGATGCGTATGTCGCGAGGAAAACGGACAATAGAGGGAACTGGTTTGGATTCGTAAGGTATCTGGGGGTTAAGAACATCAATGAGGTTCTTAAAAATATGAACACTGTCAATATTTTGGAGGCTAAGGTGGGGGTGTCTGTAGCTAAGTTTGGGAAGGACCACCGAAGAGTGGATCAACCATTCCATTCGGGGGTGCAACAGAGGCATAAACAACCGTTTCAACCAATGGTGCAGCAAAGAACTCAGGTGGGAACCAAGGCCAATCAGGGACCAATGTATGTACCGATGAACAAGGTCAATGGCGTGTCTTTCAGGAATGCGACTACTGGCGAGGTTGAATCCCAGTCAGACCCATCGAAAGTTCTTGTGGTGGATGAAAGGGGTGCGTTGTACCCGGATCATTGTATCATGAGAACGGTAGTTGGGGAAGCTATTGACTTTAAGGCATTACTGGAGGTTAAGAATATGATGGAGGCGGGGGGATATACGGAGTCGCCGGTTAGTTTGGTTGGTGGCATGAAGGTTATGTTGGCCTTCAGGGATAAGAGAACTGCATTGGAATTCTTGAGCAGAAGGGACGAACTTTGGAGCAATGTGTTATTATCGGCTTCACTGTGGGATGGAGGTTGTATCGAGTTCGATAGAGTGGTGTGTCTTAAGGTGCAAGGGATGCCAATCCAACTCCGAGATGCTCCTTTCTTTAACAAAGTAGGTCGTCTTTATGGACCGGTTGTTAAGGAATCTGATTTTTCGTGGCTGTCTATGAACAATATGGAGGGGAAGGTGTGGGTGAAAGTTAGCTTGGATAAACGTATTGATGAAGCGATTTCGGTGGTTTGGAATGGTAACACATACAGAGTTTGGGTATCGGAGATGGAGGATCCATTACTCCAACATGCCGTTGATAGTTTAACGTCTCGGGAGGTTGCATCGGTACTAGGCTCTGAGGGGTCTGTAGCTAAGGAAGATGACCTTGAGGAAGGTGAACTGAGGGAGCCAAATATTCCGGTGAATAGTCCGGTAAGGAACTCTCCGGTCGCTGACGTGGGGTGCTCGGAAGGATTAAGGAAGGCCAAAGGTTTGCATGGGCATGGGAAGGCCAAGAGTCTTGGGGAAAACCAAAAGCCACATGGGGATAGGTGCACTGCAGTAAATGATGGTGTATTTCATAAGGTGGGACCTAGGGGTTCGATTGGTAATTTTGATTTGAATAATTCTGGGGAAGTTTTTTCAGTGGGCCAGGGGGAGACATTGGGCCAAAAGCAGAAATCTAGGAAAAGGCCTAGACATGTTAGAAGCCCAAACGTGGAAGAGGACAGCCCATCTGGAAGGGTTATTGGGGCCGAACACACTGGGCCTTCGCTACTGGATCGTATTAACGAAGTCCAGGACATTAATATGGTGAACCCCACATGTGAGAATAATGATGTGTCTGGTGGGGACACCCTTGTTAATGATTCAAATCCTAGACAGACCCCTATGGTGATGGATTCTGGTTTGGAGGATGGGGTTGGGTTACATAATGATAATAATAATACACATATAAATATTAATAATGATAATATTTCCTATAACCTTAATAATGCTCGATTGTGTAATATTGGTAATAGCTTACCAATTCCTGGGCCGGAGACACATCAGCTGTCAACAACAGGAGTTAACGACATGGATCTGGGTGCGGAGGATGGGATTCGAAAGGAAGTTAAGCTCACTACGGAGGCTGGTTCCATCATTGGTGTTGCACTTGATGGTTTCGAAGGTCAGGTAAAGGATGTAATTATTGGTGAAGGTGTTAATATGGTTTGTCAATGAATTTCCTAACAATTAATTTGAGGGGGGTGAGGGATGATAGGAAAACAACATGGGTGAAGGGTCTTAAAACAAGCCATGGTTCGAGTTTTGTTGGTATACAAGAATCAGTTGGGTCAAGAAACTTTCTTTCAGTTAAACTGTTTGTGGGGCAGATCGGTTTTTAAGGTGGAACAGGTTTTTGCGGATGGCAGATCTAGGGGTATAATAAGTATGTGGGATCCGTCTGTTTATCGAGTAACGTCAGTTGTAAAAAACAGGTCTTATTTGATTACAACGGGTGTATTAGTGTCTACGGGGGATGTCTTAAATGTGGGTAATATTTACGCGCCAAATGATCCAATCATGAGGCGTAGACTTTGGGACGAGCTAGTAACCGAGAGGTTCTCTCCACCGGGTCTGTGGGTGTTAATGGGGGATTTCAACGATGTGAGGGATCAGGTGGAACGAAGAAATACGGAATTTGTTGCATTGAACGCGGCCTATTTCAACGATTTCATTAGGAGAGCGGAGCTAATGGAATATAATATGGGGGGTCTCAAATTCACGTATACGTCGGACAATGGGGAGAAATTAAGTAAGTTGGATATGTACTTGGTGTGTGGTGACTTTATGGCGAAATGGAGTGGCGCGTCGGTAACGGCCCTATCTAGATTCATATCGGATCATAGTCCGGTGGTTCTTTCGGTAGTTCCGTCCGACTTCGGCCACATACCATTCAGGTTTTATAATTCTTGGCTGGAAATGCCTGGGTTCACTGATTACGTGTCTGGTTTATGTGATAATTTCCTGTTTTCGGGTCCGCCCGACTTGGCTATTATCACTAAACTAAAATATCTTAAGAAGAGAATCATAGGGTGGGTGGGTGAGGAAAAAAGGAAAAAGGAAGGTGAATACATTTGGTTTAAAAAAGAGGCAGAAAGGTTAGATTTGGTGGCTGATGCAAGAGATTTATCATCCCTTGAGTTGAATTTGAGAGCTAGTTTTAGGACTTTTGTTCTCGAGTTTGACCGGCAGAGGCTTATGGACTTAAAGCAAAAGGCGAGGGTTAAATGGGCCATTGAAGGTGACGAGAATTCCAAGTTTTTTCATGGAATCATTGGTGCGAATGTAGCTAATAAACGAATCCATGGTCTCTTGGTGGATGGCGAGTGGGTAACTAATCCGACGGTTATAAAAGATAATGCGTTTGTATTTTTTGAAGATAAGTTTCGGGAACCGTTGCTCGATAGACCTAAGATAGTATGCCCGTACATTAATAAAGTATCAGACGAGGACCGTGACTTCCTTTGTAGACCATTTCCGATTCAAGAAATCAAGGACGCAGTGTGGGACTGCGATGGTGAAAAAGCTCCGGGCCCCGATGGTTTCAATTTCAAATTTCTCAAAAGGTGTTGGTCAGGGTTTCAGGGCGATTTTGTACGGCTATTTGAAGAATTCTATGATGGGTGTAGCTTGGGGCAAGGATGTGCGTCCTCTTTTGTGGCTTTGATACCTAAGAAGAGTGATCCTGTCGGCTTCCAGGATTACAGGCCAATAAGCCTTGTGGGGTGTGTTAATAAAGTGCTATCCAAGGTCTTGGTGGCTAGGCTTAAACCGGTTATTGGGAAGCTCATCTCACCCGAGCAATCCGCCTTTCTTAGTGGTAGAAATATCGCTGATGGACCGCTTATGCTAAATGAGGTAGTTGGATGGTTAAAAAAGAATAGGAAACAAGGGATGATCTTTAAGGTGGATCTGGAAAAGGCTTATGATTCGCTTAATTGGGACTTTTTGGAGTCTATTTTATTGCAAATGAATTTTCCGGTAAGGTGGTGCAAGTGGGTGATGGCCATTGTTAGATCGGTAAGGGCTTCGGTCTTGATTAATGGTTCCCCTACACATGAGTTCGTGTGCGGGCGTGGCCTTAGGCAAGGCGACCCCCTTTCGCCGTTCTTATTCCTCATGGCAATGAAAGCACTCACCGGTGTCATGAGGAGGGCTAGTGAAACGGGATTATTTCGTGGTTTGGGTGTTGGTACGGGCGGCCTTCATTTGTCACATTTGTTGTATGCGGATGATGTCGTATTTCTTGGTGAATGGTTGATTGATAATGCTACAAGTTTAAGACGTATCCTAAGATGCTTTTATCTCGTATCGGGTTTAAAGGTAAATCTTGGTAAATGTAGTATTATGGGGGTGGGTGTAACGGATGATGAGGTGCAACATATGGCGGATACGCTCTTTTGTAAGGCCGGGTCTTTTCCATTCACGTATCTTGGACTACAAGTTGGTGCGAATATGAATCTTTGCAAAAATTGAAAACCGGTGGTGGAATCGTTTAGGAATAAACTTACTAATTGCAAAGCTAAGACGCTATCGTTTGGCGGTCGTGTTACACTTCTGAAGTCGGTCCTTAATGCCTTGCCAACTTATTATTTCTCTTTGTTTAAGGCTCCCGGTAAGGTCATTGAGGATCTCGATAAACTTAGAAGAATTTTCTTTTGGGGTGGATCGGAAGATAAGGCTAAGATGAATTGGGTTGCGTGGAAAAGGGTAAGTTCCCCGGTTGAGTATGGTGGTCTCGGTTTCGGCTTTCTTCAGGATGCTAATTCGGCAATGCTTGCAAAGTGGTGGTGGCACTTTAAAGTCGAACCTAACGCTCTTTGGAGGAAGGTGATTTGGGCTATTCATAGCTCATCCAGGGATTGGAGTCCGATTCCTACGCGGCTATCGATCTCCGGTCCTTGGAAACATGTTTTTTCTTCTATGCAACTGGTCAAACGGGTCGGGTTGGACATGGGTTGGGCCATTCGGGGGATTTTGGGTGATGGGCAGGGTGTTTTTTTCTGGCTCGATTGCTGGGCTTCGGATATGCCTTTGGCGTATTTGTTCCCAGCTTTATTCCAGCTTGATAAAAAAAAGTTTGCAATGGTGGCTGATCGTGTTCGGACGTCGGGTATTGGGTGGGGTTGGGACTGGAAAAGGAGGCAGTTTACAGCAGTCGAAGCTGCTGAATTCAGTCAGCTCTGCAGCAGCCTGACTGTTCCATTCCTCAGCAGCGCGATCGACAGATGGAAGTGTATCATCAGCAGCAGCGAAGTCTTCTCAGTTGGGGCTCTCAAAGGCAGGTTACATGAGGCGAGATTCCAGCAGGCCGCTTTCGTTGTAAAAAACAACTCTTGGGTGCCGCGGAAAGCAATTATTCTTGCATGGAGGGCGGAATTAGATCGGCTTCCAACGAAATGTGCTCTAGCTCGCAGAAACGTTCAAGTGGGCTCGGATTTGTGTCCTTTTTGTGGAGACCATGGGGAAACAACGGAACATCTATTTGTGGCGTGCGGTTTCACTCAGGTACTTTGGCAATTAATCGCACAGTGGTGTAAAATTAGTCCTCCATTTGTGTTTCATTTTAAAGATCTTCTTGAGTTACATCATTACATTGGTGGTTCGGCTAAGAGGAAAAAGGCATTCTACGCAATTGTGTTGACATCTATTTGGGTTATTTGGAAGCATAGAAATGAGGCGGTTTTCAACCAACGACAAGTTTCCATACAACGAGTTCTTGGCGACATCAAATCACTCAGTTTGTTTTGGGTTATGGCGAGAGCTAGACATCCATCCTTAAATTGGTCTATATGGGGATCTTTCAATTTGTCTAGTGTCGGGTGGTAATAGTAGTTGTTTATGTATATTTGGTGATTATTGTACGGCGTATGCTAGTTTCCCGCTAGCCGTGGTGAAATAAATATTTTGTTGATCGTTCAAAAAAAAAAAAAAACCCAATCATATTATCAGTTACCTCTACTCACAACATATAGTCTAAAAAGACTTTTGAGTATTTCTCATTAATTTCCACAAATAAGAAAACAATACGTAATTCTTCCAAGTTCCAATTCTTTTTTCCAAGTTCCAATGGCAATTAGTGCGTAGAAAATCTCGATTTTGATTCACATTTATTGAACGATAATATGAAATAAAAAAGTAGAGTAGGGAGAAAATTATGTAAACACTTATTAGACCAAACGGTATGGGGACCGGCAAGGGGCCGGCGTTGCCAAGCCGGGCCGGGCTACACCGCCCCCCTGGCGCGGCAACGGCATAGCCGGCACGGCACCCCTTTGCCGTTGATGCCGGGGCTGCTGACTGCATTGGGACGCGTGAAAGAATATGGGGGGACGTGCCATTTGACCGTTGGGGATATATGTTACCGTTTAAAAAAAAAAAAAAAAAAACGAATTTTTTTTCAAAACTCTATTTAAACCCACTCATTTTATACCATTTTCAACACAAATCCAACACCACTTTTTATACCAACCCTTATTTTATATAAAAAATACTTTATACATTATTCAATGGATCCCAACCAAAACAACCCAAACCCGAATCAACCACCACAATATAACCCGAATCCAAACCCGTTCACGATGCCAATGGATCCATCTTGGGCTACTTTTGCGGGTTTTCAACAAACTCCCAACCCTTTCACCCAATATCCTCAAATGCACCAAAGCCCTACTACCTTTAACCAATTCCATAATTTGCAAATGCATCATAACCCTCAATCCTTTACCCAACTTTTACAAACTCCGCCATTCCGTCAATCTCGAAAGATCCCATAGTTGGTAAAAAAATTTAATTTTTTTGTAGTATACAATAAAAAAATTATTTTTTTTATTCTCTAATATATGTTTTATTTAAATGTAGGGACTAATCAAACGGGCGATAGTTTATACACCCAAGTGCGAGATACATTTCACCAATTGATGGAGCAAGGAGAGTATCGGGGGCATGAGGCTTTAAGTTCTAAATGGAGGAAAATGAGTACTACAATCGGGAAGTTCATCGCCTTTTATAATCCGTTGTATGTGAACCCTCCAAGCGGGTTTAACCAGGAAATGATTTTCAAGGAGGCGATGCGAAAATATGAAGACAAGTATGGCCATGTTTTTCCTCATGTTCGAGCTTGGACGGTGTTGAAGTCATCTCGCAAATGGGCACCGGTTCCAAACGAGGTTGCAAGCGCCAAACGAAGCAAGACTTCGGAGTCGGGCGATTATAGCGTGGGAGGCGGGTCGACCGGTCATTGTCGCAAAAAAATATAATCAGTAGTTTATGTTTTTTTTTTATTTAAGTGTTTGTTTTTATTTGAAAATTGTACTTTTTTTTATTTAGGTGTATTTTTTTTTAATTTAAGTGTTTGTTTTTAATTTAAATACATCTTCACATTTTATATTAATATGATAATATTATTTAATTAAAAAAAAGAAAAAGAAAATGAAATAGCATTAAATGTTGTTGGGCCTCCTCCACACCCCTAGGAGCATCATCCTAAGGATGCTCCTACCCCACGCTGACGTGGCAGGTGAGGTGGAGGCAAGGCATGGATGTTGGGCCTCCTCCACACCTAATGGTCTTATTATATGCTGTTAAAAAAAACTTACTATTCACATTTAAAAAAAAAAAAAACTTTTATTTCAAAACAATAAAAGTATTTATAGAATTTACAGTAATGTTCACGTACACGTGGGTGACCCTTAGCCACAAAAAACAATTGTACCTCAAACAGAAGAAACTTGAAAGGATGAATCCAAATACGAAATACGTCATACTGCATGCACAACCTTTTGGCTTCGGTACGTTGAGGATAATATTTAATAATGTTAATATATTCAAAATATATGGCCAATTGTGTCATACATAAACCAAAACTTATAAATAAATTGGAGAAAACTCATTAATCAATAAAATAAAAATATTCGCGTGGCATAATATTAATTTATTACAACCATATAATTTAGCAAGATGGACCCTAATTTCTCATTTCTTTGTTTGCGATTATATTACATTTTATTTTTCACAAAATTGGATATCTAACAATACTTTATAGTTACATAGTAAAATAATAAAACAAACCTAACGTTTAACCGGTTGTGTTAAAGACTTATAATATTTACATAAGTGAACAAGCATTAGGATTCTCGTCACTAAACATTCCAGCATCAGTGTGATACCCTTGAGTGTCGTTGATATACATAGGTGGAGGTGGTTGCGGTTGTGGTACGTGTGAGTATCCCATGGCGTACCCGTTGTTATAACCTTGGTATACATAGCCATTGCTAGACGACGATGAAGGCCCATACGCGTAATCTTGATTGTAGTAATTCGGATTGTACATTGTTGGCATCGTGTATGTATTCATGTTTTGTCCACTATATTCAAATTTGTTAACTACCTCAATGCCTTTCTTTTTTTCGTCACCGCCACCACCACCACCTACCGCTTTTGCATCACCGCCTCCAGGTGCCTTTGCATCACCACCGCCGCCTTCCTTCTCTTTCTTTTCACCACCACCGCCTTCTTTCACTTTCTTTTCACCGTCACCACCGCCGCCTTCTTTCTCTTTCTTGTCATCCTTGGGATCACCACCCTTTTCCTCCTTTTTTGGAGGGACAATATCGACTTTTCTCTTAAATTTTTCTTTTAATTGCGGTACTAACTCTTTCTCATTCATTGTCCCTTTCACCGTTACTAAATCCTTGCCGGCATCCGTTGTCACAGATTCCACTCCTATAACAAAACAACAAAATACACATAAGTATAAATATTAAAAAAAATAACCGGCTAACTACTAAACAACTACCATAGTTCATAAATAAATAAGTTGAATACGTCACATAAATGTTAAAGAAATGGAGTTACATGCTAATATAAAATTAAACTATGAAAATAAATTAAAGTGTATAACACTAATGAGGTTGGCGGCAAATTAACAGCGGCGAACCTAGAAAAATGTTTTATGAGGGTGTGATCTGGGGTTCAGCTAAACTTTTTAAGATTTTAGCTTACAGATTACACTAATTTTTTTTTCATATACGTGGGTCCGCTACCGCCTCCAAGACCACCTAAGGTCCCTAGTCCAAGTCTCATAAGTACAAAATTAGCAAAATTTGTTGTTAAAAAATAAAAGATAATGAATTTTCTAGAAGAAAGAAACTTACCATCAATTTTTGAAATGGTGCGTTTAATTTTGTGTATACATCCATCACAATGCAAAGGAATCTTCAACACCACCGAACTTGACTGCGGCTATATCAACAACCACACAAAATAAATAAATTAATTAAATACATAATAAAAACTATTAAAGACATAAATTAATGCAAATAACGCCATAACTTAATACAATTAATTAAAACTCTACCAAAATATTTACACTAATTAAATGTATTGTACGTACCTCTTTGGGTTTCTTGTCGTCGCCTTTTTTCTCATCGGTTTTTTTGTCATCAGCTTTTTTTTCCGGTGGGTTATCTTTCTTTTTTTCTTCATCCTCTTTTTTCGGCTGAGGAGACAAAATATCTACCTTCTTCTTAGTCTTGAACTCCACTCGCTCTTTGACGCGCGTGGGATCAACTTTCCCCGTTACCGTCAGTTTATTCCCGGCTGTGTCTGCCTTAACGCTTTCCACACCTACAATGTTTTTTATTATCTCCTCCGTTAGCCACACTAACGGGATAAGATGTACGTGGTGACATACATTTATTTTTTACAGTAACTTTTTATTACCATCAGTTTCACTTATTAAAAAAATGTTGCTTTTAAAAATCTAACAAATTATAGTGATAGGTGATGAATTTGTGTGAATATAAAAAAATACCTTGGTAGCTACGTCATGTGAATAGCTTGACGGAATAAACAAGCGATGTATGTATAGATATACATGTACATATATATATTCACTATGTCTCTATAAGTCAACCTAATTTTATAATGTTTTTTTAAGAGAATAGCGGTAATTTTCATTTCATTACTACTAAGAAAATTAGCGGTAGACGGATAACAAGGGGCTGAGAAAATTAATCTTTTAATTAAATATAAAATTTGTTGATATTGTATTATGTTCTACCTTCAAATTGGCTGATAGATTTTTTAATTTTTTTGGCACATCCTTCACAATGCAAGTCAAGTTTAAGAACAACGGTGACGGGGCCGGTTTCCGGCTTTTTTTCTCCGCCGGCATCGGCCGGTTTCTTTTCGGCAGCATCTTTCTTCGTATCGGCTTTCTGTAAAACAATATTATTATGAAACAAAGGAAATTAAATTTAGTGATGAAAAGTATATGGAGAGAGAGAATTGAATTGATGGGATGATTTTGAAGACTAACCTCACCCATTGGAAGTTAATGTTTGGAACAAAGGGTTTGAGTTGAAAATTGTGTAATTGGTTTGAAGAGTGGAATTGGAGGCAAAGGTGTGTATTTATAGGGAACATGAAGTTGTTTTATGTAAAAAAAATGCCATGATGATGTATGTATGTATGTATATGATGATAAATTATGATGATGGATGGTAGAAGGGACCGGACGCATGGGTCATATTTAATTTAGTTTAATAATAATAATTATAAAAGTTAAAAACCCTGGATAGTGATTTTATTGTCTTTTATTATTATTAATATTTTTATTTAAAGTGTTTTAATAATCTTTAACTTTTATCTATCGGATGGGATCAATCTCAACTAAAAATGTTTAAAAACAATCCTAATATTGATTTTTTTTTCTTCAACGATCTCAAATGATCTCAAATTAACTGAATGTTAACTCAGTTATTTTTTATGAGGTCACAAATTACGTGAGCAAAAAATAAAACTTTTAACCACATAAGAATATCACGTCAGCTAAAAAAATAAAGTTTTTTTTGTCACCCAATTAAGCATGACACGTCATAAAAAGTAAAGTTTTTGTCACATTAACATATCGGATTGTCAAAAATACAATGTTTTTTTCACATAATAAGTGTGTTACGACATCAAAAGACTAAATGAGTTAATATTTAGTTAGTCTAAGATCGTTACTGTTTTTAAATACTTCCCTAGTTAGGATTAATCTCGGCTAATAGATGAACGTTGAGATTATTAAAATCCAATAACTCTAACTTCAACTACACCTCTTATCGTTTAAATAATATACATATTTAACCTATTTAATTTTTAGCTAAATATGTTGTGTTAACCTTTTTTTCTCTACATTCGGGTATAACTTCGTTAAAAATGTAGTTGGGTTCAAAATAAAGTGGTCTTTTTGTATCATAAGCTATAACACCTTATTTTCTCGACGTTCTGGTATAACTTCGTTAAAAATGTAGTTGGGTTCAAAACAAAGTGGTCTTTTTTGTATCATAAGCTATAACAAATGTAGGTATTGTACAAGTGATGAGCCAAACCGATTTCAACTGAAGAACAATGATACTGGCATTGATGATATTGGAACCGGCACCAAGATTCATTTTATTGTTTTCGACCGATGTAACACACGTGTCAATATTATTTTAGGCTTATTGCGTCCCAAATTTTTTGTATTTTCTCTTTCGGTTGTTATACTGAGTTTCGATAGTCTACATATACCATAATGAGCGAAAGCGTTGCCGACTAAATTCCCGTGCGTGGCATGATAGCGTGTCCTACTGGTTATATATGTACAACACACCCCTTGAATAAATAATTAAATAGTACTCCAACTAATAACTTGTCACACCACGTCAATGGCGGAAACACGTGGCGCGACGTTCGAAGTGTATCAAGTCAAGATTAACACAATCCATAAGTAATTAAGAAAAATGATCATTTATTTAGAACGTCGAAATGAGTTTCAAGTTTCACACATTACTTAAACAAACATAGTTTTCAACAAAGTAGAAGTTTCACAACTATATCCCAACCCATGGAAAATAAGAGCAACCCCCCCCCCATATCTGACGCTTGGTATGATCCCCACCCGTACTAGCCATGCATTCCTTCAACGCTTAGTTACCTGAAATATATGTTTGAAAAGACGTCAATATATACATATTGACGAGTTCACAGGTTTTAGTTTTACAAAACATTTTAACAACAACAAATGGGAAATAAACACAAGAAATAACCATTGTAAGAGTTGCAAGTTCCTACAATCTACTTGAGCCCATAACCAAACCAAGACAAGCAATGCCCCGCCCGTAGTTGTTTATCGAAAAATAACAACTTAGTTCAAAATATGTGCACCCCTGATATACACAGTTACAAAATCGATGTTATCGATTAGGGGTGGGCATTGTCAGGAACCAATAGTGCTATCCAAATATTCCTTCGGTATTCGATTTCAAACACATACACATGAATAAATAGTTACAGTAGCGAGGACTCACCCCAAGTGGTGTACAACCAACCCAAGTACCCATCATGTCACTTAACATATTTCCACAACATAACATATCTTTTCCCCCGAAAACAAAATAGTACAATGGGGCCGTGAATCTCACCTTAAGTAAGTGTGCAAGCAAAAAGACGATAATATGTCAAACCTCTACAAATGCCCTAGACGTGTAAATCACTAAGTCTATAGCGTGTGTTTTCTGGCAAGTTGTACGCCTAACTCCCAACAACACTATTTAGTTCAATTCTCCGTTTAATTAAACGTGTTTCTTAGGTCTGTTAGTGATGGATTACCCTTGTTATAAGTTACACTTATATTTCCGTATTAATTAACTCGTTTTACATCATCATCGACTCGACTCACTTTACATTATACTTATTTTCCCATTAAATAGTTATGCTAGGATCTTGTCGATCGATATTACATTTTCAACATTCGTCTCGACTCACTTTACCGTATATTTACTTTGCCCATTAAATAAACATACTAGGATCTTGTCAATTCGGCAACATATTTTACATTGTCAAGTTCATATACTTGGTTTAACACCTAACTTTCCAAGGTCACATTTTAGGACTCAAATTTCTAAATGACATTTTATACCCCTCAACTTTTAAAGTTACAAAGTCATTACTTTAACTTTCAAAGTTGCATTCTCTTCCTAGATCTTTCAAAAGTGACAATTTCCTACTAAACTAGTAAACTTAGCTTTGTCAACTTTGTCAATATAGATTATTATAATGATCCAACGCTATCAATAGTCCATAATAATCTTATTAGGGATAATAACATGTGTATTTAGTGTATTAAGTCCATAATGCCCATAATGTCCATTTTTTGTGTTTTAAAGTTAGTGACTTTGAAAATGTAACTTTTATATCTTTCAACATTTTATAGTTCCATCATATTATTATGTTTCAGATGATCATGTTAAGATGATTAAAACCACTTTTAAGTGTATTTAAGTTACTTTTATAAGAACCATTCAAAACATCTTCAATAATATGTTTATGTGAACTTTTTAGAAGGGATATTGGATTTAAATAATCCAAAGTTTGGGCCATTGACCAATAATAATCCAAATGTTTACGTTAAACCAGGATAATCCCAAGTGAACATGTGGTTGTGAAAAATGAACCTCCGTTAAGTCTGTACTAACTGGGTTAGTGAAAGCTAACGTGACAGTTGAGGTGGCATGCTGACGTGGACCAGATACTGAGGTGGTAGTTGATTTGGCATGCTGGCATGTTTTTTTATGGAAAACACAAGTTCACAGTAGGGCCCATTCATTACAAACCATCATCTACCCCAATCTCAATCTCTCTCTCTTTCTCTGCCAACCGGCACCACCCACCACCACCCCACACCGGCCACCACCATCGCCTAACCATCATCAGCATCGTGTCCACCCGAATCCCATATCTCGATCTAAACTTCGATCGAACAAATTCCTAAAAAATTAAATTAAAAACTGGAACAATCAGACATCACGAACCAGCAAACCGACTCAAAACCCTTATTCGATTATCAAAAACTAGAAGCCAAAATTCCTCATTCATGGAACGTCACTGATTTTGACCGCCAGTTCGCCTTTTCCCGCCAAACTTCCTTCAATCGTGAACAACCTCCTCACACACCAGTCTCAATCATTTCCAACGATTATTATTATAATTCACGAAGAAGCCGCTGTTGTCTCGTACTTCGTCTAAGATTGATATATTTCCTGCACACAAGCAGGTTGAGTATGGGAGCGACAAAATTTGGACGGATGAAGGTTTTGTGAAAAGAGAGAGTGGTTCGGTACTAGCGTTTGTGTTTTCTTTGGTTAATGTTATTAGATCTGGGAATAGGCAGATGAAGAGATTGGTTATGTTGAATTTGGGTGCAGAATGGCGTTGACAAGAATTTGGGTTTTAGGGTTCTTGGTTGAAGGATCTGATGTTCAGGAAGTGTTATATGTGTTGCTTATGTTTTGTAAAGAATGGGCCCACACAAAAAGTGACATGGAATAAAAAAATGACGTGGATTTAAAAAATTATGTCAGCATGCCAACTCAAGTTCCATGTCAGCATCAGGTACACGTCAGCATGCCACATCATCTTTAACTAATTTAGGGGCTGTTTGGTAGCCTCTTAATCAGCCTCTTAACCATTCAGGTCTGAATCATTCAGCATTCAGACTGTTTGTTTCAGCATCTGAATGGAATGATTAAGTGCTGAACCATTAAGCTAATAAGGGATGCTGAATGATTCAGCTCTTAACCATTCAGAGTCTTTTAGCCATTCAGACCAACTTAATGATTCAGCACTTAATCAACCAAACAGCCCCTTAGTTGTTCAGACTTAACGGAGATTCATTTTTGACACCCACATGTTCACTTGGGATTATCCCGGTCCAACGTAAAATTTTGGATTATTATTGGCCAATTGCCCAAACATTGGATTATTTAAATCCAAGACCCCTTTTTAGAATTACAAAATCATTAACAATACTACACAAAACCTACGACCAATGTTCTTCTTTTTACATACCCATGTTAAACTTGCAAAACATATGACATTTCATATTTTAAAACCCTAGTTACATATTATGTTTAGATCTTTAACATATGTGAGAGTATGTTTAACTTTTGATCTACAAAAATAATAACAAAAACCTACATACCTACGACCCTAATCACCATTTTTATGTGCCCATTTTACTTTTGTATAACATATGTTTTATCATGTGAAAATCCATAATCTTAACCCATGTACAACTTGCTTTTAACACGTGTAAACAAGAACATTCAAAAACAAAAAGCAAGGATAAGAAGCTTACAACTAGCACAAGCCTAGGGAAGACTCAAAACTCAAGTAGGAAGTGAGGTTTAACTGTGTCTTCCAATGGTTAAGCTCCAAGCTCTTTTACACACTTTATTAAGGTATGGAAATGAGGTGATTTTGTGTGTTATTTGATGAAAAACAAAGGTGAATGGTGGGGATATGGTGGTGGCCGTAGGTTTTTATCAAGGAGGAGGAACGTTTTGCTTGTTTAAGTGATGAAAATATTATGGAGAATTGAAGTTAGTGGTTTATAAAAGATTAACTTTTACTATATGTGACAAACCTTTTAGCATGCTTAACACATAATCATTTTGCCAAGACATGGAAGTAACATAGGGTGGCCCATGCACCCTTAGGGTGGCTGACCCACTTTACTTTCCAATTTTTTTTTTCTAATGATCTAGTTAATCTCTAACGAATCTGTCACACCCTCAAATTCCACGTGCGGGGTTTTACCGCGAGGCGCGTGACACACCAGGATCTCAGTCAACGATCACAATAAACATACAACAAACATGCATTCATAATTATATTTTAAACCAAAATATCATGCTTTGAGCTGTAAACCAGCAGCGGAAGCATTCTTGTTTACAACCAAAAGACATATCATTGTTTACAAAGACATTGTTTAATATGTTTCAAAATAATAGACGCCGTGCATGACCCCGTGCGCCTAGTCCGATAACCGCTACCTTAGCGACCTGAGAAAACATGCCAAAAATGTCAACATATAATGCTGGTGAGTTCACAGGTTTTCTTTTATAAAGTGTTGTCACAAGTTTTACAAAGATCATTTCCGTTAATACTATGTCATGAGAACGTTAGCTAGACGTTAAGTGTTTTTACTACTACGGTTGGGAACCCATTACTAAACGTGTCCAAAAGTTGATACCAGCCCAGATTGACTGGGCTACCGATGCCTCGGTAACCCGATAGGTAGAGACAATATGCACCCGCCCGGCCCCGCCGTCGAGTGGGGTTTGTGAGGCCCAATAGATCTATCCACATTTCCCTCGTTGTGCATGCCAGCACATTCATGGTTTCCCCCTGGGACTTTCCATAAAAGCCGTATAGTAACATAAAGTGCCCATAGTATAACATGACCTTTAAATAGTTCGTACAAAGCATGTTTCTCCCCCCAAAAGCAAAACAGTAAAAGTGGGGCTGTGAAACTCACCTTGGTTTGCGTTACTTGAAAATAGTTAAGTAATTATGTTATGATAGCCCCAGATAGCGGCGACCTATCATAAGATGCGTATAAGTATTGGACTAATAACCCGCAGGCTAACTAGTCCCCGAATGTCCAGACCGTGACCATAAACGTTTGAAAACACCTTTAACTGTTAAACCGACCGTGCCAGACAAGACCCGACATCCCATTGGTGACCCGACATCCCACGTGTTAGATAAATGCAAGACATCATGCAACATATGCAATTAAACACTTAGCACGCGCAACAATCCACCTAGTCTAGCATAATGTCCAATTAACGCATAAACAGGTCCGAACACGTCTTACTAAGTCATTGGGTGTATCCCGGGGTTCCTAACATGTTCCTAGGTGTCAAATCGTGTTCCGGGATGTCAAAACGCGTTCACGACAGCAGTACATGCGATTAGGAAGGTCACACGTGAGTAGGCATCAGCCTATAGGCGATTAGGGCCTAATCGCATGAAGTATGAGGCGATTAGGGTCCTAATCGCCCCAATTGTCTGCATAATCGCGTGGCATCAGGCGATTAGGATGCCTAATCGCCTGTTGCTGCTGTGTAACGAATTTTCGCGCGTTAAACCCTCCAAATCAGATCCGAAACATGCAACAACACCCAATATCAAACCTAAATCATTTACCAACCCATTTCAAGCAAAAACCCCCAACATATCACTGGTCTAGCATGTTCTATGCAATTATTTCCTAAAATGGCAAAGTACTAGGTTTCTTCTACCAACCTTATCTTTCCTTAAATGGAAACAATCAGATTTCAAACTTTACAAACATGTAAATCATCAAACCTCTGATCTAACATCTTCCTAGCATGAATCCTAACAACATTGCATCAACAATCATACCATAATCATCCTAAATCCTTAAGAACATACAAATGGGTCAAAATATGCATTTTCTTCAAAACACCACAATAATGGCTAAGATTCTAAGACAACCTTCCTAATAACCTCTACATAACAGAAGTACAATCATATCTTGAAAACATTCATGTTAAAATCACCAATAAGACCAACATATGCATGTAAACTTCACATATAACAAGCATTAAGGTGTAAACTTGGTTTAAGACTCTTTTGAAAGGTTTTTAAAGACACATTTGGTAAAACAAGGTCTGGAACTTTGGGGGAACTCAAAATAACAACTTTACAAAGGTTAGGGATGAAGAACACACCTTGGGTTTTGCTAAAGAAATGTGTGTAAGCTTGGGGATGGTGATTTTTGTAGCAAAATGAGTTCCAGAGGTGTTTTAAGGTGTGTGGGCGACTTGGGAGCAGCTAGGGTTGTTCTAGAGGTGTTTGGGGAGTTAAGGGTTCTATTTATAGGTGTTTTGACCCGAGCCCTGCTGTATACGCGATTAGGAGCCCAGATCAGGCGAGTAGGGGCCTGATCGCTCCACTGTTCACGCGATCAGCCTCCTACTCGCGAGTAGGGGCTCTAATCGCCACTGTTCACGCGATCAGGCCTCCTACTCGCCCCATTCCCTTTGTAATCGCGTACTGTTCACGCGATTAGGAGTCCCCCAGGCTCCTAATCGCCTATAAGGTGCTGGAATGGGTTTTTGGCGCGTTAAACACTATTTTAACATATTTAAACACGTATTCACATACCGATAAGTCACATAATGATTCCAGACATATAATGCATGATATCCAACACGTTTACATCCGTTCACCAATTCCCGGGACTCGAGACTCGTGTGTGCATTAAACCCGGTGATTCCACGAATCACCGATCCTTGTACTCATGGTTATGGACCGACTCCCGATGACCCCGCGGATCATCATAACGACTCCCGATGATTCCCAGAATCATCATACCGACTCGACTGACCCCGTTAAGGACGTAATATGCATGACTCGCTAAGGTAGACTTACTAGTTTAGTCAACGTTACTAACCTGAGTTTGCCGGGTGTCACATCATCCCCCTGTTGAAAGAATTTTCGTCCCGAAAATTGCCCAAGGCCAAAAAGGAAGAGACGAAAGAGAAGAAAAATTTTCCGGTTGCCACATCATCCCCCTGTTGAAAGGAATCTCGACCCGAGATTCATTCAGCTTCAGCAGAGACATGTCTTGATTCGAACGCGCGCTTAGGAAATAAATGGGGATACTTAGCCTTCATTTGATCTTCCCGTTCCCACGTGAACTCCGGTCCACGATTAGAGTTCCAACGGACTTTAACAATGCGGATTTTACTCCGGCGAAGGCTACGGATTTTATAGTCAAGAATTTCAACCGGTTCCTCCACGATACGTAGACGATCATCCACCTTGATCTCTTCGAGAGGAACAACCAAAGATTCATCCGCCAGACACTTCTTCAGATTAGAAACATGGAAGACATTATGAACATTACTGAGCTCAGCCGGCAGATCAAGCCTGTATGCTACCGGTCCAATCCGTTCCAGGATTGCGAACGGTCCCACATACCGAGGATTCAATTTGCCCCGCTTCCCAAAACGTATAACGCCCTTCCACGGAGATACCTTCAACAAAACCCTGTCGCCAACCTCAAACTCCAAAGGCTTGCGGCGACGATCGGCATAGCTCTTTTGACGATCCCGAGCTGCTGCCATGCGGTTACGGATTTGTACGATCTTTTCGGAAGTCTCGTACACAAGTTCCGGGCCGGTGAGTTGACTCTCACCCACCTCGGCCCAACAAAGAGGAGACCGGCATTTCCGCCCGTAAAGAGCCTCGAACGGAGCTGCCTTGATGCTAGAATGGTAACTGTTGTTGTAGGAGAATTCCACCAACGGTAAATGACTCTCCCACCCCTTGCCAAAATCGATCACACATGCCCGAAGCATGTCTTCTAGCGTTTGGATTGTCCGTTCACTTTGACCGTTAGTTTGCGGATGATACGCTGTGCTCATGTCCAACTGAGTACCCAGAGCCTTATGCAAAGACTTCCAGAAGTTAGAGGCGAACCGAGGATCACGATCAGAAATAATAGAGACAGGCACCCCGTGCCGAGAGACCACTTCCTTGAGATATAACCGTGCCAGGCGCTCGAGACCATCGGTCTCTTTGATAGCGAGGAAGTGCGCAGACTTTGTCAACCTATCGACAATTACCCAGATCATGTCGCAACCACTGGGCGATTTCGGGAGTTTGGTCACAAAGTCCATCGTAATTCGCTCCCACTTCCACTCGGGGATTTCAGGCTGTTGCAGAAGGCCGGATGGCTTTTGATACTCAACCTTGACCTTGGCACAGGTCAAGCACTTGCTCACGTACGAAGCCACGTCCGCCTTCATGTTCGGCCACCAATAAAGTATCTTCAGGTCTTGATACATCTTATCGGAGCCAGGGTGAATAGAGTACCGGGACTTGTGAGCTTCATCAAGAACGAGCTCCCGCAAGCCCCCAAATAAAGGAACCCAAATACGTTCAGCGAAATAGTGTAACCCATCGGACCTGAGTTCAAGGTGACTATCAGCACCATGCATGGTTTCAGCTTTAAGGTTTTCCTCCTTCAAAGCTTCTTGCTGCGCCGAACGGATTCGATCAGGTAAGCCGGAATGGATAGTGAGCTGAAGAGCTCGAACACGACGAGGTTTAGCCGTTTCCTTCCTGCTCAAGGCGTCTGCGACCACATTCGCCTTGCCAGGATGGTATTTGATAGCGCACTCGTAGTCATTAAGAAGTTCGACCCAACGACGCTGTCTTATATTCAACACCTTCTGATCAAAGATATGCTGGAGGCTCTTGTGATCGGTGTAAATAGTGCATTTGGTACCGTACAAGTAATGCCTCCAAATCTTTAAGGCAAAGACCACCGCACCCAATTCCAGATCATGGGTGGGGTAGTTTTTCTCATGAACTTTGAGCTGACGAGAAGCATAGGCGATGACCTTCTCGCGCTGCATATGTACACAACCAAGACCCTGGATAGAAGCGTCACAATAAACCACAAAATCGTCCGTACCCTCAGGCAAGGACAAGATAGGAGCAGAACAGAGTTTAGCCTTTAACATCTGGAAGGCTGACTCTTGCGAATCACCCCAGTCGAATTTTCTGTCCTTCTGGGTAAGCGAGGTGAGGGGTTGAGCGATCTTCGAAAATCCCTCAATAAAACGACGGTAATAACCTGCAAGGCCTAGGAATTGCCGCACCTCAGATGGCGTCTTTGGTGCTTCCCAGTCTTTAATGGCTTCAATCTTCGCTGGGTCAACGTGAATTCCTTTCTCATTAACAACATGACCAAGGAATTGAACTTCACGCAACCAGAAGCTACACTTAGAAAACTTAGCGTACAGCTGTTCCCCGCCTCAGAAGTTCCAAAACAAGACGTAAGTGTTCCTGGTGGTCCACCTCGTTCTTGGAATAGACTAGAATATCATCAATGAAGACGATCACGAACTTGTCAAGATAAGGCTTACAAACACGGTTCATCAGATCCATAAAGATGGCAGGTGCGTTGGTGAGACCAAAAGGCATGACCAGGAATTCAAAATGGCCATAGCGAGTTCGAAAGGCGGTCTTCGGAATGTCAGCTTCTTGAACCCTCAACTGATGGTACCCCGACCTCAAATCAATCTTCGAATAGAAACTAGAACCCTGAAGCTGGTCAAATAAGTCATCGATGCGAGGAAGAGGATAGCGATTCTTGATGGTAACCTTATTCAACTCCCGGTAGTCGATACACATCCGCAGGCTTCCGTCCTTCTTCTTGACAAACAAAATAGGGGCTCCCCACGGGGACGAACTAGGTCGAATGAAACCCTTCTCCAACAGCTCCTGCAACTGGTTCGATAACTCCTGCATCTCGGGAGGTGCAAGACGATAAGGGGCACGAGCAATAGGGGCCGCACCTGGAGCAAGTTCAATACCAAATTCGACCTGGCGATAAGGCGGAAGGCCAGGTAAGTCTTCACGAAATACATCGGGAAAGTTGTAACATTTGTACTTTTCGTATTTTCTGTTCTAGTCCTTGTATTCTTGTATCTTTCCATTTTGTACCCTTGTAATCCCGAGCTTATGATCAATGGAAAAGTATTTTATCAATTGCATTTAATCTTAATCTATTTCATTGTGATTTTTAATTTTCTTGTATTTTAAATTGCATATTTAACAAATTTCAAGTTCGCCTTGATCCGCTTCTTGTATGTTACTCCTACCAATACGTGACGAGTCGTCATTATAATGTATCATATTCAATTTGGGCGTTATAACAAGAAACTCATTTAGTTAAAATCCTAATATATATATATATATATATATATATATATATATATATATATAATTTTTCTTTTAAAACATATATGCTTATAATAATAATATGTCTAGTAAAAAAAAAAAAAAGAAAGAAACGTGAATTTAGTAGTTTGACTTTTGGCAACCTCATATTACAACATAAACATTATTCGTTTGTTTTATTTCTTTTTTTTTTTTTTTTTTACAATTCATTTTCTAAACATAACACAAACAATTAGGATAATCAAACTCAACCACCAACTAAACTCACTCCCAACCACCCTAATTACTCCATTTAATACCCAACCACCTCACCTCACCTATAAATACCCCTCTCCCTCACTCCTTAATCCTTTGTTCACCCCTAATAATTCCTAAATCTCTCTAATCTTCAAGCTTTTCAAGCATAAAAATTCTGCACAAAATTTGTAAGATAAAAATCCTTAATCTTTACTTTTCTTCCACTTTCTCCACCTCTCCTCTTCTTCTAACCCCTTGGGGAAACCTCTAGGACTTTACTCTTGTTTGCTATGGCAAATAAATATGAGTAGGACACCAAAATGAGGCCTCAAGGGTGGTTCATCTTCTATTGTTTTTATGCACTAGAAGGTTAGTTGAAGTGATACCAACCAAGTTCACCAACAACTTAATGTTGGATGGACTTGTGCTATGGTTAATGGTTGACAAAGGAAAGCCAAGGCTCATCCAAACTAAGTCACCATACCCTACTTTCTAAGTTATATTATATAAATACTAAATTATATAAACTCTACTAATTTAATAACTCGGAAAGGTTTGTGGATACATCCCTACCTTACCAATGCTTGACTCTCATAACCATCCGAATCACCTCTATGGTGGTTTGTGTTTTGGTTCGCCTAAAAGGCTTGCTTGACTCTTATGACCATCCGAATCACCTTCATGGTGGTTTGTGTTTTGGTTCGCCTAAAAGGCTTGCATGACTCTCGTGAATCTATAATCTAAACCCGAACCTAAGACCCTTTATTCTTTAATTCTAGATAACCAAGGCTAAAGCTAAACCTTCCAAGACTTACCTTTTTGGAACTCTATCAAACGCACCTAAAGGTGAGTTCATACTTGTCCCCCTTTTATTCTTTATTCTTTGGGGCTCAACATGTATCACTATCAAAACTTAAACGATTTCATACTCTTAAACTATTATGCTCAATCTAAATGCTATTATGCTATGCCATGCTAGAATTCAAAGTCTTACATACAAATGTACGATTAGTTAACAACCCACCTTACATGTATAGCGCTATAGGTTGACACGCCGCCCCCTTTATGGGTCATGATAAGATGAAGTCTTTTGTGTTATCGAGTGTTGTTGCCGTTTGTATGGTTCTACGTGCATATGCCTATAACATGATGATTCGAGTAGACTTTTCTATACTATGTACTTAGACTCAAACTAGTATGCTCACCAATGCTTTATGTGTTGACGGATATTTTATACATGTTGCAGGAAATGTTTGATGCAAGATATTCAAGAAATCTACTTAGGATTGGACTAGAAACTCACGCTAGTTTAAGTTCTATATTTTGATGTCGTATTTCTCTTTTCATGAAAACAATTTGTATTATGTTATCTTTTTAGACGATGATTATGCTATGAATGAAATTTTATCTTTAAATCATATTGTCACGAATTCTAGTGTCATGAAGTCTTTGAACAATCTATCACAAGTCTCACCTCGATGTTTCCGCCATCGGTTGGGGTGTGACAGATTGGTATCAGAGCCATGACTATAGGGAATTAGGAAAAATTGCCATGTTTGACCTAGACTATAGTTAGGAACCTTTTTGACCATTCCTTTTATCATGCTTAATATATTTGTTCTCCCTATCGTGCTTCTACTCCATTCTTTGATCATTAAAATTTACCTTCCTATTTGAGGATTTCTCTACACTCGAAGATGCTCGTATAACACAAACGAAAGGAAATCACCGAAATAGGCGTGAAACCCTCACTTTGGTGATAACTTTCAATCCGCGTAAAATCTTTGTGTTTTTGAAACTACACCAAGATAGGAGTGATATCCTCACCTTGGTGGAAATTTCACAATTCTCATTCTAGTGGATACTTACCAGTTGAAGGTTAGAATTAATTTTCTTACCACGTTGGACAAAGTGTACAAACCACACTCAAAGAAACAACCTCACTAAGATAGGAGTGAAATCCGCAACTTAGCGACTAGTTTCAATCCTTGATATATTTTTTTTAATCTCGCCAAAGTCTCAAATTTACTAATGACAAGAAACATGTAGTAACTGGAAGGGTGAATATCGTTAACCGAAAGTTTCGGCGAGAGTATTTCCACCTATTAGGCCAAAGCATGTTTTCAAACTCAAAGGTAAATTCGAATCACTTTGGTTAGTCTTAGTTCCATTCCGGAACACTCCAATTGCTTGTTTAAAACAAGCCTCTCATTTTATGTTAATATTAATTTCAATGTTGCTTTCATGCTATGTTTTCACTATATATATTCGATTTATTTTACTCGTAAATGCTCTCAAGACTCGCGCTTCAAGTTACTCTTGCAATCTCCAAACAATAATAATATTCACAAACCAACAAATATTCAAAACTCCTCTATGTTGTTTATGTGCACTTTACTTATATATATACGTTGCATTATTTGAACAATGTGAAACTTGCATACTATACGTGTAACTTGAGCTTACATACTAAGTCTATGAGAACAACTTGAGCTCATGTATTTTTTTTATATATTCGAATTTGCACAAACTTTACTGATCTAGTGAAACTTTACTCACAAGCTTTCATTGTTAATCAACATTCTAATAACTCATTTCCTAAATTCAAAAGTCACATTGCTTAAAAAAAAAAAAAAAAACACTTATGCAAATTTTCTTATGTATGATTCTCGTAAATGTCTTCCCATCTCAACAACATCGATCTCAACCAACTGGCGAGCCTTATTGCCCAAGAACTAGTCAAGATTCTCCCTAACCTAGAAACACCAACAAACCCAATTTCAAATCCTGGCGATACCATCCAGGACAGCACAAACCATGTAGATACTAAACCTTCTACCCATACCCCTACCAAACAAACGAAAAAAAAGGATAACCGGAAACACAAAAACCTCAAACGAAGCCACACTTCGACAACTCCTAAGACTCCGAATTCTAACAAAAAGCAGTACCATTGAACCTTCCCGTTATGCGACAGTTGTAAATATCACCATCCCACTCACACACAATGCCGCATATGCACCAACTGTGATGCATATGGTCATTTAGCCAAAACATGTCGCCACACCACTAAACCACGACCCGAAAAACCTACTAGTACTACCTCATTCACTAAAGCCAATGGATGGATATGCTCCGAGTGCAACGATCCGACCCATGGACGCAACCAGTGCCCAAGACTTGCCATGGTGATCTACGATGCTTGAATACCCACTCACCACACTAAAGAAGATTGACTTTTCTTTTCTTAAAATAAATGAGAATTTCCTTATGTAATGTTTTCAAGAAATTGTTCGGATGTGAAATTTTCCTTTTTATGAAATACTATCGTTATCCTAGTTTACAATCATAATTTATCGGCAAAACTCAAACATCGCAAAACTCTTTTCTCCTCGCGCACAATCTTTTTCAAAATTTTGAAACAAAATTCTTCCTACTATTTCTAAGAGGATGCCTATTTTTCTATAAAATCCCCGCTTTCAAACCATTAACAAATGTGTGCGTCGAGTCTGTATGACAAACAAGATTCTAAATGGTAAAAGTGTTTAAAATAAATAATCTTTTGTAAACAAGACTTGTGAGCAAAGACACGCTAAATTAAATAATCTACTTCTTTATAATCCCAAAACCTTTTCTCTTAAAATCGTACCATGAGTCAAAATATTCATCAACGCCAAACTAAAATTGTCAATAAACTATTTTTTTTTCGCTTAATAAAATGGATTTTTTATAAATCAAACGACAATCTTCGATAAAACCTTTACACTAAATTTTCCCACTTCAATTAAATCTGTTTTTCTTTAAACATCCAATGGACTAAAATCTTCTACCATCAAACCTGACCCTTAGCCTCGAAAAGCTAAAAATCGCTCGCATGCCCATAAACTAAATTTGTAATGAACTCGAATTTTATGTTACTCTTAGTCAAAACATTCTTTTTCACGCGTGAACGTTTTCATTTAAAATCCAATTGTCCATACTTTTGCTTGTTTTTTTTTAACCACTAAACGTAACCACATATACACAAGTCCAAACCATTATGTCATGAAACCATATATCTACGCCAAAAACACGTACGGTTAACAACTTCAAAAACCTTCTTAATGCCTTTTCACATTATGTGTTTGCATGTCATGTTGCTTGCTATGTTTACAACATCAAAGTTGTTTAATGCCTTAGCCTATTGTCTTTTCCTTTGTGTATAATTATTTTGTGTCCACTAGTGACCCACACATAACTAAGACAAATTATGTGGACCATACGACAATTGGACTAATTACGGGTGCACACGTAATTACAAAAATTGGGCGCATGGAAAACATAACAAGTCCCAGTGTGTGTAACCTATCATGACTTGAATAACAACACGGATGAGGTATGATAACGACATGGTGGATACGCCGCCGGTACATCCTATACATAAATGTCCTGTCATACTACCAAAAGTAGAGTTATTCGTGCCATGAGAAGTTTTTAGGTGTCGAGTTAAAATTTTAACCAACACTTACGTTATTTATCTTTTGCGATACCGTTTATGTTTTAGTTTACTAGTCTAATTACGCTTGCATTATTTATCTTTATGCATATTATGACCTTATTTTGAACCACACTTTCTACTATGCAATATTATCCTTTGCTATGAATAATCTATACTTGTAATCTCCATCAACTCATTCTTCCCTCGTACCCTTCCTTGCTTAATCAGCAATCCTTCCATGATCAAGAATCTATTTCTAAATCCCGTAAGCTCTGGTCTTAATCTCTAAAAGCATTTATACATGTAAAACAAGATTCGTCTCTCACTTTCTTATATTTTCTTGACTACTTATATACTGGATTTCAAAACTAAATAAATACTATTTATTTCGCCAAAACGTCGTTTTCAAATGGTCCAATTTCTCGTTTATTTAATCACTTCTAAAAGTTTTCTTTTTCTAATAAAATTTTCGACGTTGCGCAAACCAAATATCTTTTACTAAAAACTACTCATTCCCACATCTAGTCACTTATTATGCTCACATTTTTACTATTCCCCCAATTACCCAAAGACACCTCTTTTACAAGCCAACAAATTCTACTATTTCATATATGATATACTGTATAAATACTTATTTTCCCAAAATTTCTATATGTTATACAAATATATGTACCTACCTTCAATTTTCACTATTCCATACTGTATAAATACTTACTTTCCTAAAATTCTTAATATTTCTTATGCACAGTATACTTACTTACCGTCACAAGACTTTTTTTACTATTTCATATATGTTATACTGTATATTTACTTACTTTTCCAAAACTTGCTGCATCAACTCCATATACAAACCTATTAATACGTACCCCGTATTTCACTATTTACAAAATGCTTATGACGGTTAGGTTCTCAAATTTCTACGTACAACCTTAGTTAATTTTTTTAAAAGTACTTCTCTTACGAGCATAATTATCGCACAGTGACTAGATACGGTATTTGACTTAAACATAATAAACTAACAAGTTTTTGTTTTTATTAAGCCCATATCAAGCCACTTACCTATTTTTCAAAAGGTTGACTCTTAATTAAATTTCGAGACGAAATTTCCTAAAGTAGGGGAGACTGTAACATTTGTACTTTTCGTATTTTCTGTTCTAGTCCTTGTATTCTTGTATCTTTCCATTTTGTACCCTTGTAATCCCGAGCTTATGATCAATGGAAAAGTATTTTATCAATTGCATTTAATCTTAATCTATTTCATTGTGATTTTTAATTTTCTTGTATTTTAAATTGCATATTTAACAAATTTCAAGTTCGCCTTGATCCGCTTCTTGTATGTTACTCCTACCAATACGTGACGAGTCGTCATTATAATGTATCATATTCAATTTGGGCGTTATAACAAGAAACTCATTTAGTTAAAATCCTAATATATATATATATATATATATAATTTTTCTTTTAAAACATATATGCTTATAATAATAATATGTCTAGTAAAAAAAAAAAAAAGAAAGAAACGTGAATTTAGTAGTTTGACTTTTGGCAACCTCATATTACAACATAAACATTATTCGTTTGTTTTATTTCTTTTTTTTTTTTTTTTTTTACAATTCATTTTCTAAACATAACACAAACAATTAGGATAATCAAACTCAACCACCAACTAAACTCACTCCCAACCACCCTAATTACTCCATTTAATACCCAACCACCTCACCTCACCTATAAATACCCCTCTCCCTCACTCCTTAATCCTTTGTTCACCCCTAATAATTCCTAAATCTCTCTAATCTTCAAGCTTTTCAAGCATAAAAATTCTGCACAAAATTTGTAAGATAAAAATCCTTAATCTTTACTTTTCTTCCACTTTCTCCACCTCTCCTCTTCTTCTAACCCCTTGGGGAAACCTCTAGGACTTTACTCTTGTTTGCTATGGCAAATAAATATGAGTAGGACACCAAAATGAGGCCTCAAGGGTGGTTCATCTTCTATTGTTTTTATGCACTAGAAGGTTAGTTGAAGTGATACCAACCAAGTTCACCAACAACTTAATGTTGGATGGACTTGTGCTATGGTTAATGGTTGACAAAGGAAAGCCAAGGCTCATCCAAACTAAGTCACCATACCCTACTTTCTAAGTTATATTATATAAATACTAAATTATATAAACTCTACTAATTTAATAACTCGGAAAGGTTTGTGGATACATCCCTACCTTACCAATGCTTGACTCTCATAACCATCCGAATCACCTCTATGGTGGTTTGTGTTTTGGTTCGCCTAAAAGGCTTGCTTGACTCTTATGACCATCCGAATCACCTTCATGGTGGTTTGTGTTTTGGTTCGCCTAAAAGGCTTGCATGACTCTCGTGAATCTATAATCTAAACCCGAACCTAAGACCCTTTATTCTTTAATTCTAGATAACCAAGGCTAAAGCTAAACCTTCCAAGACTTACCTTTTTGGAACTCTATCAAACGCACCTAAAGGTGAGTTCATACTTGTCCCCCTTTTATTCTTTATTCTTTGGGGCTCAACATGTATCACTATCAAAACTTAAACGATTTCATACTCTTAAACTATTATGCTCAATCTAAATGCTATTATGCTATGCCATGCTAGAATTCAAAGTCTTACATACAAATGTACGATTAGTTAACAACCCACCTTACATGTATAGCGCTATAGGTTGACACGCCGCCCCCTTTATGGGTCATGATAAGATGAAGTCTTTTGTGTTATCGAGTGTTGTTGCCGTTTGTATGGTTCTACGTGCATATGCCTATAACATGATGATTCGAGTAGACTTTTCTATACTATGTACTTAGACTCAAACTAGTATGCTCACCAATGCTTTATGTGTTGACGGATATTTTATACATGTTGCAGGAAATGTTTGATGCAAGATATTCAAGAAATCTACTTAGGATTGGACTAGAAACTCACGCTAGTTTAAGTTCTATATTTTGATGTCGTATTTCTCTTTTCATGAAAACAATTTGTATTATGTTATCTTTTTAGACGATGATTATGCTATGAATGAAATTTTATCTTTAAATCATATTGTCACGAATTCTAGTGTCATGAAGTCTTTGAACAATCTATCACAAGTCTCACCTCGATGTTTCCGCCATCGGTTGGGGTGTGACAAAAGTCGCGGACAACAGGAATATCTTCAATCTTCTTCTCTTCTTCAGACGAAACCGAAACAAGTGCCAGAATGGCAGAATACCCCTTCCGAAGATACTTATAGGCTTTCATACACGAAATGATACTCAACGGGACCCCGCTCTTCTCACCGTGCACCAACAGAATTTCTCCATCAGGGAGAGGAAGTCGAATGACTTTATCAAAACAAACGATCTCGGCATGATACAGGGACAACCAATCCATACCCACGACAACATCGAAACTACCCAAGGACACCGGCATAAGATCAATAGGGAAAGAATAACCCGACAACTCAAGGTGACACTCCCTAAGGACGTGCGTCGCCTCGACTTTCTGACCATCAGCCAATTCTATCAAGTACTTAGCCTCTAAAGGTGTAGGTACCCTATCAAGCAATTGACTAAACCCAAGAGATATAAAACTCTTATCGGCACCAGAATCGAATAAAACCGTAGCATAGCGATTATCGAGGAGAAACGTACCAGTAACAGTGTCAGGATCTTGTCGAGCACCGCTCGAACCGATCACGAAGGCGCGAGCATTTCTGCCTCCGCCCCCATTGTTTCCATTACCCGCCCCATTCTTCCCGGCTTCACCCTGCTTCAACTTGGGGCATTCCCGCTTGTAGTGACCAAGTTCACCACAATTGTAGCACCCCTGTTTGCCCTGATTTCCCTGGGAAGTAGCGACAGGAGGAGCCGGAGTAGGTGTAGCAGGAGGGTTCCGGTTACCCTGAAGATTAACCCTGCAATCCTTTGCCTGGTGCCCAAGCTTATGGCACCTGTGGCAACGGTTCCGGTCCTCGCAACGACCGTTGTGGTGAAATCCACACTGGTCACATTTCGGCTTTTTCCCAATATAACCCCCTGGTTTTTGCTCGGACGATGATCCCCCAGTATCAGTCTTCTTCACCTGCTGAGGCTGAGCCGAACTCGAGCCTTTCCCCACGGCTTCCCACTTCCGCTTGTTACCATCAGAAGCCTTCACAGTAGCGCCTCGAGGAGGCAAGACCCCTTCAGTCACCTTCATGTTGGTCAGCCTGTGAGCCGACCGAACCACCTCAGAATAAACAGTGAGATTGCCCGCAACAACTAACCCCGCAATCTCCGGTACCAACCCAGCGACGTAATGCTCAATCCTTCGATATTCAGGTGTGTGCAGATCGGGGCACAACACCGCCAACTCATTGTGCCTAGCAGTATAAGCTTCAATCTCGGAACCCACCATCTTGTGGTTCCAGACTTCATGCTCAAGCTTCTGGATTTCATCCCTCGGGCAATACTCATTTTTCAGCAACTGAATGAATTCTGCCCAGGGCATGGCGTGGGCTTCCCCAATGCCCATAGTCTGGGTGGTGGAGTTCCACCAAGTCAAGGCTTGACCCTCCAGGGTCGCAGAAGCATATTTCACCCGGTCGCCCTCCGGGCAGTTGCACATCGAGAAAACAGATTCGATTTTCTCCAACCATCGGAGCAGTCCCACTGCCCCTTCAGTGCCGCTAAAGTTGTGGGGCTTACAATCCATAAACTTTTTGTAAGAACACTGAGATGGAGGAGGATTGACAGCACCACCTGGAACAGACACACAGGTGAGTATCAAGAAAAGGTAAAGTACCCCAGAACGAGGTAGAATAGATGAGAATCGACGTACCACCCATAGCATTATGAGCGGCTTGGAATGCAGCCAGAGCAATATTTACGTGCTGCTGCGTTAGGTTATCCAGCTCAGCTTGGGTCATATTAATGTTCCCGCGGCCACCGCCGCCACCACGGCCGCCAGCACGACCGCCAGCACGGCCGCCCCTGCGACCTCCACGAGCTCCCGACATCTTCTGTCACAACATGAAACAAAAGATTTAGGCTTGCCCGTGGTATAACCCATTAGGAATTTCAAGAAATTAGACCGAGCCCAGCTCGGGTCCATCCGTTCAAGCCCAAAGTCCGCCAGGGATCCCATGCATCACAGTTTATGATCTCGTGTGCACCCGACATGATAAACTGTTCCACATGGTCCTCCAGGCGCGCTTTAAGTTTGAAGTTCAAGTCACCGAACACTAGCGCCCAATCATGGTGTTATCATAAGTATAAGTACAATATAATATGCATAAGAACGGGCGTGTTCATTAGGGCATAGAGGGGAGATGTCCAAATCTCTGGACAGATCTCAAGAGTACGCCGAAGCTACCCCAACGTACACTGCCGTCAAGAAAGTTCAATAGTATATCGTTCGCCATCGGATCAAAGTAAGGACGAGTCAAGGAATAGGATGATAAGAAGTAAATAGATGATGTAGCGTAGTAGATGATGACACCGACACCCCGACAAGTCATATTGTTACCCACTTGCTAAGACTCGACTAATTGTGACCGTCTAGTGTGTGCGACTCAGTTATAGACTAGACTCTACATGCAGTCTCAGTTCACTATAACCGTTGGCTCTGATACCAATCTGTCACACCCTCAAATTCCACGTGCGGGGTTTTACCGCGAGGCGCGTGACACACCAGGATCTCAGTCAACGATCACAATAAACATACAACAAACATGCATTCATAATTATATTTTAAACCAAAATATCATGCTTTGAGCTGTAAACCAGCAGCGGAAGCATTCTTGTTTACAACCAAAAGACATATCATTGTTTACAAAGACATTGTTTAATATGTTTCAAAATAATAGACGCCGTGTGTAACACCGCAAAATTTTTCCAAATTCTAAACGTACTTTATATATATATATTTTAACGTTCATTATATAACGTGCCTAAGTTTTTCCTACCACACAACTTATATATATATATATATATATATATATATATATATAATAATAATAAATAATAATAATAATATTAATAATAATAAATAATATTAATCAGTAGTCATCTTTTGTAAAAATTATACTTGGCTAAACAAAACAAATTGAAACCACCCCCTCGTCCCTGTCCAAACCGGAGCCCAGTCAAGGCCCAATCCTCGGCCTACAAGAAACCCAACCCACCAGCCCTATACCCGGCCCAAGGCTGAAGCCCAAACACCCTCCCTTGTTTGCTGTTTTAAAAAAAAAGGGGGAGTTTGTTCCAGCCGGGTCTCGAACCCGGGCCACTCTCACACAAAGCACGCGTCTTAACCACTTGAACCACAAACCAATTAGTGATCTATCACGGTAATGATTTTATATATATCATATTCTGTTACTGCTGCTGTTCAAACGCTGCACTGATTGTGCCGCTCGCAACCAACACAAAAGCCATCAATCTGTCAATTATTCACACATATATGGTAAGTTCGTGATTACCGGCCTAACACTTACCTAATACACGTATAATTTCAATTTAATTGACCAAAATAATTGATTTGAACGCGTTTAAATAACCTTCCATAAACTAAAGATCTAATTCGTTATAATAACAACGTTATCGCAATCAAATCTGCAGAAACATTCATATAGGGCCGATTAACATAAACCCCAATACACATCCACTTAAAAAACTCTCAAACTTTTGGATTTTGAAGCTTTATGTTCGATACTAACCTAGGCCGATTCAATCTTTCTCTGTTACTGTAAGTTCAATTATATTACATGGTTTTGTTCGGATTTTTATGTAGATTAAAAGCCCTATGCGTGTTTATGTTAACAGTAACAATTGATTGGTCAATTGGAATGAAATCGTTTCTAGGGTTTATGCTATTTGGGGCTTCCATAATTAACCTTTATATATAAATCTGTTCAAGTTTAAAGCATTAGAAGTGTAGAGCAGTTGGTTGAGTATGTATTGGGTAAACCTTTGGACCGGTTCACGTCCTGGGTTCGAACCCTTCCAACAACAACATATTTTTTTTAACTTCTTTTATTTATATATTTTATCTTCAAACTTTTAAAATAGTTTTTAAATACTAAAAATGGTTATTAAATTCCACAAAAATTATATTATGTTAATCTGATGAAAAAGTTCAACACCCAATTTTTAGTTTCTGAAATTTATTTATTTAATATTTATAATAAATAAATCAAGTTTATTCCATTTTATTTATAAAATTCCATTAAAATATCAAAACGATCTTATTAATTTCCACAAAAATTATTTTAAGTTTTTATAACATTAAGCTTTTCAGAAATGATTTTTATTTCTGAAAAATCATTTATTTAATATTTTAATCAATTTTTGTTAGATTTAATCATAATTAAATCATAATAAATCCAATTTTCATCATTTTTGCACCAAAATTTTATACAATTTATTTTTAAATATTTAGAACAGAAAAATGATTTTTAAAACAATATTTCTTTAATTTTAGTATTTTTGAATATTAAAGTTAAATTTTGACAATTTGTGATAAATAGATTTAAAAATCTATTTTAAAGGAAATAATTTTATAAAAATTATTTTTACACTTTAAACACATTCTTGTAACCATCTTAAGTTAAATTTCATAAAAAGATTTTTGGTTATTTATTTACTAAATTTCTCTCAATTGGCGAACATTTTTAATATTAATCAAACGAGCAATTATCCCCAATTCGAAGCCCTAGAAACTTATAGATTTGTAGACTTGATAGACTTAGTCATATTTATTACTTTATTATAGGGTGATACTTGATACATTTGGTCAACACAATTATCCAAATTTCTCAACAGATATAGCATTTTACCAAGGTGAGTTTACATAGCCCCTTTACTCTATTTTCACTATTTTCGGGGTGAAACATGTTTAAACATTTTATACTATCATTTACTCATATTTACTTGTGATTCAATTACATCATCATTCTATCATTTGACTGTAACAAAAAGACACAGTACAATCATTAACAATGATCAAGCCGCCTGTTTAGATTATAGCGCTATAGGTCTGACAAACCCATCCCACCCGCATAGACTCAGGGATGATCGATAACAGTAATAACATTTAACTAACTTGCGAGTTAGTCATCAGTCGACACAAGGTTTGGTTGTACAAAGACGCATTGTTGCATGTCGGTATCATACTCTATCATCATACAACTCTGAATGTTGTACAAACTATGGTTATCAATTATTTCCAAAAACCTATGTATTCTCACCAACTTTTGTTGACCCAAAATATTTTCAACTTAACATGTTTCAGGTTCGATTTGCTTGAAGATTTGAATTGATGCTTGAAGATACGTGTATAGTTTTATTTAATTTGATGTACAAATTCTTGTAGAACAATTCTATGTAATTCATTTAAATCATTTAATGGAATCTATTATTCACCATGAGCTACTGAACAATCATCATTACGTGACATCCCGATGTTTCCGCCATCGGTTGGGGTGTTACAGATTGGTATCAGAGCCATGGTTATAGGGAATTAGGTTATTAGAAAAATAATCTAGTCTATAACCATAGGATTATAACCAGTATTTGCTCCTTTTACTTGCTATTCTCTATCTCCCTCCTACTGCTCATCCCTACTTTCATCCTTACAAGAAGGTTGCTCTCCACCATTGGATCTACTCTTAGACTAATAGGACAAAATCCTCAGATTTAACCTGAACCACCTTGAGATCTCGTCGAAGTTCTAGATTTTAATAACGAACACGTGCAATCTGGAAGGGTGAACGCCTGTATTCTGAGTTTTCTGTCTAGGACTGGCATTGCGCATATATCCCAATCAGACGAGGGACCCGGATGCCTACCTGGGAATTCTCGGGATGAGTGTTCACTTATAGGCTAAAACATGTCTTCATATGTTATTAGAATTTAGAATCTTTGATAAGTCAACGTTTTCGTTTATTCGTTTTAATTAAATGAATAAATGATTACATTCCTTATATTACCTCATTGTCCTTCATTCAACCTATATCTTATTGAACATTCATTACCCAAATCACTACCGTAACCGATGCCCTAAACTAAACCGAGACCAAGACCCTCCAGCTACTTAACAGCAAGTCCCACCATTTAAATGTTGTTTGCTTTTAATTCTATGTAATGACGCTTTTGATTCAAGTAATAAATTCAAGTAATATCATAACATTTGTGTGCATGCTTGTTTTAATGTGAATTAATTGCTATATCTATAAACATACGTGCTTACTTGTACAACAAATTAGTTAACTACCAAACAACCAGCTTAACGATTGGTAGGGGTCATCATGTCATTCCAACAGTCGGGAGAGGCCCTACCACCTGCTCAACGACTGGTGGAGACTATCAGACCTGCTCAATGATCGGTAAAGTCATAAAAGGACGCAAAACCCTAATGTAAGGTAAATTGGTAATTACGGTCCGGAACGTAATCATGAATTTACAGGTACGTTAAGGTAGTGTGAAATTTTATCAAGGTTTCAGGTAGTTGACCAATTGTAACCCTGGTTTTCTCTTAACTTCGGGACGAAGTTCCTAAAAGTAGGGGAGACTGTAACACCGCAAAATTTTTCCAAATTCTAAACGTACTTTATATATATATATTTTAACGTTCATTATATAACGTGCCTAAGTTTTTCCTACCACACAACTTATATATATATATATATATATATAATAATAATAAATAATAATAATAATATTAATAATAATAAATAATATTAATCAGTAGTCATCTTTTGTAAAAATTATACTTGGCTAAACAAAACAAATTGAAACCACCCCCTCGTCCATGTCCAAACCGGAGCCCAGTCAAGGCCCAATCCTCGGCCCACAAGAAACCCAACCCACCAGCCCTATACCCGGCCCAAGGCTGAAGCCCAAACACCCTCCCTTGTTTGCTGTTTTAAAAAAAAAGGGGGAGTTTGTTCCAGCCGGGTCTCGAACCCGGGCCACTCTCACACAAAGCACGCGTCTTAACCACTTGAACCACAAACCAATTAGTGATCTATCACGGTAATGATTTTATATATATCATATTCTGTTACTGCTGCTGTTCAAACGCTGCACTGATTGTGCCGCTCGCAACCAACACAAAAGCCATCAATCTGTCAATTATTCACACATATATGGTAAGTTCGTGATTACCGGCCTAACACTTACCTAATACACGTATAATTTCAATTTAATTGACCAAAATAATTGATTTGAACGCGTTTAAATAACCTTCCATAAACTAAAGATCTAATTCGTTATAATAACAACGTTATCGCAATCAAATCTGCAGAAACATTCATATAGGGCCGATTAACATAAACCCCAATACACATCCACTTAAAAAACTCTCAAACTTTTGGATTTTGAAGCTTTATGTTCGATACTAACCTAGGCCGATTCAATCTTTCTCTGTTACTGTAAGTTCAATTATATTACATGGTTTTGTTCGGATTTTTATGTAGATTAAAAGCCCTATGCGTGTTTATGTTAACAGTAACAATTGATTGGTCAATTGGAATGAAATCGTTTCTAGGGTTTATGCTATTTGGGGCTTCCATAATTAACCTTTATATATAAATCTGTTCAAGTTTAAAGCATTAGAAGTGTAGAGCAGTTGGTTGAGTATGTATTGGGTAAACCTTTGGACCGGTTCACGTCCTGGGTTCGAACCCTTCCAACAACAACATATTTTTTTTTAACTTCTTTTATTTATATATTTTATCTTCAAACTTTTAAAATAGTTTTTAAATACTAAAAATGGTTATTAAATTCCACAAAAATTATATTATGTTAATCTGATGAAAAAGTTCAACACCCAATTTTTAGTTTCTGAAATTTATTTATTTAATATTTATAATAAATAAATCAAGTTTATTCCATTTTATTTATAAAATTCCATTAAAATATCAAAACGATCTTATTAATTTCCACAAAAATTATTTTAAGTTTTTATAACATTAAGCTTTTCAGAAATGATTTTTATTTCTGAAAAATCATTTATTTAATATTTTAATCAATTTTTGTTAGATTTAATCATAATTAAATCATAATAAATCCAATTTTCATCATTTTTGCACCAAAATTTTATACAATTTATTTTTAAATATTTAGAACAGAAAAATGATTTTTAAAACAATATTTCTTTAATTTTAGTATTTTTGAATATTAAAGTTAAATTTTGACAATTTGTGATAAATAGATTTAAAAATCTATTTTAAAGGAAATAATTTTATAAAAATTATTTTTACACTTTAAACACATTCTTGTAACCATCTTAAGTTAAATTTCATAAAAAGATTTTTGGTTATTTATTTACTAAATTTCTCTCAATTGGCGAACATTTTTAATATTAATCAAACGAGCAATTATCCCCAATTCAAAGCCCTAGAAACTTATAGATTTGTAGACTTGATAGACTTAGTCATATTTATTACTTTATTATAGGGTGATACTTGATACATTTGGTCAACACAATTATCCAAATTTCTCAACAGATATAGCATTTTACCAAGGTGAGTTTACATAGCCCCTTTACTCTATTTTCACTATTTTCGGGGTGAAACATGTTTAAACATTTTATACTATCATTTACTCATATTTACTTGTGATTCAATTACATCATCATTCTATCATTTGACTGTAACAAAAAGACACAGTACAATCATTAACAATGATCAAGCCGCCTGTTTAGATTATAGCGCTATAGGTCTGACAAACCCATCCCACCCGCATAGACTCAGGGATGATCGATAACAGTAATAACATTTAACTAACTTGCGAGTTAGTCATCAGTCGACACAAGGTTTGGTTGTACAAAGACGCATTGTTGCATGTCGGTATCATACTCTATCATCATACAACTCTGAATGTTGTACAAACTATGGTTATCAATTATTTCCAAAAACCTATGTATTCTCACCAACTTTTGTTGACCCAAAATATTTTCAACTTAACATGTTTCAGGTTCGATTTGCTTGAAGATTTGAATTGATGCTTGAAGATACGTGTATAGTTTTATTTAATTTGATGTACAAATTCTTGTAGAACAATTGTATGTAATTCATTTAAATCATTTAATGGAATCTATTATTCACCATGAGCTACTGAACAATCATCATTACGTGACATCCCGATGTTTCCGCCATCGGTTGGGGTGTTACACCGTGCATGACCCCGTGCGCCTAGTCCGATAACCGCTACCTTAGCGACCTGAGAAAACATGCCAAAAATGTCAACATATAATGCTGGTGAGTTCACAGGTTTTCTTTTATAAAGTGTTGTCACAAGTTTTACAAAGATCATTTCCGTTAATACTATGTCATGAGAACGTTAGCTAGACGTTAAGTGTTTTTACTACTACGGTTGGGAACCCATTACTAAACGTGTCCAAAAGTTGATACCAGCCCAGATTGACTGGGCTACCGATGCCTCGGTAACCCGATAGGTAGAGACAATATGCACCCGCCCGGCCCCGCCGTCGAGTGGGGTTTGTGAGGCCCAATAGATCTATCCACATTTCCCTCGTTGTGCATGCCAGCACATTCATGGTTTCCCCCTGGGACTTTCCATAAAAGCCGTATAGTAACATAAAGTGCCCATAGTATAACATGACCTTTAAATAGTTCGTACAAAGCATGTTTCTCCCCCCAAAAGCAAAACAGTAAAAGTGGGGCTGTGAAACTCACCTTGGTTTGCGTTACTTGAAAATAGTTAAGTAATTATGTTATGATAGCCCCAGATAGCGGCGACCTATCATAAGATGCGTATAAGTATTGGACTAATAACCCGCAGGCTAACTAGTCCCCGAATGTCCAGACCGTGACCATAAACGTTTGAAAACACCTTTAACTGTTAAACCGACCGTGCCAGACAAGACCCGACATCCCATTGGTGACCCGACATCCCACGTGTTAGATAAATGCAAGACATCATGCAACATATGCAATTAAACACTTAGCACGCGCAACAATCCACCTAGTCTAGCATAATGTCCAATTAACGCATAAACAGGTCCGAACACGTCTTACTAAGTCATTGGGTGTATCCCGGGGTTCCTAACATGTTCCTAGGTGTCAAATCGTGTTCCGGGATGTCAAAACGCGTTCACGACAGCAGTACATGCGATTAGGAAGGTCACACGTGAGTAGGCATCAGCCTATAGGCGATTAGGGCCTAATCGCATGAAGTATGAGGCGATTAGGGTCCTAATCGCCCCAATTGTCTGCATAATCGCGTGGCATCAGGCGATTAGGATGCCTAATCGCCTGTTGCTGCTGTGTAACGAATTTTCGCGCGTTAAACCCTCCAAATCAGATCCGAAACATGCAACAACACCCAATATCAAACCTAAATCATTTACCAACCCATTTCAAGCAAAAACCCCCAACATATCACTGGTCTAGCATGTTCTATGCAATTATTTCCTAAAATGGCAAAGTACTAGGTTTCTTCTACCAACCTTATCTTTCCTTAAATGGAAACAATCAGATTTCAAACTTTACAAACATGTAAATCATCAAACCTCTGATCTAACATCTTCCTAGCATGAATCCTAACAACATTGCATCAACAATCATACCATAATCATCCTAAATCCTTAAGAACATACAAATGGGTCAAAATATGCATTTTCTTCAAAACACCACAATAATGGCTAAGATTCTAAGACAACCTTCCTAATAACCTCTACATAACAGAAGTACAATCATATCTTGAAAACATTCATGTTAAAATCACCAATAAGACCAACATATGCATGTAAACTTCACATATAACAAGCATTAAGGTGTAAACTTGGTTTAAGACTCTTTTGAAAGGTTTTTAAAGACACATTTGGTAAAACAAGGTCTGGAACTTTGGGGGAACTCAAAATAACAACTTTACAAAGGTTAGGTGTAACACCCCAACCGATGGCGGAAACATCGGGATGTCACGTATTGATGACTGTTCAGTAGCTCATGGTAAATAATAAATTTCATTAAATGATTTAATTGAATTACATACAATTGTTCTAGAATTTGTACATCAAATTGAATGAAACTATACACATATCTTCAAGCATCAATTCAAATCTTCAAGAAAATAGAACCTGAAACATGTTAAGTTGAAAAGGTTTTGGGTCAACAAAAGTTGGTGAGAATTACATAGGTTTTTGATAATTGAAATAAAATGATGTGCAATTCATGTGTCATGTCAATCTAGTCCATATGTGAGAACATACTAGAAATAAATCGAGTGCATAACCAACCCTGATGACTGTTATGAAATGATACATACCATACGCTCATGGTCCAATATGTTATACGATAACAAACACCCACGCTACCTTTGTAGGAGGCACGTATCCGGGTGGGATTGTCAGTCCAATAGATCTATCAATGTATACCGCCGGCTGATCAATGTTAATGATTATGCTAGAATGGTGCTTACTCTAATCATGCTCAAGACATAATGCAACATAGAAAACACATAGACACATTTATGATTGAATTGCAATGATGATGTTATAAACATGTTTCACCCCAAAAATAGTGAAAATAGAGTAAAAGGGGCTATGTAAACTCACCTTGGTAAAATGTTATATCTTGTTGAAAGATGTGTTGACCAAATATAACAAGTATAACCCTAAAATGAGATAATAAATATGTCTAAGTCTATCAAGTCTACAAATGTATAAGTTCTAGGGCTTCGAATTGGGGATAATTGCTCGTTTGATTAATATTAAAAATATTCGCCATTTGAGAGAAATTTAGTAAATAAATAACTAAAAATCTTTTTATAAATGTTAAATCTAGGATGGTCACAAGAATGTGTTTAAAGTATAAAAAATAATTTTTATAAAATTATTTTCTTTAAAATAGATTATTAAATCTATTTATTACAAATAGCCAATATATAACTTTAATATTCAAAAATACTAAAATTAAAGAATTAACATTTTGAAAATCATATTTCTGTTCTAAATATTTAAAAATAAATTGTATAAAATTTTGGTGCAAAAATACCAAAAATTGGGTTTATTATGATTTAATAATGATTAAATCTAACAAAAATTGCTTAAAAATATCAAATAAATGATTTTTCAGAATTAAAAATCATTTCTGAATAGCTTAATGTTATAAAAACTTAGGATAATTTTTGTGGAAATTTATAAGATCGTTTTGATATTTTTATAGATTTTTATAAATATAACAGTGTAAAATTGATTTAATTATTATAAATATTAAATAAATGAATTTCAGAAAAATAAAAATTGTAGATAAATCTTTGACATCAGATTTGTTAAAAATAATTTTTTTAGAATTTATAAAAGGGTTTTGATATTTAAAAATGAATTTATAAGTTTAAATGTAATATATATATATATATTGTTGAAAAAGAAACAAAATAAACAAAAAGATTCGTCTGACCCGGGACTCGAACCCGCGTGGGTCAGCATGCGAGCCACAGACACAACCACCTGATCTGTATGATCAGTTGTGTTTATTTCTTGTTTTTGAAATATAAATAACATAACCCAACTAGTGTTCTTCCCCAATTTAACATCAAATGAGCCCTAATTCCTAAACACATTCAATTCGTGTTCAATAGCCCCTAAATCTTTGGGGCTATTGTTCACAAAGGGCCGAAAAATGAAACCCACAACAAACATAGAACTTACAATGACGAATTGAAGCAAGAACACGAGTCAACAGAAAAGTCAACGTAGCTCGATTACTTGATTATAATGCAAAACAGAAATGATTGAGAGTGGGGTTTTGTATTTCGGCACATTGGGTCTGTAATTCCTTGTTCAATTTATAGGCAAAGCTCGGATTAAAGGTTTGACTTGATTGATGCAAGTTAATCGTTATTCTTATGTGATTTGCGTGATTTACGGGCTTTAAACGGGCTGGTATTACGCGTGTTACATGGCCGGTCAACAATCAGTAGTCAATCACGAGGTGATTGCTTCAATTAAAAGTCAAAGAATCTTGACTAATTTGATTCTTCACACACAGCGAAGAAGGAAAGAAGCAGATATGAAGGGAAGGAGACTCGCGTGTATATAAATATATTATGAGTCTTGATTAAACCAACAATGAGCCGTAGCCCAGTTGGTTCATGTCTGTGTGTGTGTGGTTCGGGCCGCTACCTGCCCGGGTTCGAGTCCCGGCAGGTTCTTTTCCTTTTTTTTTTTTTTTTTTTTTTTAAAGCATGCAAGGGAGGTGTTGGGCTGAACAGATCTGGGCCAGCTATATGGCCTTCAATGTTGGGCTTCAGATTGTTTGGGCCAAAAATAAAGAAAGGGTGGGTTTGGGTTTGGTTATGGTTTTAAGAGTGGTTAGAAAAAAATAAAATCAAAAGTGTATATATATATATGTAATAAAATCTGAAATTTTTTTTTTTTATTATTATTATTATTATTATTATATATGTATGTATATATATCTATATATATTATGAGTTAGGGTAATGGAGACTTAGTGACGTTTGTATAAAATGTAACGGAAATAAGGGCGTTTTAAATTAAAATTTGGGGAAAATTTTCGCGATGTTACAGTCTCCCCTACTTTTAGGAACTTCGTCCCGAAGTTAAAGGAAGACACTAGGTTTACAATTAGTCGACTACCGAAAACCTTGATAAAATTTCACACTACCTTAATGTACCTGTAAATTCATGATTACGTTCCGGACCGTAATTACCAATTTACCTTACATTAGGGTTTTGTGTCCTTTTATGACTTTACCGATTGTTAAGCAGGTCTGATAGTCTCTGCCAGTCGTTCAGGTGGTAGGGCCTCTCCCGACTGTTGGAAGGACATGATGACCTCTACCAATCGTTAAGTAGATTGTTTGGTAGTCAACTATTTGTTGTACAAGTAAGCACGTATGATCATAGATATAGCAATCAGTTTACATTCAAACAAGCATGCAAACAGATGTTATGATAATACTAGAATTTATTACTTGAATCAAATAGCGTCAATGCATAGAATAAAAGCAACCAATAGTCAAATGGTGAGACTTGCGGTTAGGTAGCTGGAGGGTCTTGATCTCGGTTTAGTTTAGGGCATCGGTTACGGTAGTGATTTGGGTTTCCACATTTATAGCATAATTACCAGGGTTGTGAATAATTGCAGTCAGTTGGGCATCAATACCTTTGTTGTTTTTGTTGTTGTTGTGGTTGGTGTTGTGGTTGTTGTTACTTTCCTCTTGGTGTTTCACCACTGTTATTGCGAGTGCTACGACGTGGAGACATGATCCGTAAGGGACACAATGAAGGTTCAATGTGGCATGAAATGAATGAGGTGATATAAGGAATGTAATCATTTATTCATTAATTAAAACGAATAAACGAAAACGTTGACTTATCAAAGACTCCAGATTCTAATAACATATGAAGACATGCTTTAGCCTATAAGTGAACACTCATCCCGAGAATTCCCAGGTAGGCATCCGGGTCCCTCGTCTGATTGGGATATATGCGCAATGCCAGCCTAGACAGAAGACTCAGAATACAGACGTTCACCCTTCCAGATTGCACGTGTTCGTTATTAAAATCTAGAACTTCGACGAGATCTCAAGGTAGTTCAGGTTAAACCTGAGGATTTTGTCCTATTTGTCTAAGAGTGGTTCCAGTGATGGAGAGCAGCCTTCTTGTAAGGATGAAAGTAGGGATATGAAGTAGGAGGGAGATAGAGAATAGCAAGTAAAAGAAACAAGTACTTGTTAAATCCTATGGTTATAGACTAGATTATTTTTCTAATAACCTAATTCCCTATAACCATGGCTCTGATACCAATCTGTAACACCCCAACCGATGGCGGAAACATCGGGATGTCACGTATTGATGACTGTTCAGTAGCTCATGGTAAATAATAAATTTCATTAAATGATTTAATTGAATTACATACAATTGTTCTAGAATTTGTACATCAAATTGAATGAAACTATACACATATCTTCAAGCATCAATTCAAATCTTCAAGAAAATAGAACCTGAAACATGTTAAGTTGAAAAGGTTTTGGGTCAACAAAAGTTGGTGAGAATTACATAGGTTTTTGATAATTGAAATAAAATGATGTGCAATTCATGTGTCATGTCAATCTAGTCCATATGTGAGAACATACTAGAAATAAATCGAGTGCATAACCAACCCTGATGACTGTTATGAAATGATACATACCATACGCTCATGGTCCAATATGTTATACGATAACAAACACCCACGCTACCTTTGTAGGAGGCACGTATCCGGGTGGGATTGTCAGTCCAATAGATCTATCAATGTATACCGCCGGCTGATCAATGTTAATGATTATGCTAGAATGGTGCTTACTCTAATCATGCTCAAGACATAATGCAACATAGAAAACACATAGACACATTTATGATTGAATTGCAATGATGATGTTATAAACATGTTTCACCCCAAAAATAGTGAAAATAGAGTAAAAGGGGCTATGTAAACTCACCTTGGTAAAATGTTATATCTTGTTGAAAGATGTGTTGACCAAATATAACAAGTATAACCCTAAAATGAGATAATAAATATGTCTAAGTCTATCAAGTCTACAAATGTATAAGTTCTAGGGCTTCGAATTGGGGATAATTGCTCGTTTGATTAATATTAAAAATATTCGCCATTTGAGAGAAATTTAGTAAATAAATAACTAAAAATCTTTTTATAAATGTTAAATCTAGGATGGTCACAAGAATGTGTTTAAAGTATAAAAAATAATTTTTATAAAATTATTTTCTTTAAAATAGATTATTAAATCTATTTATTACAAATAGCCAATATATAACTTTAATATTCAAAAATACTAAAATTAAAGAATTAACATTTTGAAAATCATATTTCTGTTCTAAATATTTAAAAATAAATTGTATAAAATTTTGGTGCAAAAATACCAAAAATTGGGTTTATTATGATTTAATAATGATTAAATCTAACAAAAATTGCTTAAAAATATCAAATAAATGATTTTTCAGAATTAAAAATCATTTCTGAATAGCTTAATGTTATAAAAACTTAGGATAATTTTTGTGGAAATTTATAAGATCGTTTTGATATTTTTATAGATTTTTATAAATATAACAGTGTAAAATTGATTTAATTATTATAAATATTAAATAAATGAATTTCAGAAAAATAAAAATTGTAGATAAATCTTTGACATCAGATTTGTTAAAAATAATTTTTTTAGAATTTATAAAAGGGTTTTGATATTTAAAAATGAATTTATAAGTTTAAATGTAATATATATATATATATTGTTGAAAAAGAAACAAAATAAACAAAAAGATTCGTCTGACCCGGGACTCGAACCCGCGTGGGTCAGCATGCGAGCCACAGACACAACCACCTGATCTGTATGATCAGTTGTGTTTATTTCTTGTTTTTGAAATATAAATAACATAACCCAACTAGTGTTCTTCCCCAATTTAACATCAAATGAGCCCTAATTCCTAAACACATTCAATTCGTGTTCAATAGCCCCTAAATCTTTGGGGCTATTGTTCACAAAGGGCCGAAAAATGAAACCCACAACAAACATAGAACTTACAATGACGAATTGAAGCAAGAACACGAGTCAACAGAAAAGTCAACGTAGCTCGATTACTTGATTATAATGCAAAACAGAAATGATTGAGAGTGGGGTTTTGTATTTCGGCACATTGGGTCTGTAATTCCTTGTTCAATTTATAGGCAAAGCTCGGATTAAAGGTTTGACTTGATTGATGCAAGTTAATCGTTATTCTTATGTGATTTGCGTGATTTACGGGCTTTAAACGGGCTGGTATTACGCGTGTTACATGGCCGGTCAACAATCAGTAGTCAATCACGAGGTGATTGCTTCAATTAAAAGTCAAAGAATCTTGACTAATTTGATTCTTCACACACAGCGAAGAAGGAAAGAAGCAGATATGGAGGGAAGGAGACTCGCGTGTATATAAATATATTATGAGTCTTGATTAAACCAACAATGAGCCGTAGCCCAGTTGGTTCATGTCTGTGTGTGTGTGGTTCGGGCCGCTACCTGCCCGGGTTCGAGTCCCGGCAGGTTCTTTTCCTTTTTTTTTTTTTTTTAAAGCATGCAAGGGAGGTGTTGGGCTGAACAGATCTGGGCCAGCTATATGGCCTTCAATGTTGGGCTTCAGATTGTTTGGGCCAAAAATAAAGAAAGGGTGGGTTTGGGTTTGGTTATGGTTTTAAGAGTGGTTAGAAAAAAATAAAATCAAAAGTGTATATATATATATGTAATAAAATCTGAAATTTTTTTTTTTATTATTATTATTATTATTATTATTATATATATGTATGTATATATATCTATATATATTATGAGTTAGGGTAATGGAGACTTAGTGACGTTTGTATAAAATGTAACGGAAATAAGGGCGTTTTAAATTAAAATTTGGGGAAAATTTTCGCGATGTTACAGTCTCCCCTACTTTTAGGAACTTCGTCCCGAAGTTAAAGGAAGACACTAGGTTTACAATTAGTCGACTACCGAAAACCTTGATAAAATTTCACACTACCTTAATGTACCTGTAAATTCATGATTACGTTCCGGACCGTAATTACCAATTTACCTTACATTAGGGTTTTGTGTCCTTTTATGACTTTACCGATTGTTAAGCAGGTCTGATAGTCTCTGCCAGTCGTTCAGGTGGTAGGGCCTCTCCCGACTGTTGGAAGGACATGATGACCTCTACCAATCGTTAAGTAGATTGTTTGGTAGTCAACTATTTGTTGTACAAGTAAGCACGTATGATCATAGATATAGCAATCAGTTTACATTCAAACAAGCATGCATACAGATGTTATGATAATACTAGAATTTATTACTTGAATCAAATAGCGTCAATGCATAGAATAAAAGCAACCAATAGTCAAATGGTGAGACTTGCGGTTAGGTAGCTGGAGGGTCTTGATCTCGGTTTAGTTTAGGGCATCGGTTACGGTAGTGATTTGGGTTTCCACATTTATAGCATAATTACCAGGGTTGTGAATAATTGCAGTCAGTTGGGCATCAATACCTTTGTTGTTTTTGTTGTTGTTGTGGTTGGTGTTGTGGTTGTTGTTACTTTCCTCTTGGTGTTTCACCACTGTTATTGCGAGTGCTACGACGTGGAGACATGATCCGTAAGGGACACAATGAAGGTTCAATGTGGCATGAAATGAATGAGGTGATATAAGGAATGTAATCATTTATTCATTAATTAAAACGAATAAACGAAAACGTTGACTTATCAAAGACTCCAGATTCTAATAACATATGAAGACATGCTTTAGCCTATAAGTGAACACTCATCCCGAGAATTCCCAGGTAGGCATCCGGGTCCCTCGTCTGATTGGGATATATGCGCAATGCCAGCCTAGACAGAAGACTCAGAATACAGACGTTCACCCTTCCAGATTGCACGTGTTCGTTATTAAAATCTAGAACTTCGACGAGATCTCAAGGTAGTTCAGGTTAAACCTGAGGATTTTGTCCTATTTGTCTAAGAGTGGTTCCAGTGATGGAGAGCAGCCTTCTTGTAAGGATGAAAGTAGGGATATGAAGTAGGAGGGAGATAGAGAATAGCAAGTAAAAGAAACAAGTACTTGTTAAATCCTATGGTTATAGACTAGATTATTTTTCTAATAACCTAATTCCCTATAACCATGGCTCTGATACCAATCTGTAACACCCCAACCGATGGCGGAAACATCGGGATGTCACGTATTGATGACTGTTCAGTAGCTCATGGTAAATAATAAATTTCATTAAATGATTTAATTGAATTACATACAATTGTTCTAGAATTTGTACATCAAATTGAATGAAACTATACACATATCTTCAAGCATCAATTCAAATCTTCAAGAAAATAGAACCTGAAACATGTTAAGTTGAAAAGGTTTTGGGTCAACAAAAGTTGGTGAGAATTACATAGGTTTTTGATAATTGAAATAAAATGATGTGCAATTCATGTGTCATGTCAATCTAGTCCATATGTGAGAACATACTAGAAATAAATCGAGTGCATAACCAACCCTGATGACTGTTATGAAATGATACATACCATACGCTCATGGTCCAATATGTTATACGATAACAAACACCCACGCTACCTTTGTAGGAGGCACGTATCCGGGTGGGATTGTCAGTCCAATAGATCTATCAATGTATACCGCCGGCTGATCAATGTTAATGATTATGCTAGAATGGTGCTTACTCTAATCATGCTCAAGACATAATGCAACATAGAAAACACATAGACACATTTATGATTGAATTGCAATGATGATGTTATAAACATGTTTCACCCCAAAAATAGTGAAAATAGAGTAAAAGGGGCTATGTAAACTCACCTTAGTAAAATGTTATATCTTGTTGAAAGATGTGTTGACCAAATATAACAAGTATAACCCTAAAATGAGATAATAAATATGTCTAAGTCTATCAAGTCTACAAATGTATAAGTTCTAGGGCTTCGAATTGGGGATAATTGCTCGTTTGATTAATATTAAAAATATTCGCCATTTGAGAGAAATTTAGTAAATAAATAACTAAAAATCTTTTTATAAATGTTAAATCTAGGATGGTCACAAGAATGTGTTTAAAGTATAAAAAATAATTTTTATAAAATTATTTTCTTTAAAATAGATTATTAAATCTATTTATTACAAATAGCCAATATATAACTTTAATATTCAAAAATACTAAAATTAAAGAATTAACATTTTGAAAATCATATTTCTGTTCTAAATATTTAAAAATAAATTGTATAAAATTTTGGTGCAAAAATACCAAAAATTGGGTTTATTATGATTTAATAATGATTAAATCTAACAAAAATTGCTTAAAAATATCAAATAAATGATTTTTCAGAATTAAAAATCATTTCTGAATAGCTTAATGTTATAAAAACTTAGGATAATTTTTGTGGAAATTTATAAGATCGTTTTGATATTTTTATAGATTTTTATAAATATAACAGTGTAAAATTGATTTAATTATTATAAATATTAAATAAATGAATTTCAGAAAAATAAAAATTGTAGATAAATCTTTGACATCAGATTTGTTAAAAATAATTTTTTTAGAATTTATAAAAGGGTTTTGATATTTAAAAATGAATTTATAAGTTTAAATGTAATATATATATATATATATATATATTGTTGAAAAAGAAACAAAATAAACAAAAAGATTCGTCTGACCCGGGACTCGAACCCGCGTGGGTCAGCATGCGAGCCACAGACACAACCACCTGATCTGTATGATCAGTTGTGTTTATTTCTTGTTTTTGAAATATAAATAACATAACCCAACTAGTGTTCTTCCCCAATTTAACATCAAATGAGCCCTAATTCCTAAACACATTCAATTCGTGTTCAATAGCCCCTAAATCTTTGGGGCTATTGTTCACAAAGGGCCGAAAAATGAAACCCACAACAAACATAGAACTTACAATGACGAATTGAAGCAAGAACACGAGTCAACAGAAAAGTCAACGTAGCTCGATTACTTGATTATAATGCAAAACAGAAATGATTGAGAGTGGGGTTTTGTATTTCGGCACATTGGGTCTGTAATTCCTTGTTCAATTTATAGGCAAAGCTCGGATTAAAGGTTTGACTTGATTGATGCAAGTTAATCGTTATTCTTATGTGATTTGCGTGATTTACGGGCTTTAAACGGGCTGGTATTACGCGTGTTACATGGCCGGTCAACAATCAGTAGTCAATCACGAGGTGATTGCTTCAATTAAAAGTCAAAGAATCTTGACTAATTTGATTCTTCACACACAGCGAAGAAGGAAAGAAGCAGATATGAAGGGAAGGAGACTCGCGTGTATATAAATATATTATGAGTCTTGATTAAACCAACAATGAGCCGTAGCCCAGTTGGTTCATGTCTGTGTGTGTGTGGTTCGGGCCGCTACCTGCCCGGGTTCGAGTCCCGGCAGGTTCTTTTCCTTTTTTTTTTTTTTTTTTTTTTAAAGCATGCAAGGGAGGTGTTGGGCTGAACAGATCTGGGCCAGCTATATGGCCTTCAATGTTGGGCTTCAGATTGTTTGGGCCAAAAATAAAGAAAGGGTGGGTTTGGGTTTGGTTATGGTTTTAAGAGTGGTTAGAAAAAAATAAAATCAAAAGTGTATATATATATATGTAATAAAATCTGAAATTTTTTTTTTTTATTATTATTATTATTATTATTATATATATGTATGTATATATATCTATATATATTATGAGTTAGGGTAATGGAGACTTAGTGACGTTTGTATAAAATGTAACGGAAATAAGGGCGTTTTAAATTAAAATTTGGGGAAAATTTTCGCGATGTTACAGTCTCCCCTACTTTTAGGAACTTCGTCCCGAAGTTAAAGGAAGACACTAGGTTTACAATTAGTCGACTACCGAAAACCTTGATAAAATTTCACACTACCTTAATGTACCTGTAAATTCATGATTACGTTCCGGACCGTAATTACCAATTTACCTTACATTAGGGTTTTGTGTCCTTTTATGACTTTACCGATTGTTAAGCAGGTCTGATAGTCTCTGCCAGTCGTTCAGGTGGTAGGGCCTCTCCCGACTGTTGGAAGGACATGATGACCTCTACCAATCGTTAAGTAGATTGTTTGGTAGTCAACTATTTGTTGTACAAGTAAGCACGTATGATCATAGATATAGCAATCAGTTTACATTCAAACAAGCATGCAAACAGATGTTATGATAATACTAGAATTTATTACTTGAATCAAATAGCGTCAATGCATAGAATAAAAGCAACCAATAGTCAAATGGTGAGACTTGCGGTTAGGTAGCTGGAGGGTCTTGATCTCGGTTTAGTTTAGGGCATCGGTTACGGTAGTGATTTGGGTTTCCACATTTATAGCATAATTACCAGGGTTGTGATTTTTGTAGCAAAATGAGTTCCAGATGTGTTTTAAGGTGTGTGGGCGACTTGGGAGCAGCTAGGGTTGTTCTAGAGGTGTTTGGGGAGTTAAGGGTTCTATTTATAGGTGTTTTGACCCGAGCCCTGCTGTATACGCGATTAGGAGCCCAGATCAGGCGAGTAGGGGCCTGATCGCTCCACTGTTCACGCGATCAGCCTCCTACTCGCGAGTAGGGGCTCTAATCGCCACTGTTCACGCGATCAGGCCTCCTACTCGCCCCATTCCCTTTGTAATCGCGTACTGTTCACGCGATTAGGAGTCCCCCAGGCTCCTAATCGCCTATAAGGTGCTGGAATGGGTTTTTGGCGCGTTAAACACTATTTTAACATATTTAAACACGTATTCACATACCGATAAGTCACATAATGATTCCAGACATATAATGCATGATATCCAACACGTTTACATCCGTTCACCAATTCCCGGGACTCGAGACTCGTGTGTGCATTAAACCCGGTGATTCCACGAATCACCGATCCTTGTACTCATGGTTATGGACCGACTCCCGATGACCCCGCGGATCATCATAACGACTCCCGATGATTCCCAGAATCATCATACCGACTCGACTGACCCCGTTAAGGACGTAATATGCATGACTCGCTAAGGTAGACTTACTAGTTTAGTCAACGTTACTAACCTGAGTTTGCCGGGTGTCACAGAATCCGGTTAGGGTTTTTGAGGTTTTATCGCATGTTTATTACGAGCTGTTTCGGACACATAATTGACTCCCAATTACCCTTAAACATGGACTGGTTTAGGTATTGGTAAATTATTTCGACTTTAATTGGGTGAATTTATAAGTTTCACGCGTATAACTTTATTCGCTACCGGGATATTTATATTTGGAGTTTCAATATATGGTTTTGGAGTTCCAAAGCACATAATATATCATGGATATGCCCTTTATTTTATATCCTGGGTGATCGGGAACATTTTCGGTTAATTAGTCATTGTCGGGTAATCACCAACGTCCGTTCCTGACAAGTTTATTTGCACGCGATTTCGTCGTGCTTCAATATTAAACATGTGCGTTCCTATGCATCTTATGGGGAATTTGCTATTTTCTAAGGCCCAGTTAATGTAATTAACATGAAATTGCACTTAATTACGCTAATTACACAAAATTAATTAGTACGGAATTACCTTATTTTTGTCGATTGTCACATAACTTGTGTTCGTGAAAAGTAAGGGTGCAAACGAGTCATGTTGAGCCACAACTTGGTTAGGCTCGAGCTCGTTTAACTTGCGAGACCTCAAATTGAGCTCGTTTAACTTATGAGAGCTCGAACTCAGGCCTGACTCAGTTTTAGGTATTTTGTCAAGCTCGACCTCAACTCGTTTGTTAATATATATATATACACACTAGGTGAAATCCCGTGTGAAAACACGGGAACACTAAATCCAACTAAACCTGAAAATCCATTCATTGATGGTTGTGCTTCTGCCTTTAGTAACAACTGATAAATGAAATAGCTGATTGGAAACCACTGATGAATCGGTAACCACTGATGAAAGAATCAGCTGATGATTATCCACGGATGAAGCAAGCAACAGAGGATGAAACAAACTTCTGATGACAACTGATGTATTGCAAAATACATCTGTTTTCGGTCTATAGTTTATATTATTTTCGAGTCAGTTTGTATCGTTTTTGTGGTATTTTCGTATTCTATTTAGTATTTTGTGTTGCACATGAGTCCGGGCAAGAAAGGAAGTAAAATGGAGCTTAAACGAGAAAAAACGAGCCTCCGGACGAGTCGCGGTTGATCGGGAAGTTGAAAAAAGAAAAAAATGAAAAATTATGTCTCGTCACGCTACGTGACGGGAAAGAGCACATCTGGTCACGCGACGTGACGGATCCCCCCTGATCCTGAAGCTGGTCACGCTACGTGACCACATCACCTGAAGCCCGTCACGCTACGTGACGGGAGTAAAAACGTGAAAAACTTGGTTTTTGGCCCAATTTCGATATTAAAAACCCTATAACGGCCATGAATCGTTTTTATCATCACTTTTGACAAGAAGGAGCTGCTCTGGAGCACTAGGAGGTGAGAGAAAGGCCAAGGGTCAAGATTTTGAGCATTGGGATCGAGAGTTTCGGGTTTGAATCATTCGGGTTCTTCGTTCCTTTGTTCTTTTGAATTGCAAACTATGTTTCATGAACTTAGAATTGATTTTATTCCTATTTTGAACATGTTTATTGGCTAGATTTTCATTACTACTTAGGTTATGATGAATACTCATGAATGAATGAACGTTTTTTATGGTTTTTTGGAACTTAGACTATGGGTTGATGATTTAGTAAAGACTTTGATTATTTTAGATCTGGTGTATATGCGTACTTAGTTTTGTTCAATTGATAATTACTTACTTCACATGCGTTTTTGTGAATGTCTTTCATGTATGAATGCGTGTTAGGTTGTGGACTTTGTGTTAGCAACTAGTTTATGGTAAATTGCTAGTGTTTTCCATAGGAGTGGTTCTTGTTAATTGAGTAGTTCTAGGTATTCTTCCAATTCCAATAGCTGTAAGGTGCGGGATTGTCGATATGTCGAGGGTGTTAAATTGCTAGATTTAGATACTTTGTAAGAAGATCTTCCTAGTTTCCTTACCATTACTTGCATATTGAGTCAGGTCAGGTTTTCTATAGTTACCCCTTGCACTCTTAGTGTAGTGAGGCTTTCACGCTGTAAGGTAGACTGTCTAGCGGGTACTTTATCATTAGAGTAGGTAAGCCTGTAAGGGTAACCTCTCCTATCGGTAGTTTAACGGCTTATAGGTAACCTTAGGTTTCTCCTTGAGAAGGGTCGAGGGTCCTCTAGTTTATCCTGTAAGTTTAGTATCTGAAGATCCCGGTTCCATAGCTAGTTCCATAACCATATAAGTTCGCCAGTCATGAGTAGGATTCTAACCTAGGTAGTATTTCCACCATTATTTGAATTTGGTTCAGCTCAGTTCACGTCTTAAGTTCAGTTTAGTTTATTTTAGTTAATCTTTATTTTTTCTTGAATTTAGTTTTTAGTAAACCCCCCTCTAAAAATAATAAATAGTTTTATTTCAGTTTTAGATAAGTTTTCGAGTCTAGTTACCGTTTTCCATTAGAGTCTCGTGGGTTCGATATCCGGACTTACTTTAGCTTTACTAGAGTCGATAGGTTCACTTGCCTGTCAGTAGTTTAGTTTTAGAGAGTCTAGAGTATTACTAGGTGTCTAGTTTTAGGTTTAATTTAGTTATTTTTATTAAGCTACTCTTAGCACATCAAGTTTTTGGCGCCGTTGTCGGGGACTCTTGGCGATTGCGTTAATTAGCTTCGATTGAACCTATCTTAAATATTTGTGCTATTTGTTATTTTTATTTTAATTCTCTTTTATTTTATTTTGAGTCTAAGCTTTAGGTTAGTGCTTCTTCCCCGAGTTTATCTAATTCTGAGTTTACCATCCCATTTAGATCACCTAGTCCACCACATACCCATCCCCAAATGGCCGAACGTCGCACTGTCCACCAACAATCTACCCAAGGTTTTACGGGGGTTAACTCTCCTATCACCGCCCCAACCATCAACAATGAGGGGTCCTGGAAGATACCCTCCTACATCATGACGGCCATTGCTAACAATTATCAATTTCACGGTCGTGATGATGAGGATGCCCCAGCCCACATTGCCCGCCTGACTCGCATCCTAGCCACTTTTAGGCTACAGGGTGCCACAATGGATGCCAAATTCCTCCATTTGTTCCCCTTTTCCCTTGCTGGTCGAGCCGCCACTTGGCTTGACTCTCACCCTACTGACACATTCACTACTTGGGATGCCCTTAAACAAGCATTTCTGAATAAATACTTTCCACCTAGCAAGGTTTCCCGACTTCGCGATCAGATCCATTCATTCCGAATGGAACCTGATGAGCCATATTATCTTGCATGGGAGCGGTTCCAAAACCTGCTTAGCAAGTGCTCCCAACATGGTCTGACTGATTGGGCCCTTGTAGAGAAATTCTACAATGGCTTAACTTATGAGGCAAAGTACCGTTTTGATACTTCTGCAGGCGGCCACCTGATGAGTAAGAAAACTACGGCCGAATGCAATGACCTATTTGAAAGTTTTGCCCAGACAGACCATGAGCAGCGAGCCTTACTTAGGAATTCTACTCCTGCACCTAGTACTACCTCACCCACATGAGGTGGTCACCAAGTTACATTGGATGCTAGTGTGGCTGCTGCTTTAGACGCACTGACTAGGGAAGTGAAGGAGTTGAAAATGAAATCTGAAAAGTGTGAAACGTGTAGGGGTGGGCATGTTACTTCTGAATGCCCCTTGATTCACCAGGAGGGGCAGGTAGATTTTGTAGGAGGTCAGTACCAGGGGGAGAACAACTCTTATAGAAATTCAGGTGGGGATAGTCGGAATGATTTGGGTGAAATAAAAAATCTGTTAACCCAGCTGGTGGCTAAAGATGCCAACACTCAGAAGACTCTAGCAGAACATGACATCTTGTTGAAAAATCACCACTCTGCATTCTTAGATCTTCAGCGTACTGTTGGTGACATTGCGAGACAGTTGGAAGAGCAGCACCAAGGCCAATTTTTGGGTAGTGCTCAGGCAAACCCAAATGCCCACGTTAAGGCAATCACCACGCGTAGTGGTAGGACGTTAGAGAGTCCTAGAGCACCGGTTGAGGATGAGAAAAAACCGATGATTAGAAAGATAGAGTTAGAGGCTCCTAGTAGGGTGCAATCTAGGCTAGGCCCAGTAAGTACAGCACCGAACAGTGAGTCTCAGGTTGAGAAGCCAGTAGTTAGGCCACTGAATGTTAGGCCGAGTCCTGAGATTGATCCTGCCCATGTTCCTTACCCTTCCCGCATTAGGAATCAAAAGTATTGTAAGGAATATGGCCACTTCCTAGACATGTTTAAGCAACTTAAGATCAATCTCCCGCTCATCGAGGCTCTCCAGCATATGCCTAAATATGCAAAGTTCCTAAAAGACCTTCTAACACGGAAGGATAAATTGGGAGAGTTGTCGACTGTTCCACTTACTGCTGATTGTTCTGCAGTGGTTCTGAATAAGCTACCGGAGAAATTGACGGACCCAGGCATTTTCACAATCCCGTGTTTATTTGGTAGCGATGTTCAGCACCACGCATTGGCCGACCTAGGTGCTAGCATCAATTTGATGCCTTATTCTTTGTATGAGAAGCTAGGCTTGGGTAAACTTACCCCAACGCGCATGACACTAACGCTAGCAGATAAGTCTGTTAAATATCCACGAGGCATCATAGAGAACTTGCTTGTTAAGGTAGATAAATTTGTGTTCCCCGTGGATTTTGTGGTTCTCGACATGGAAGCTGACGATATAGTTCCACTAATTTTGGGACGCCCTTTTTTATGCACCGCAAAGGCATTGATTGATGTTTTTGACGGTAAGATCACACTTCGGGCGGGGGATGAAACCGTCGTCTTTGATGTCTCCAAATCTAGACCTAAGCTGAGTGAGAGGTGTGAGAATGTCTTCTGTGTTGATGATTCCTTAGGAGTACCGCCATTAGAGAAGCAGGAGGAAGATAGATCTAGGTCTGAAGATGTGGTAAAACCTAAGTGTGGGGATAGTTCATTGATATGTAAGTTTCACTACAAATCCCAAAGGCATCAGGGTTTTAAGGCGAGTAAGAAGATGTTTGATGAGCTAGAGAAGCAGAGAGGTTGCAGGATGAGCTTGTACGTGAGAGCCCGGTTTGTTAGTTTCGGGGGTGATGTGGATCTTAAGGATCCCCCGTAGGTTTTGAGAGATGGTTGAGTTCTTGGGTACAATCCCAAGTGTAGAGTTTGTAAATTTATTTTTATACTTATTTATTTTAGCTTGTCATATATATATATATATATATATATATATATATATATATATTTGTGGTTTGGTATTGTGCTCGTGTTTTGTTTGTTTTATTTTGCGCAGGTTTGGATTGCACCACCCGTACTCAATCTCCATTCGGGTGATTCCAGAGCTATTTAACATTTGTCAAGGCAAGCTCAGAGTTTATCATTATGTCAGAGCCGATCGCGAATGAAATGCTATACGATCGAGCTGGATTGGACTAGAGCTTACGAAGAAAAATTAACCAGCTAAGTCCTTTCCAATTTGCCCTTGTTTTTTTAATTTATTTTTATAATTTTTGTTTTCGGATTTATTTTTTGTTTTGAGTCGTTTTCTATTCCTACATTGAGGGCAATGTAAAGTTTAAGTGTGGGGATGGGAAACTGTCGTGTAGTCTGTATATAGAGTCGTATAGAGTCGTCTTTATTAAAAAAAATCAAAAAAAAAATTAAATTAAAAAAAAAGTCCCTGATTTTGAAGTTTGCATTATATAAAATATGGAAAATGAGAGGTAAAGTTAGGTGTCCGGTTTTCAAATAGTATGTATAATAAGAGATTAAAATTGATTGAAAACGTGTCTGATTTGGGATATGTGGGTAGGCTCGGCCGGTAGAAAGGTTTCCTTTGAAAAGTAATAAATTAATTATATTAGGCTATTTTGTGGGTTCTCATCTAGGAGAAACGGGGAGACTGAAACCGCCAAAAATAGTATAAGAAGCACCGTTATAAGTTTAAAACCGTCAGAATTTCTAATCACTTAAAAAAAATAGAAATCAAAGCAAAAATGCTGAAGCTAAAGGTGCCTGGCCACTGGGATAGCGACTTGGATTGGTCACACCCTCTGAGTTAAGTATGCTGAGATTGAAAAAAAAATGCTGAAGCTTAAGGTGCCTGGCCACTGGGATAGCGACTTTGATTGGTCACACTCTCTGAGTTAAGTATGATGAAAAAAAAAGATTTTAAATTCTCTTGGTTTTCTACATAAGACGGTTGGGAAATGGTAAATTGGTCGTTCCTTTAGCTTCATAAGCTTGAGGCGAGATTAGGAGGAACTGTGGTTTCCTTTGAGTGAGACCCAAGATAGACTAATCAACATGAACTTAACATAAATAAAAAGCGGCTTGGAAACCGGTTTGGGTTTAAGAGGATCAATATACCTGCAATCGCAATCAACACGTTAGAAGATTATTAATTAAGTAACCTATGTTTTGAAACTGGATGTAAACCTTACTGTGATTCCATAGCATAATTCTTTTTCAGGGACGAGAAAAACATAAGTGTGGGGATATTTGATGTATTGCAAAATACATCTGTTTTCGGTCTATAGTTTATATTATTTTCGAGTCAGTTTGTATCGTTTTTGTGGTATTTTCGTATTCTATTTAGTATTTTGTGTTGCACAGGAGTTCGGGCAAGAAAGGAAGTAAAATGGAGCTTAAACGAGAAAAAACGAGCCTCCGGACGAGTCGCGGTTGATCGAGAAGTCGAAAAAGAAAAAAAATGAAAAATTATGTCTCGTCACGCTACGTGACGGGAAAGAGCACATCTGGTCACGCGACGTGACGGATCCCCCCTGATCCTGAAGCTGGTCACGCTACGTGACCACATCACCTGAAGCCCGTCACGCTACGTGACGGGAGTAAAAACGTGAAAAACTTGGTTTTTGGCCCAATTTCGATATTAAAAACCCTAGAACGGCCATGAATCGTTTTTATCATCACTTTTGACACGAAGGAGCTGCTCTGGAGCACTAGGAGGTGAGAGAAAGGCCAAGGGTCAAGATTTTTAGCATTGGGATCGAGAGTTTCGGGTTTTAATCATTCGGGTTCTTCGTTCCTTTGTTCTTTTGAATTGCAAACTATGTTTCATGAACTTAGAATTGATTTTATTCCTATTTTGAACATGTTTATTGGCTAGATTTTCATTACTACTTAGGTTATGATGAATACTCATGAATGAATGAACGTTTTTTATGGTTTTTTGGAACTTAGACTATGGGTTGATGATTTAGTAAAGACTTTGATTATTTTAGATCTGGTGTATATGCGTACTTAGTTTTGTTCAATTGATAATTACTTACTCCACATGCGTTTTTGTGAATGTCTTTCATGTATGAATGCGTGTTAGGTTGTGGACTTTGTGTTAGTAACTAGTTTATGGTAAATTGCTAGTGTTTTCCATAGGAGTGGTTCTTGTTAATTGAGTAGTTCTAGGTATTCTTCCAATTCCAATAGCTGTAAGGTGCGGGATTGTCGATATGTCGAGGGTGTTAAATTGCTAGATTTAGATACTTTGTAAGAAGATCTTCCTAGTTTCCTTACCGTTACTTGCGTATTGAGTCAGGTCAGGTTTTCTATAGTTACCCCTTGCACTCTTAGTGTAGTGAGGCTTTCGCGCTGTAAGGTAGACTGTCTAGCGGGTACTTTATCATTAGAGTAGGTAAGTCTGTAAGGGTAACATCGGTAGTTTAACGGCTTATAGGTAACCTTAGGTTTCTCCTTGAGAAGGGTCGAGGGTCCTCTAGTTTATCCTGTAAGTTTAGTATCTGAAGATCCTGGTTCCATAGCTAGTTCCATAACCATATAAGTTCGTCAGTCATGAGTAGGATTCTAACCTAGGTAGTATTTCCACCATTATTTGAATTTGGTTCAGCTCAGTTCACGTCTTAAGTTCAGTTTAGTTTATTTTAGTTAATCTTTATTTTTTCTTGAATTTAGTTTTTAGTAAACCCCCCTCTAAAAATAATAAATAGTTTTATTTCAGTTTTAGATAAGTTTTCGAGTCTAGTTACCGTTTTCTATTAGAGTCTCGTGGGTTCGATATCCGGACTTACTTTAGCTTTACTAGAGTCGATAGGTTCACTTGCCTGTCAGTAGTTTAGTTTTAGAGAGTCTAGAGTATTACTAGGTGTCTAGTTTTAGGTTTAATTTAGTTATTTTTATTAAACTACTTTTAGCACATCAACAACAGTGGTTTGCATTCAACAGATGTTGTCATCAGAAGTTTGTTTCAGAGTAGACCCATCGAACAGAGTAGACTCATTAGTAATAAAACGCTCGTTTTTTTTCATTCTTTGTATAGCACTATGGTACTCGTTGGAAAGATAATAAAACGCTCGTTAATTTGGTGTAATTTTTTTTTTTAAAAAGTGGCTTTTAAAAAAGTTATTAACATTTAAAAATCATGGGGGATAGTGCATGTGACATACACATGATAGAGAAAAAATAATTTAATAGTAGATGGAGTATCCATGGCCTATTTAAATGACCCAGTAAAATGAGCGGGAAAAAAAATTTAAAGGAAGCTCCCATAAGGTGCCATTTGTCTCTCATTAGCTTTCATTTATATATTATATATAAGATAAGATATATGCGAAGGCTAATTTTAGAACACATATATTTCGTGCGAACCGCTAGAACGCTATCTAAAACCATTCAAATTCAAAACTTCTTTTTACATTTATCTTTATTATTAAAATACAATCACAAAAACACAATTTACGCGCAAAAATTTAAACGTACACGCAAATAAATTATTTTTACACATATGTAAATTTACTGTTTTTACATGTGTAAACTGTTTCATTTACACATGTGTAAAAAGTTAATTTTAGAGTGTTTTTGCAAGAAAAAATGAAAAATTTGGAAAGAAAATTCATTTTTAATGTTATAAATGTAACATTATATTCAAAAAGGGGTGGCAGCGCAGCTTGTTGCCCGCCTACCTACCATCTTTATGTAATTTACCCCTTTTTTATCAATGGAATCACTATTTAGAATTAAAAAAAATGTTATATTTTAATTAGGTTTGTATTGAAAATATATTGATTTTGATTGGTTTCTCATTTGTTCTCACGGTTCTCGCGATATTTAGCAATCTCAAGATAACTCACCCATATACATACACACACACACACACACACACACACACACATATATATATATATATATATATATATATATATATAGGGGGAGGATCATTTGAGAAGAATTTCAATTTGAGAAGAAAAAGAAGAAATAACATTAAAAACTTTAACTCATTTCACATTAATTATTCAATTAATTACTTTTAAATATTTTATCTTACACACATCAAAACTTGTCCTACACGTATCAAAATTCATCCTATACACATCGAAACTGTCATACTTTTATCCTACACATATCGAAAATATCATTAGGTTTATCCTACACGTGTAGAAATTCATTATACACATACCGAAATTTATCCTTCACTATAAATTATCTTTGCTTTAAAGATATATATATATATATATATATATATATATATATATATATTTAAAAAAGAATTATGATTTCTTTTATTTAACTAGTTTGATGGGAGTTACAAAAACTTAAAAGTTTATTTAATATTAAATACAACTATTAAATGGAAGATTTCTATTGGTTTAAATTTCTTCTTTTTCTTATTACAAGAAAACTTATTCTCATTTGAACTCTCCACTATATATATATATATATATATATATATATTTAGACATTTTTATCTTAATTTCATATGTAATGATTTATTATTATAAAAACATATATGCAATTTATTGAATTAATTACAAAAATAACATGGTTATATAAATAACTGGGCTCTTTTAGGTGCGTGCTTGAGCTTGTTTAAGCTCGACTCATTTCGAGTTGTTTTATGAGCGGATCTCAAGTAGCTCGGCTCGATTACATCCCTTATAAAAAGTATAAAAAATATATAATTACAAAGCTATGATTATTATTTTTTTCACTATCCCCCTACAAGTTTTATTGATATCATTAATGTATTAATATCGTAGTAGTACCACGTCTAACCAGTTCGATTCCAAACGAAAAATATTGATACTTGCATTCATTTTTATGGTTTCCGATTTTAGTATTTTTGCATTAGTAATGCCGACCGATAATACACCGCATAATCGGTACAATATTAGGTTTGTGTTTCCACTCAATTTAAGTTTCGTACTGATCTCATCCTTGTAGTAAACAAGGTTTGCACGTATTTTCTTTGATAACATCGGCAGAACATAATTATCCAATCCCACTACTAGAAAACGTGAAAGTAGATATCTAGTTTCTTTCGTTATGCATTCCCGTTACATAGTATTGTACGTAATTAAACAAAATCATTGATGAGAAATTTCAGACTAATGCTATATGATGTTGTGACATACTTCCCTAAATTCCACATCAGCGTCACGTCTTTTCTCCATCCCCTCCCCCAAACCCGAAAAATGAGTCTCTCTTCTTCCCCCTTTCCGCTTCCATTTTCTTATTATTTTTTTACAAGAAAAAAAGACAAAAAAAAAATCCAATAAAAACAATCGAGGAGATAGGGGAAAATTCCCCGAAGTCACCGAAAATATATCGGTGGGGTGGTATTCCCCTTCGGGGGTGTGAACCACGTCAGTGTACCGAGGTTCTCCCCGACTCCACACCGATGAGTCTAATTAAATGTATCGTACATTCGTACCAATACTGACAAAAAAATATTTTATACGATATTCAGTTTTAATATTAGCTCAATTTAGTTATCGGTACTATTCGATAGCAAGTATACTACCGTTTCATACCGGTACCAACTGAACGTATTAGCTCCTTTTAGTTATCGGTATATTCAGTTTTAACGGTACCACATCATACTGGTACCGACTGAATGTATATGACACGGTATTAAGTTCTAAATTTAGTTAACATCCTGTATTGGCATGACATTTACATTATGCAAATACGGTACCGGTATCGGTTTATTAAGGTAACAATACCAATCCAGTGGCGAAGCTTGGTTTCAGAATCGGTGGGGTCCGGACTCAATTTTTTTTGATCGGTAGTGGCAAATCGGTGGGGACCGAACTCAACCCGGACTCAATTTACCTATGAAAATCACAAATTTATACCACTGCGCCAGAAAACAGGGGGTGTCAGGGCCACCCCTGGCCCTTCTTATCCTTCGTCCCTGTACCAATCCCTCCCTCCCTTGAACCAATTGTCACTAGTTTGACGAAACAAAGTTGAATGATCCAACATAAATCATAAATGCGGGTTGGTGTCATGCATGATTATTCAATTCAAGTGATTTGACCCGTTGTGGTTTTGTACTCGGTTGTGAAATGGGTGACCTTCTATACACTTAATCTATGCCGCCATGGTTTTTACATGGTTTTTACTAGGGGAGCTTGAATCTGGATAAATGGATAATGGTTCAATGCATTAAATTAAACGTGTGGCCACATAAAAAACACTTTCTTCCAGAAGCATCCAATAAAAAAATACTTAAATTTTATTTGAATCTTTAGTTATTTAGGGGGTGTTTGGGATTGATTTTTCAAAACAGATTATGCGTTTTGGAAAAGCAGGGGTGGAGCAGCTTATAGATTATTGCGTTTTGGAAGTCTAAAAAACTGATTATCTGCGTTTTCAAAACGCAATCCAAACACTAAAAACTAATTATCTGCGTTTTCAAAACGCAATAATCTAAAAATCAGATTTAAAACGCAATCCCAAACACCCTCTTAGTGTTACTTATAAAAATTTACATTTAGACTCGTGTTTTTGTATACTTTTGGCATGTTTAATGTGTTAGGTTAGACCATAAGTAATAGTTGATGTCTTTTAGGGGGTATTTTCTTCCACATCATTATCATAAGGCCCTTTAAAAAATGTGTAATAGTTAAAGCCACTTAATCCCCTTTTTAGTTATTACTTTCCATATTTTTTATCTTATTTGGGCATTATACTAGAAATGCCCACCCTCTTAATGCCCATATAATGCCATAGGAGATAGTGTTGGAGGCATTATCATGATTATTCATGCCCATATATAATGTCCATTACAAAAGCTTTTATAAAATGAGAAGTGTACCAAATTGAGAGAACTATAAGAACTCTTTATAACCAATTAACCATTGATCTTTAATCAATATGTAGTTAAGATTAGCTTTGATAAAAGCTTTTGTCTTTTAGTCGGTGATGATTTTTTTTATTAAAAAAAATACAATGAAGGGTAATATGAACATTTTGTAACTCACAACATTTTTCTCCTTTATCCGTCTCTCTAGAAAACACATCTCTCTCTCTTCAACATTTTACTGTATACATATGAATGTTAATTAAAAAAACATGGAGCAAATAAATTGTAATTTCCATTAGTGTAACGCAGGAAATTTAAATAAGTGGCTCGTATTTAAGTTTGTGTAATCCAATAAACCACTGTACAAATACAGTTACAATAGTGTTAACCAAGAAAAAAATAACTTTGAATTATAAACCTCTGATTATATTAGTGTAAACCAAAAAAACTCAGAAAAACAAAAAAATAATAATTGAAGCAGACTTTTAAACAGAAACAAAACTTGTTGAAAAACCCATTCTTGCTCACTAGCATCACTGCCTACCCCTGTCACAAATGTTTACATTGGTGTAAACACACCATAAATCACCACCGCCTACACCATGTGACACCCGGCAAACTCAGGTTAGTATCATTGACTAAACTAGTAAGTCTACCTTAGCGGGTCATGCATATTACGTACTTAACTGGGTTAGTCGAGTCGTTACGATGATTCTGGGGAATCATCGGGAGTCGTTACAATGATCCGCGGGATCATCGGGAGTCGGTCCATAACCATGTGTACAAGGATTGGTGATTCGTGGAATCACCGGGTTTAATGCACACACGCAAGTATCGAGTCCCGGGAATTGGTGAACGGACGTAAACGTGTTAGTTATCGTGCATTATGTGTTTGTAATCATTATGTGACTTGCCGGTATGTGAATACGTGTTTATATATGTTAAAATAGTGTTTAATGCGCCAAAAATCCAACCCAGAATGCTATAGGCGATTAGGCACCAGTGGGTTGCCTAATCGCCAGTATTATAGGCGATTGGGAGAGATTAGGGGCGATTGGGAGAGATTTCCAAGCTAACACACCTTTCTTTGATAAAATCCAAGGTGTGTTCTTCATCCCAAACCTTTGTAATGTTATTGTTTTGGTTCCCCAAAAGTCCAGACCTTGTTTTGCTAAGTATGTGTCTTTAAAAACCTTTGAAATGAGTTCTAAAACAAGTCTACACCATAATACTTGCTATATGTGAAGTATTTATGCATATGATGATTTTTGGTGGTTATAACATGAATGTTTCTATGAAATTGATGTACTTCTGATGTGTAGGAGTTACTAGGATGATTATCTAAGGATTTGAGCTATTGTTATAGTGTTTTGATGAAAGTATGCATTTTGACCCATTTAGATGATTCTTGAAGAATTAGGATGTTATGATATGATTCAATGCTTGTTTGTTGTTAGGAATCACACTAGAATGATATTATAACAAAGAGATGATGATTTGCAAGTTGTAGGAGGTGTAATCTGGTCTTTGCCATTTAAGGAAAGATTTCATAGTTAGTGAAACCTAGTACTTTGTCATTTTTGGAAATAATCACACCGAGGTCGTTAGAGCAGAGATAAATTGGGGGTTTTTTGCTTGAAATGTGTTGGTTAATGGTTTAGGTTTGATGTTGGGTGTTTTTACATGTTTCGGATTTGATTTGGAGGGTTTAACGCGCGAAAATACGGGACAGCACTACAGGGGGCGAATAGGATTCTAATCGCCTGATGTATTAGGCGATTACAGTCTAATCGCCTGATGTATCAGGCGATTAGCACCCCATTCGCCTGTTGACTTCCCCCATTCACCAGTTGACTTTTCCTAATTGCATGTTAGTTCCCTAATCGCGTGTACTGCTGTCGTAAGCATATTTTGACATCCTGGAACATGATTTGACACCTAGGATCATGAAAGGAACCCCGGGATACGTCCAATGACTTGGTAACGCGTATTCGGACTTATTTATGTGTTAATTGAGCGTTATGCAAGACTAGGTGAACTCCTGCGCGTGTTAAGTGTTTAATTGCATATGTTGCATGATTTCTTGTATTCGGCTAACACGTGAGATGTCGGGTCACCAATGGGGTGTCGAGTCTTGTCTGGTACGGTCGGTTAAACAGTCAAAGGTGTTTTCAAACGTTTATGGTTATGGTCTGGACATTCGGGGACTAGTTAACCTGCGGGTTATTAGTCCGGATACTTATACACATCTTATGATAGGTCGCCTCTATATGGGGCTATCATAGCATAATTACTTAACTGTTTTCAAGTAACGCAATCTAAGGTGAGTGTCACAGCCCCACTTTTACCGTTTTGCTTTCGGGGGAGAAACATGCTACTTGCTTACTTATTAAAGGTCATGTTATACTATGGTTACTTCATGTTACTATACGACTTTTACGGAAAGTCCCAGGGGGAAACCATGAATGTGCGGGGATGCACAACGAGGGAAATGTGGATATATCTATTGGGCCTCACAAACCCCACCCGACGGCGGGAATGCCGGGCGGGTGCATATTGTCTCTAACTCTCGGGTTATCGAGGCATCGGTAACCCAGTCAATCTGGGCTGGATTCAACATTGGTACATGTTTAGTAATGGGTTCCCAACCGTAGTAGTAAAAACACTTAACGTCTAGCTAACGTTCTTATAACCTAGTAGTAACGGGAATGATCTTTTCAAACTTATAACAACTCTTTTATTAAATAAAACCTGTGAACTCACCAGCATTATATGTTGACATTTTTTGCATGTTTTCTGAGGTCGCTAAGGTAGCAGTTAATGGACTAGGCGCACGGAGTCTTGCACAGCGTCTAAAGTTTTGATGCATATTAAACAATGTTTTGTAAACTATAATATGCCTTTTGGTTGTAAACAAGAAATGCTTCCGTTGCTGGTTTACGGCTCAAAGCATGATGTTTTGGTTTTAATATATATATATATATATATATATATATATATATATATATATATGTATGCATGTTTGTTGTTTGTTTATTGTGATCGTTGACTGGGATCCTGGTGTGTCACGCGCCTCGCGGTAAAACCCCGCATGTGAAATTTGAGGGTGTGACAGATTGGTATCAGAGCTAACGGTTATAGTAAACTAGGACTGCATGAAGAGTCTAGTCTATAACCGAGTCGCACACCCCAGACGGTCACAGATGGTCGAGTCTTAACATGTGGGTAACATTATAACTTGTCGGGGTGTCGGTGTCATCATCTTCTACGCTGCATCATCTGTTTACTCTTTATCATTCTATTTCTTAACCCATCCTTACCATGATTCGACGGCGAACGATATACTATTGAACCTTCTTGGCGGCGGTGTACATTGGGGTAGCTCCGGCATACTCTTGAGATCTGTCTAGGGATTCGGACATCTCCCTTCTATGCTCCAATAGACAAGCTCGTCCTTATACACACTATCTTATACTTATACTTATGATAATACAATGATTGGGTGCTAGTGTTCGGTGACTTGAACTTCAAACTTAAAGCACGCCTGGAGGACCATGTAGAAAGTTTATCTTGTCGGGTGCACACGAGATCATAAACTGGAATGCATGGGAATTGATTGCTGCGGTTTACGTATAAAAATATTTCAAGTTTCACAATCTGGTTTTAAAAATGGAATCACCAATCTAAACCACACAACACGGCAGTGTACCGGTCGTAGTGTAGTAAAGTCGATAAGATCGAGTATCAATCCGTGGACACTGATATGCAACCCTCGATACTAAACCTCTATCGAGTCCTAATCTATATGAAAGAGCATAATTTTTAACTAGCAAGTAACTAAAACGATAAACAAGTAAACAAATAAAATACGACAAGAAATAAACAAGCAGCAAGGACGAGAGATCTAAGAGTAAACGCTCACGAAAGAGGAAAACAGAAATGGGGAGGATGGTTGCCTAGACTGGGAATCCTATTGGTAAAGCTGAAAGCCAACGGGAATTGGATACTCGAATGACTACCGGGATCTACGGGAATAACCAACTCAGGAAACACTATAGTATCTAGATCTCCTCTCGGTCTCACTAGAACACTAAATGAAATCCTAAGCAGTGTGAAGCTCACCGGGTAAAGAATGGATCACCTCTCGGTCTCACCAAACATACAAGTTTACACACCCAAAGATTAGATCTCCTCTCGGTCTCACTAATCACGAAACACCTAACGGTATCAAGGGGTGAATCTATTCCTAAAGGTAAATGTTTGGGAAAGCGGATAAAAAGGATACCGGGAAAGAAATTCACTCTCGTGCAATATCTAACCAAATAAACCAACAAACCCTAACAAACCCACAACCTATCTCCTCTCGGTCTCAAGGTAGGTGACAAACCCAAAACGATGTCAAACATGTAATTTCTAGATCCTAAGTCAACAAATCAACCCATCAAATCATCGCACAAAGCAAATGATAAAAATATGTGACTTTAATTTAAAAACACTAAGTCGATAAATATTAGCCACATACGGATCTAAAAATATAACACCAACATCATCCGAGTAATAAATCACAACAAAAACCAATAAAGATTCGATTTTTATCATAAACAAGTGTCAAACGAGTAGCCAAATACCAAAAAAAATCAACTAACATCAAGAGTCATCCCAAGTCTAGACAACCAACTAAAACCTAGCCAACCATAATAGTGAAAGAAATAAAAACAAATCTATAAAGTTCACAAAGAAAAATCATAGCGAGACTAAAAAAAATACCAAATCAAAAAGCACCGTAGTCGTCGCCCCTTCTTTGTGACCCTTCACCTTCTTTTCCTATATTTTTTTTCTTTACTCTCGTGCCTTGTACTCCTTTACTATTATTATTATTATATATATATATATCTTTTTTTGTTTTAATTTATTATTATTATTATTATAGTTATATTGTGATAATGATGAACGACACTGTCACAAAATGTGACAGTTCCTTTCTGCGCCTCCCTCTTTTTCAACATACAACTTCTTTTTTTTTTTGTTTTTATAACCTCAAGTGATGCCCTACTCTTCATAGATGGGCCGGCCCAATTAATATTCTTGTTCTTTTTCTTTAGTCATCTAAACAACCAATTAAATACAGCCCAACGAGTAATTATATATTAGAGTTCAGTCTAATTTGATTGTCGCCTATTTTGCTCCATCTTGTTTGGGCCCTAGCCCATTAGTTCCTACACCACAAAAGTTTAAATAAGAAACCAGCTCCATTTAAATAGGTATTTACATGGCCCATTTAACCATTAAAAATTTAGTGAGTCTCAAGTTTAACTCAAATGCACCATTTTAGCTCGTTTACACTTAAAAGCTTTAAATAACTAATATGAGCCAATGAAGAGTAATATTTAATAAAAATTAACTCAAATATTATTTAAAAAGTAGAGAATATTGATATAAATATATGTATATTTTAGAGCGTATCAGGAATCCAAGTGGACTTTGCGTTTGAACGGATGGACCCGAACTGGGCCCGGTCTAGTTTCTTGAAATTCCTAATGGGTTATACCACGGGCAAGCCTAAGTCTTTTGTTTCATGTTGTGACAGAAGATGTCAGGAGCTCGTGGAGGTCGCAGAGGCGGCCGTGCTGGTGGCGGTGGCCGCGGAAACGTTAAAATGACCCAAGCGGAGTTGGACAGTTTGCTACAGCAGCACGTGAACGTAGCCTTGGCTGCATTCCAAGCTGCTCACAATGCTATGGGTGGTAAGTTAATTTCCACCTATTCTACCTTGTTCCAGGGTACGATATCTTGTCTCGTTATTTACCTGTGTGTCTTGTCCCAGGTGGTGCTGTCAATCCCCCTCCACCTCAGTGCTCTTACAAGCAGTTCATGAATTGCAAACCCCACAACTTTAGTGGAACTGAAGGGGCAGTGGGACTGCTCCGATGGCTGGAAAAGGTTGAATCGGTTTTCTCCATGTGCAGTTGCCCGGTGGGCAACCGGGTGAAGTATGCTTCTGCGACCCTTGAAGGTCAAGCTCTGACTTGGTGGAACTCCACCACCCAGGCCATGGGTATCGGGGAAGCTCATGCTATGCCCTGGGCAGAATTCGTACAGCTTTTGAAAAATGAGTACTGCCCGAGGGATGAGATCCAGAAGCTCGAGCATGAGGTCTGGAATCACAAGATGGTGGGGTCTGTGTCACACCACGCCTACGGCGGAAACACGTGGCGCGACGGTTCAAGAGGATTAAGCCAAGATTAATGCAAATCACAAGTAATTAAAGAAACGAGTCATTTATTCAAGCGTCGAAAATCATGTTGATTATTCATACATAATTGAAAATTGTTTTTAAGACAAATAAGGAGGCTCCCCAATCTATATCCCGATTTCCTTGGGATAAAGAGACGAGGCCTCTTCAAAACATCCAACGCCCAATTTAGAGATTCCCCCGACCCTGCTTGCCATGTTGTCCTTCATCTGTCAATTACCTGAAAGATATGTTTAAAAATTCGTCAATATATAAATATTGGTGAGTTCACAGGTTTTAGTTTAATAAAACTTTATCTCATGGGAATTTCCTTGTTATGACAATTTATAGGAGTTGCAAGTTCCTACAATTCTACTTGAGCCTATAACCAAACCAAGACAAATAATAATGCCCCGCTCCAAGTCGTTACTCGGTATTCCTACGACTTGATTTCAGAATACGTGCACCCCAGGCATACGCCGATGCATAATCGACGCTATCGATTAGGGGTGGGCCTTGTCAGGCACCAATAGTAATATCCAAATATTCCTTCGGTTTCACTTTCCGGAATTAATGATTATAGTAGAGAGGTCTCAACCCCGAGTGGCGATCACAACTCAAGTATCCAACCCGTCAAACAATTCCCAACATATCTTTCCCCCGTAAAAACGTTAAATAGTTTAGCAATGGGGCCGTGAGACTCACCTGAAACTGTGCTCGGCTCAAAGAAGAAAATAGCAAATTTTGCGGTCTCGCACCTACAAACGTCCTAGGCGTATAAGTCACTACACCTATAGTGCATGTGCCTTGGCAAGTTGTACACCCAACTCCCCGACCACGTATTATCCCAATTCCCGTTTAATTAGTCTTGTATCCTAGGTTCATTGGCGATGGATTACCCTTTTCTTACAAGTCATATATTATTCTGGTTAATACTCTTTGTAACTTGTATACTATTATTCTCGACACGACTCTACCCAACGTATAATTATTTTCCCATTTAAATAATTATACTTAGGATCGTTTCGCGCGATATAATATGATTTCTTATTACCCGACCCGACTCACTTTGCCGCATATTTATTTTCCCATTCAAATAAGTATGCTAAGGTCTTGTCGTTCGGTAATATATTCTTAACGCCCAACTCGACTCACCATGCCGTACATTTATTTTCCCATTTAAATAAATATACTAGGATCTTGTCGGTATTCACATGTTCGTAGATATACTTCACCTACTCGTCTCGGTTTTCCTTCTCGCATATCTATTTTCCCATTCAAATAGATATACTAGAATTTTGTCGAGACGAGCATGTGTACATATACCAATGTGTGAATTTTCCTTGTTAAGTCCATACGTCGTTTAGCGTTTTTAATTCTTTACGTTATGTTTTCTCCCACGAATATTCTTTCTAACACTTAGGAAAGTGTTACATAAGTTTCACCCTTGTTATATATATTTTATTTCTTAAAATATATATATTTTCATCTTGCCGCAATGGCATTCTTTTCTCATTTGTCCGTTTATCTGTTATCGTTAGTTCATGTGACTAAGTCCGTTAGTTAGCTTTTTTCCACATTTTCTTTCAATATGCGTTCTATGGAAATATTATTCATACTTCCAATTCCGAACGTATATTACTTGGAAAAATATACCTTTGTATTTTTAGCCTAACTTGTTAACTTGTATCCCAAAAATGCTTCCGATACTTTTATATTCCCATTTATATAAAAGTATCCATTTTTGTACAAGTTTTCCCAAGTCTTTACTCATATTTTATAAAATCTTTATTTTATAAAATCCTTGAGTTAACTTAACCTCCTATTTTTATAAAACTTCTATTTTTATAAAAATACCTTTTTCAATAAATACACAAGTAGGTTTCTCATGTTTACCAAAACTATACTTGGAAAAACTATTATTTACGTTTTTGACATCAAACTTTCCGTGAACACATTTTTTGGACCAAAGTTTCTAAAATACTTATTTTAGTCCCTCGACTTTCAAGTTTACTATATTTGTCCCTTAGCTTAAAAATGTTACCTTTACCATCCTAACTTCCAAAGTTAGTATTCTTCTTCCAACTAGTGGACTTTGAAGAATCATATTTTTCATGTTTGGTTATTTTTACACCATTTCACTTTTAATAGTCTTTTATTTCATTATTGATGCTATTAACATGTGGGTTTTATGTTTTTATCCAATATATCAAATTTTCACTCATCCAAGTGAGTAGACTTTGAACATGTAACTTTTTCATCCATGATCATCTAACACATTCTAATATATTTTTGACATTGGTTAGTCATTTTATGATGATTAAAACCATCTTTTATCATATTCAAGTTTTTCTCAAAAATCATACCCAAATCATCAACTTGCTAAGTGTATGTACATATCTCTACATTTTCTTGAAATATCACATTATTAATATCAAATCCATGTTTTATCCATATTATTATTCTTCCATTTTCATCTTGCAAGATACATTAAACCTTAATATTTCAAAACTACATTCTACCCATCAATGTACAACTTGCTCATAAGAACACATAAGATGAACATTAACAATCAAAACAAGGTTAAACTTACTACTAGCTCAAGGCTAGGGAAGACAAAAACCTTGGATTGGATGGGGTTTAGTGTGTTCTTCCAAAGGGTTAAGCTCCAAGCTCTTGAAACACACAATGGGGTTTTGAAGGATAATGATCTAGAGATGATTTGGTAGTGTAAAATTTGTAAGATAAGTGTGTATGGATGGGTGTAATGCTACGGCCAAGGGGAAGGAAGGAGAAGAAGTTTTTGATTTTTGATCCAAGTATTCTCACTAGTTTGCTTATAATATCCTCTTCCAAATCTTTCCAAGATCACCCAATATCTTATCTTAGATTATGGAAGATTCAAGGGATTATGTAAGATTACAAAAAAAATCTATGGAAGATTATAAGAGGGTGTTTGGCCATGGATTAGAGAGAGAAAGAAAGGGATTTGGTGATTTTTCTTACCCAATGTAATCCCATGCAACCTCATGATTAGTAATAATCTTAATGATTTAATAAGATAACTCAAGATATCATCCACTTGGGTGGGCCATAGGCCGGCCCCAAGGGGTGTTTTGGTGGGGTCCACTTTGCTAAATAATCCCCATTATTAGTTATGTTTAATCCCCTTTCGTTCGGGTACCGTCCGGGTATTTTTCGAGTTTTTATCGCGCGTCCTCCGGATATTAAAAATACCTTTAATAACCCTTAAACATAGTCCGGTTTAAGCGTTGATAAGTTATTTAGGCTCTTGCCGGGTGAAATTATGAGTTATGCGCGTATCGGGTGCGGTACGCGCACTTTATTCGTTACCGGGAGATTTGTACAATAAGTTTTCACGTATGGCTTTGGGGTTCCAAAACTCATTATATTTTGTGAAATTATCTTTTATTTTATATTCCGGGTGTCCGGGGTTCGTTTCGCTTATTTAATTTTTACCTGGTAATCGCCAGTGTCCATACCGGATAGATTTACTTGCACATGATCCTATCATGTTTGTCATTAAACATATGCATTCCTATGCATTATTTGGGAATTGCTATCTTTCTAAGGCCTCTATTAAATAATCAACACATAATTGTAACTAATTACGTTAATTGCGTTTAATTAATTAGTACGGATTTACCTTAATTTTGCCGGTTGTTACAGTCTGAGATTGAAGCTTACGCAGCTAGACACAATGAGCAAGCGGTGTTGTGCCCGGATTTGCACACACAGGAATACAGGAGGATTGAGCATTATATTTTTGGGTTAGTGCCGGAGGTTTCGGGATTGGTAGCTGTGGGCAATCTCATTATGTGACTTGCCGGTATGTGAATACGTGTTTATATATGTTAAAATAGTGTTTAACGCGCCAAAAACCCAACCCAGAATGCTATAGGCGATTAGGCACCAATAGGTTGCCTAATCGCCAGTATTATAGGCGATTGGGAGAGATTAGGGGCGATTGGAGCTCCTAATCGCCAGTATATAGGCGATTAGGATTCCTAATCGCCTAATCTACTCTCCTACTTGCCTGACTTGTTGTGCACGAGTTAAAACACTTATAAATACAACCCTTGACTCCCCAAACACCCTTAGTGCAACCCTAACAGATCCTAAGCCTCCCACACACCTCAAAACACTTCTGGAACTCATTTTGCTTCAAAACTCACCATTTCCAAGCTAACACACCTTTCTTTGATAAAATCCAAGGTGTGTTCTTCATCCCAAACCTTTGTAATGTTATTGTTTTGGTTCCCCAAAATTCCAGACCTTGTTTTGCTAAGTATGTGTCTTTAAAAACCTTTGAAATGAGTTCTAAAACAAGTCTACACCATAATACTTGCTATATGTGAAGTATTTATGCATATGATGATTTTTGGTGGTTATAACATGAATGTTTCTATGAAATTGATGTACTTCTGATGTGTAGGAGTTATTAGGATGATTATCTAAGGATTTGAGCTATTGTTATAGTGTTTTGATGAAAGTATGCATTTTGACCCATTTAGATGATTCTTGAAGAATTAGGATGTTATGATACGATTCAATGCTTGTTTGTTGTTAGGAATCACACTAGAATGATATTATAACAAAGAGATGATGATTTGCAAGTTGTAGGAGGTGTAATCTGGTCTTTGCCATTTAAGGAAAGATTTCATAGTTAATGAAACCTAGTACTTTGCCATTTTTGGAAATAATCGCACCGAGGTCGTTAGAGCAGAGATAAATTGGGGGTTTTTGCTTGAAATAGGTTGGTTAATGGTTTAGGTTTGATGTTGGGTGTTTTACATGTTTCGGATCTGATTTGGAGGGTTTAACGCGTGAAAATGCGGGACATCACTACAGGGGGCGAATAGGATTCTAATTGCCTGATGTATTAGGCGATTACAGTCTAATCGCCTGATGTATCAGGCGATTAGCACCCCATTCGCATGTTGACTTCCCCTATTCACCAGTTGACTTTTCCAAATTGCATGTTAGTTCCCTAATCGCGTGTACTGCTGTCGTAAGCGTATTTTGACATCCCGGGACATGATTTGACACCTAGGAACATGAAAGGAACCCCGGGATACGTCCAATGACTTGGTAATACGTGTTCGGACTTATTTATGTGTTAATTGAGCGTTATGCTAGACTAGGTGAACTCCTGCACGTGTTAAGTGTTTAATTGCATATGTTGCATGATGTCTTGTATTCGGCTAACACGTGAGATGTCGGGTCACCAATGGGGTGTCGAGTCTTGTCTGGTACGGTCGGTTTAACAGTCAAAGGTGTTTTCAAACGTTTATGGTTATGGTCTGGACATTCGGGGACTAGTTAACCTGCGGGTTATTAGTCCGGATACTTATACACATCTTATGATAGGTCGCCTCTATTTGGGGCTATCATAGCATAATTACTTAACTGTTTTCAAGTAACGCAATATAAGGTGAGTGTCACAGCCCCACTTTTACTGTTTTGCTTTCGGGGGAGAAACATGCTACTTGCTTACTTATTAAAGGTCATGTTATACTATGGTTACTTCATGTTACTATACGGCTTTTACGGAAAGTCCCAGGGGGAAACCATGAATGTGCGGGGATGCACAACAAGGGAAATGTGGATAGATCTATTGGGCCTCACAAACCCCACCCGACGGCGGGGATGCCGGGCGGGTGCATATTGTCTCTAACTCTCGGGTTATCGAGGCATCGGTAACCCAGTCAATCTGGGCTGGATTCAACATTAATACATGTTTAGTAATGGGTTCCCAACCATAGTAGTAAAAACACTTAACGTCTAGCTAACGTTCTTATAACCTAGTAATAACAGGAATGTTCTTTTCAAACTTATAACAACTCTTTTATTAAATAAAAGCTGTGAACTCACCAGCATTATATGTTGACATTTTTGGCATGTTTTCTTAGGTCGCTAAGGTAGCAGTTAATGGACTAGGCGCACGGAGTCTTGCACAGCGTCTAAAGTTTTGATGCATATTAAACAATGTCTTGTAAACTATAATATGCCTTTTGGTTGTAACAAGAAATGCTTCCGCTGCTGGTTTACGGCTCAAAGCATGATGTTTTGGTTTTAATATATATATGTATGCATGTTTGTTGTTTGTTTATTGTAATCGTTGACTGGGATCCTGGTGTGTCATGCGCCTCGCGGTAAAACCCCGCATGTGAAATTTGAGGGTGTGACACACCATCTCTGGCTAAAAAATACCAACCACATATGAATTAGTCTCCACAAAAATGAATCAATCACCACCCCAACCCTACCACCACAAACCCCAAGTTGTATAATAAATGACTAAACCATGTGTTCGGTTTTACATTGGTGTAAAACCACCTTACACCACCACCCTTGCACTTTACGCCATCACACCAAACAACCGTCACCTACCCCCCCCCCCCCCCTTCCAAAAAAAAAAAAAAAACCAGCCACCACCCAACAACAAGAACCAACAACATAAACAACTGCCGACTACCCCCCCCCCCCACAACAACCACCATCCTAGACAACCACCATCCTAGACAACCACCATACCCCCAGAGCCATACCCCGTCAAACACGTGAATAGACAACCCAGACAGCCACCCAGAACCACCACCACCATAGTCCGTCGCCTTCACCCAAATTTAAGTTTTAGCATATCGATCTTGAAGAAATTTGATGGAGGGGTCTTCGTCTTCATCTTCATCAGAGAGGGGGGGAGGGAGGGAGAGAGAGAGAGAGAGAGAGAGAGAGAGAGAGAGAGAGAGAGAGAGCACGGGTGTGTGTGTATGTGTGAGAAGATAATAGTTTTAAAAATAAGAGAGAGAGTGTATTATTATATATGAGTTGTCATGATTGATGTTTTAAAAGTGACTAAATTGTCCCTTTTAAGGTGTGTAAACTGTTTGTTGAGCCCGTTATTAAAAAGTATATTGTGGTGAGATGTCACATTCTTATTGGATGATAGTGGTTCTCAAGTTCTCTCAACTTAAACAAGTTCTCACATGAACCTGATCCTAATGTGTTATCTATATCTATACTATATTATAATGCATTAGTGAGGGGTATTTTAAGATACCAAAAAGTTAAGAACTAATTTTTCATTAACAACCCTAAAATGAAGGTAAAATAGTCATTCATACATTATTTACACTTTAATACCTTATCTTATTTACCTTTTAATTCCCTAATTTTTTGTTAGTAATTACATTTTCCTCCCCTCCCCTACAAAATTATAATTTCTTTTATTTAATTCTATCATAACTTTAAAACTATTATATTTTAAAAACATTCGAATATACCATGATGAGCGGCTCATTTTTGTCGACGTGTCGGTGTTTGTCGTAATCAATACCGATGTGTGGATTGAAATGTACAACAAAGAATGCCTTATGTACAAGTGATTATTGCATTTTATGTTTTAAATAATAACTAGATGAAATATAATATGGATTTATTATTAATATGGTTGTTGAATCATAACACTATTTCATGATTAAGTAAAACTAAAAATTGTAAAATTGAATTTCGTATTAAATACTGTTCCGCCGAATAATGAAAAATTCACATAAATCAAATGCAACGATTTAAAAAACCAAACAGGGCACTCGAAATCTACATATTGGCTTTGGTGATTCTTAAAATATGATAATGTTGTTAAACATTATGGTTCATCCTTGCTTTGACAAACAAATAATTTGTCACACAGTAACAAAACTGCAACACAAGACTGGGCTCTAAGAGTGCTTTATCACGTTTGTTACAGATAGCTTCAATTGTAGTACCCTATTTAAATAATCAACATTAGCAATATGTGCATATGTATATGGGTATGCATGCATATATTAACAGGTATACACATAAATATAATTAACTAAAAGAAATATCATTAAAATTTTAAATAAACATAACTAGCTAAATATATAAAACTTTAAAATAATTAAGTTTAGAAAAAATATAAAAATGCATTGTAGATATTAATTATAGGTAAATTTCTTTTAAAAACCTCAGCTGCATCAATTTGGTAGAAAACACATGATACATATTATATATCTATGTGATATGAACATCTATGTTAATAACAACAAAACTTCCTAATTTGAAGGGGTTCTTTTTAACAAAGTTTAAAAAAAAAAAAAAAAAAAGATAAACCCACTAATTTTTTACACTTTATTCAAAGATAAACAAAATTTCCTAATTTAAAGGGGTGGGAAAATAATCAATTTCAAAATTTAAATCATATGCTAACTTACTAAAGTTTAACAAAATTTCATAATTTAAAGGGGTGGAAAAATCATGAATTTGAAAATTATACCATGTGCTAACCTGCTAAAGTTTATTCTATAAATACATACTAATGCACACCTATTTCACTTGCTAAAATGCGTAGGCATGGATACTATTCAAAAGTTGAAGCTTTTAATGTTGTTATTTGTTAGTTTATGGTTTTCATTCGTCCCATTTTACTAATTATACCTTTTTATACATATCTTAATCATTTAAGTGTTAACTTCTTGGTTTTGCAGATTCATTTAGATGAAAAACATAAGTAGATGAACAAACCAATAGTCATACAAGCGTCTAAAGTAGCGTCTAAGGTTGTATTTATTAATGTTTAATTTTTTAATATTAACATTACTGTTATTTTATGTGGTATATTGTATGTGTTTTATTGCAAGACAATGGCGATAATAGTGTTAAGATTATTTGCTATGGTGCAATGTTTAATCCCTACAATTATGATCTTCAACACGAATTTAGTGAATAGGTAATATCAACATTTATTTCATCTTCTATTAACTTGTTTATTAAATATTTTTAATTTATTTTAAGGATTAGATGCATGAAATTAATAGGAAGAGATCCAAGAGGCTCTCTTAATGAAAATGGAGTCAAGTTATTGATGAAGACAGTTCTGATGAAAATGACAAAAAAGACATATTTGATGACACTTTAGATAGGAGAAAACGGAGGAAACTTATCCTTACCAAAAGATGTAATAATCAAACATGGAGATATACAAGAAATTTCAGTGATCGTTCTTGATGACGAATGGTGTGTAGACAATATAGATGAGATCATGTAGACTTGGAACATGTATGACTAAATTGATCTCATGATTCAAGTAGTTCGCTAACTTTTATTTTTCTCAAATTTTATGTTTATCAATACTTATTTTTTCCTTTCGTATGTTACTTTATTTTATCAAATGTTTCTTAAAAGTACTTTACAATTTAAATGTTAAATCTTTTTAGTTACTAGACATGTGTAACGCTTATGACGTATATCCACCGCAATGAAGCTACAACAAAGACTATACGAATTTGAAATAAGTACTGAAATAAAAAGTGTCACTCCCGCCGCATCGCGCGGGTTCCCTACTAGTATCAATTAACTTAAATTAAATACTCTTTGCTATGCAAACCTAAGTAAATGAACTACTGGCCACTGAGGCTTTGGCCCAGTGGTGTGAGGGTGAAGGTGTACAAGGTGAGATTAGGAGTTCGAATCTCCCCACAGGTGATAAGGGTGATTATTAAGGGAATATTAGGTGAGGATGTAATTAGCCGTTAAAAAAAAAAAGTAAATGAACTATTTTTTTATATATTCATTATTCCTTTGTTCATAACAGTTTAATGTGCTTTAGTAAAATCTGAGGCAAGTGTATCATGTATGTTTAACAAACTCCTACATTAGGTTCTCCAATCAAGAAGAGAAGTTGGCCTCTCATCCACATCATGTGTTTTACATGGAAACAGTCTAGAAGAAGCATACCAGACCATCTTATGGTGAGGGCTTTCTTATCCCGTTTAATAACAAAAGTTACATATTCAAGCCACTTAAATGAATGACTTATTGGAGTATGTTGACACATTAATATTCCTGAAGAAGACACAAAAAAAGGCCTTTCGTGTTGTCTTCTTAATAGTCATGTGAGGTGTTTGGCAAGAAAAATATGATTAAAAGTGTTTAATGGTAAGGTGGCATGCTCAAGGAAGATTACAGTGAGATTAAAGTCCTGTCCCTTTTAGTGTCTAAAAATAAGTTGAAATGTTAATTTATGGTATATTGTAAGTTGAAATCATGTGTACTTTCACTACTTAACTAAAGCAATTAGATATGAAACCGTTACAAAAAGAAAAAAAAAAAAGAAAAACATCATTTTAAATAACACTTGATATTTCGTGTGAACCGTACTCTTCACAGACTTAAAACAATAGTTACGATGAAATCTCATATTTTGATACAACTTTTTACAAGGGTTAGGAATAGACCCTTTTATAAAAGAATAGCAATATACGACGGTGAATATAAACCGATTTAAGTTTAATAGTTTTAAAACGCAACAGAATAAATGATTTTATGAAACATAACATTATTTTAATTAAATAGATATTAAAAAAATAATGTACAACTATTTACTCTTATTTTTCAGCATTTTTTCCCATATTGTATTACACATGTAGTTTGACTTGTATTTTAATTACCTTAGTAATAAGATAAATATACGATATGTTATCACAATTTTTTTTAGAAAAAAACCGTTACATAGAGCTCTCACGAGTTCTCAACTCTAACGAGTTATCAACATATCCTTAAGTGTATGTTATATATTACAAGCAATAAATTTAAGGAGTATTGGATTTAAATAATGTCAATTATCAGCGAGATTGGTTGTCACAAGTCCCAACTAACAAAATATGTGTTGACGGTTTGACCTTTTACATATTGGCTACTAACAGACTATGACTGAAAATAATTTGTTCCATTATATAATCAGTCAGTATTTTGTTAATCATAGTCCGTTGGTGGCCAATATTTTAAAAGGTGAGACCGCAACACACATTTCGTTAGTTGAGACTGATGACGTTTAATTATTGATAGTTAAGATTATTTAAATCCAATAGTTAGTAAATTTAATAGTGAAACATGGACGATAACAACAAAAAGTTATGTATGTCCGAGCCTGGAAGTAGGTAAAGCAAATTTGTTTTCATGTTGGCGTAGTAATAAATAATAGCAATTGTGACGATGGCTATATTATTGTTAATACTGTTCTTATCATGATGGTTATTATAAACTCTTTGATAATCATGACAACTGAGTTGACCTCCAATCCAGGTATCGTGAAAATCGTTGCACATAGTTATATACTCATTACTCACCGGATCTCATTATTTTGAAGGTAATCATACTAAAGAGTAATGCATGACAAAAATTTAAATAAATATTGAAAAGCTATAAAGTTTATTTGTTAAAAAATAGATTAGAAGTTGTTTGTTTAACCATAGTGAGGTAACAATTAACAAGGTATGAATAATATCTATACTACTATATAGTGAGTTCTGGATGGGTAAGAAAGTCATTTTATAATTATCTATATGGGCAAAATTGTAATTTTATTATATTAACAAGACAATTTACTATACTATATAGTGAGTTCTGGACGGGCAAGAAAGTCATTTTATAATTATCTATATGGGCAAAATTGTAATTTTATTATATTAACAAGACAATTTTAATGCAACTATTAAATAGCTTTGTAGTAATTAAAAACAATAATTAACTTATGTTTTTTTTATTTTAATTTTATTTTCTCATAACTTATATAAATACATATACCTTGTGGTTAAAATAGTAACTTGACAACAAAACAAGTTTTAAACTTGTATGTACAACCACTTACAACATCCCAGGAGTAAGACACGTCTCTTGGATTCTTTCAAGACGTCAATTCTGATCACCCGCATCTTTGACTTTTCAATTTCCCTCACTTTCAAGACCAATTGAATGAGATTCGATCGCGAATTGAAGGAGTAATTACCCTCACATTAAATATATGAATTTAATCGGCCCATTCGTTTTAATCGCTTGTTCTTATTTTTCCGAAACCTGCACACTTCGATTTGATCGTCTCTCTTCCTCTTCTTCTTCTTCAAAACTTACGAACTTCCATTCAATTGTTATTAGTGTGTAATCATTTAGAAAGTATTGAAGGAGGCCATCGGAGGATCAATTGGTACACAACATGCTTGAATCAAGTTACAGCTTACTTACTTCCATTGTTTTTTAATCAGGTTTTTATTTTAAGTTATTGTTAGGATTTTCACCTCGATCAATGTAATCTGTACTATATGTCGAAATATTGCTTTTGTTGTTTTTTTATGTGGTTTTGTTTGGGTATTGATACTCGCTCGGTACACGGTGCCATAAGTACTTGAAAAAATATGATATGTCTTTTTATAGTTTGTGTAACATTTGTTATCTATCAGCCTTTGATTTTGATGAGTTTTTTTCTTCAGGTGTTTCACTTCGATATTGAGGAGAACATAAGGGGTCGGTTTCTTAGGGGATGCATCGTTGTTTTTATGGTTTCCTTAAGTTTCTTCAACTCAAATGTGCTTTAAAATGTTTATTTCTTTGTTTGTTGTTTCATTTAAGTTTCTTCAACTCAAATATGCATTAAAATGTTTCTTTCTCCGTTTGTGTGTGTGCATATTTAATGAATCACCATGTATGAAGAATTTGAAATATAGATGGCCCAGTTTCCATGAGAATTTATAGAGGATAAAAAAAGGAATGTGACATTTTGAGAACATTGTCAATCTTTATAGTCTTACTCAATGAGGTTTCTAAGTAGAAAAAGTATATATAACACAAATGCTTGATAAGATGGGATCCTTTTGTCCCAAAATAGATCCAAGCTTTGACTGGCCGCAATAGTTTAAGTCTTCAAGAAGGACGCTTGATTGTTAGTCCAAGACCTAGAGTACTCTTATAGTAAAAGTAAATAGGTGAGGGGGCTTGTGGATCACATTATTGACAACTAACCTGAGACATGTGGAATGTGCTATTAAGGGAGTGGTTACTTTTAATTTATGTGTATTGAAAAAATGTGAGCCTTTTTCTTAATATTAACGGTTGTATTTACATTGCGGATGTGGATATAAACAATAGCGGATCTCCATATGGGCCCAACCAGGTCCGGCCCACCCAGCCTTTTCGCTTCGTAGTGTAAATTTTACCGAAAATTTTCGAAAATTTTTATATATATTGAATCCGGTCGTACCAGGTTTTACGTTCAAGATCCGCCATTGGATATGAAGCCCCTCTCAAGTAATTTGCATCAATATTTTTATCACGATGAGCTCTAATCAGCGTTCTAAACGTGATCTAATGTTGTAACAGATGTGATCAACAAAAAAAAAACTTTCTTTCAATGATTCGAACTTTATAACACTTTGTAATGAACTTAAAAAGAATATAAATTTCGTGCAGCACCCACTAAATTACATGTCTTGAAAGTGTAAATACATATATTACATAATCATCGGAAAAGTAGTTTTGATGGTTAAACACTTTTGTTTTTGTTATTTTGTACAAAATGAAGTGAGTGATGGCCTATTTGTTTGTCTGTTGGCATTTGACACCTCTCACAAAGAAGCACCAACAAAAAAAAAAATCCTCCTTATTCATGCATTGATTTACACTTTGCTTCATATGCTTGAAATTATAATTTTTTATTTGATTTGCTTAGCATGTCATCATTCGTCTATAGATTTCGTAGTGAGTCACATGTTTTTTTACCCTGATTATCACACCTACTTCAAGTCACTGGTTCCTCTTCACAAGATCCTTGTGAAACAATTGAATTTACTTGATTGTGTTCAGGTAGATAAAACATTTCCATTCGCTAAATTTGTGTTTCAGTTGTTTAGATTAATATTTTCTTTCTATCAAAAGCCTATGTTTCATATTGGTATGATTTGTTTACAACTGTTTTTTATTTATTTATATGGTTGTGTTTTGATTTTAGTGATACCCTTTTCTCCCATTTCCTGTACTTCTTTATAAGTGTGTCCCACTAAATTGCTTATTCTTTTGTTGAATCTACTTGTTATACCGGGAACTTGATTTTCTTATTATTGCACTTTTGTTTTCCTTTTTTTTTTTGGTCTTGGGCGTGAGCCTTTTTTCCGCATTGTGCTTAGGAAACATAGATCCCTTATTGTCTTGTGACTATTATCATAACACTAGAGGGTAGAGTTAACTGATGTCAATCAGTCGATGTATACTTAAGTTGGATGAGGAAAGATGGCATATAGTTTAAAAAAAACATACATTTGAATGTTATTGTTGCTTATGCGTATTATTAACATGATCATATGTGTGCTTTAATAGTTAGTTTAGGTGATACATGAACTGCAATAAAATACACACTTCTTTGGAAGACATGAATTCGGAAATAAAGTTTTTGTCAAGAGGAGTCTAGAAACGAGCAACAATGAGTTCAACTACAAATTATGTTATGTCTAGAAACGACCAACAACATCTAAAAATTATGTTACAACCACTATTCTTATGTCATGTATAATCGTTATAATATTTGTTACACCCCGAAACAACATATTATGCATCCTCAATCCGACAACCAAATCAAAATACCTGCAAACCTAGCTAACCCCGCCGCAACGCGCGGGTTCCTGCTAGTAAGAAAATAGATAAAATTGTTATGAATCTATCAATTAAAGTGACTCTCCACATACATGGTGACTCTCTATATACTTAACTCCCATGTTACATTACTCTTGTACTACTCTAAGATCTTATAAATAGAGGCATTTGTATTTCATATTGTAATGAATAAATAGAGTTATCTCATTCTTTATTCTCTCTTTCTCTATGTTATCTCTATTATCTTGTTATCATATTTATATAACTTGTATTATAGTTGCTAATAGACCGTTGTTCTACAACACGTTATCAGCACGAATTGCTTTTGGAGTGAATCATATTATGATAAGGTAACTCGAGTTTGTTTCAAACAAAATCCATATCGTAATTCATACAATATTGGGTTATGTTAGAGATTTTTTTTTCATTTGCCGAACATTAGTTCTATTGCAATTCCTATAACCTTTACTATCAAAATAAGATTTCTAAAAAAAGAGATTTTCTAACACATTGAAAAGCGTGTTAATAAAACTGAAAAATGCTTATGCTCTTTTAAGTAAAATTGGTATATTATTAATTTGTACTAGTGGGAATGCCCGCGCGTTGCAGCGGGTGTCCTGACTAATATCAGATTATATTATGATGTATGTTATGAAACACCAACCATTCCTACAATTGTTAAAGGAGTAGGTGTCAACTCATACGTATTAAAATGGCAAAGTTAAAAAGTATTAGGGTTAGAGGAAACATATCAAACCTACCTTATGTTGAATTAATACAAATTCAATAATCATAGTTTGTAAATTTTTTAGGGACCCAACTAACATATGTGTAGATGGATCTTGTTTTGGAACAACCAAATGGAGTGGCCATTGGGTTAAAAGAACCAGAGACAGATTAAACAATTAAAAAACTAATAAATTTTGATCATTAATGGAAAGCTAACGTACTGCTTGTATAGAATGAGGCAGCAATATTACTGTTTGTAGGTATAAGACGTGTAGGTATAATTTGTGTCGCCTATGAGTGCTCCAACTTCAAAATGAGGAGGCAATATTACGGCTTGTATAGAATCAAGTGATGTTATATTCTTGTTGTCGAAGAAAAGAACAAAACGACCATGGTAGCCTTCCCATTTTGAAGTTGCAATGAAAGGAGGAGGGTAGCATGGGCGAAGTATTCAATGGGCCAGGGGTGGCCCTGGCCCCCCCTGTTTTTTGGCGCAGTGGTTGAAATTTGCGATTTTCGTAGGTAAATTGAGTCCGGGTTGAGTCCGGCCCCCGCCGATTTGCCACTACCGATCAGAAAAAATTGAGTCCGGCCCCTCCCGATCCTTGAACCAAGCTTCGCCACAGGAGGGTAGTATTGTAAAAGTGAAACACGACCTTCTGTTCTTGCTATTTCTTGTACAACAAAGTGCAAAAAGTGTCTTTTTTTCCATCGATACCCTTCACGTCTATGAGCTTGAGGAGTGTATCCAGCCTAAAGGCATGAGCGCCCCCACGGCTTGTTTCAGTATCAGTCAGTTCCAAGCCATCAGCACAGCTTCTAGAAGCTTTATAAACATCCTGCAGTTCCTAAGTTGTTAATGTTGACAAGCTGACTGCGAAATCCAACAAGAAAAAAACCTTCAACGCTTTTAAAAACTACAGGTGCCATGATGTATGGTCAGTAACGGGTCATAAAGGGTCCGTAGTACCGTACTTAAACGAAGAATTTTCAAAATGGTTGGAAACGGGTGAGGTTGCGATGACCCGCAATATGAATATAGTTAGTACGTTAATTGTGGTTTTATATTTTTGAGATTGTTTGCATTAAAAATAGAGGTTGGTCGATTTTCAACGTGTTCAGACCCATTTCTTTTTAGCTACATTTTTAGTTTGACCCATTTGAAAATAGCACAAGCGAAATCAACAAATTGCAACCTGTAGTAAAATGGTTTTCATGACTTCCAGTGTTGGCAACATAAACATGTTGAACAAAGTTCAGGTTGGGTCAAAACAAATCGATATACATATAGGATGGGACGTTGACCAAAAAACATTTTTTGTACATTTATTCAAATATATGTAATAAATAAATGATATGCTAAATGTGATTTTAGAAATATTATCATACAACATTAACCTAAAATATTTGAATAAGTTGATTTAGGATTTTGTATGCATTAAACATATACCTTTTGAGGTCTACTTGATCAGTTTCATATAAAATAACATCTAAATCAACTCCTATACACACACGCTGGTCAAAACCGACACATCTAACGAAATCCGGATGCAAAAGAGCGAAAAATATATACCTTAATCATCTCAAAAGAACCTTTAAGGTGTCAACCTCAGTATCAAAATTAGATATGTAAAGCATTGCATCTACCCTCTTGAATGTGAATGGAATATCAATAACCGCTAGGGGTGCAAACGAGCCGAGCTACTTGAGCTCGGCTTGAAAAATCTCGAAACGAGTCGAGCTTAAACGAGCTCGAGCCCGAGCCTAAAAACCAAGCTCGTTTAGTAAACGAGCCCGAGCTCGAGCTTTGCTTATCGAGCTCGAGCCGGCTCGCGAGCCTTAATGAGCCCACTATTTATGTAAATTTTAATTAATATATTAAATATGTTTTATATATAATAATTAGTATTTATAAAACTATGAATAAATAACCAAAATATATATAAAATAAGTATTATAATTAATATAAATTGATTAATAACTAATAAACGAGCCGAGCTCGATCTTTATGAACAATGCTTGAATCGAGCCGAGCTCTAGCTTTTATAACTTAAACGAGCCCGAGCTCGAGCCTGGTTGAGCTCGGGCTCTGGTCGGCTCGTTTGCACCCCTAAATTAACCGCTTTCAAAAACTTTTCAGTAGGATCAAACAATGCGCCATTCATCTCTTTCAGTCGAACTTCTTCCTCCATGGTTGGCGCCATTTTTAACAAGCTCCCCAATAGCTCGGAACCTTAACTATCAACATTACCTGTATAACATATGATGCAGACCATATCTAGCTGTTACCAAATAAATTCATTAAAACAATAACGTGCAAAAATGCCCCAATTCACCTCACTATAGACTTAATTAATACCCTTGTTGTCCTTTGTGTACATGTTCAAGATGTCCAAAAAACGATTTGTAAACATGGTCATCATTTTGAAAGCGCTTCTGCAACCGGAAAGGTAGGATAATTATGAGTTCTTATCCATGTGTATATATATGCAAAAACACATCAATACCTTGTTGGTGCAGAGGCAGATTAAGATTTTTGGGTTCTATCTTAATCCACTAAACCCCCTCAAAATATAACCTTACCATCATCACTACTGCCATATTGTGATCATACCCTATATTTATTGCAGCCTCCATCTTATCACCGGTTAATACCCAAATCTTACTTTCAGCATTTGCAGGTTTCTCTATGAATTCAGGAACCTTAAACCAACATAACATTGTTTAGTGAGGTTATGTTTTACTAATAACATTTGTGGGTTTTTGGCATACATTTGAAGGTACCACGACCCGTTAGCAACTCAGGGGTTGAGATTGACCATCTGCAAACACAAAAGGCATCCATTAGGTCTAGATCAGACCATATGTGTGTACATATCACAAAAAAACACCTAAAGTTCTAAACCAAAATGTATACCGGGGACAGTAACACAATAATTAAAAAACTTAGAAATAAAAACAATAGACAAATCACACATAGTAATGAATTAAATATACGCACACCTAATTTAAACAAAATTTGAAACTACTATGTCCATTTGAGTGAAGTTGCAATGTTAACAAAATATGAAGCTTGAAATAAAGGATGAAGCCTGAAGTAGTAACTGAATTGGAATATGAAGAGTGGTAACAGACTTCAATTGCCAGAACCTTCAATTGAGATTGATGGTTGAATTAATTAGAGGGCCAGGTACAATTGTGGGGGACAGAGATGGAAAATGAAGGGTAATATTATAAATTTGTTTTCATATTCTAAAGGATGAAGATGGTAAAATGTCTAAATTACCCCTATAAGTGTCTTAATTGTTACAATTATCCCCATTATACCCTTAAATTTCTTGCTTAAATATGTTGTACATGTTGCTTCTTAAGTTGTATGGAGGTGAAAATGACCATGTTGGCCATCACTCCTCCTTTATAATGTATATTATAGATTATATATCATGGCATGTTACATAATTAAGTCTCTACATCTTTGTGACACGATAAAGAAAGAAATGAAAATGAGGTTATTAATGAAATGATAGCCTATTTTATAAATTTAATTTAATCCCTTTTAGTATTATATTAAATTCGTATCTTCAATTTTTCATTCATAAAATAAATCGTTTCACATGTATTAACTTATCTTTTATACAGAACGTCTAATTTGCCTAATGTATTAATTTGATGTCAAGCAATCATAAAGCGTGTTTTATAGTCATTATAGGCTATTAATTGTCATTATAATAATATTATTTATCTCTTAAACATGAAACACCAATGTGGAATTAAAGAGACATTAGTTGCTAATAAAATTTATTCAATTTATTTGGTTTAAGCTAAAACATTAATAGCTTTTGGTTTTTTTTTGAAAGATTAATAGCTTTTGGTGATACAAGACGTCAAGATTATTAATAACGCCTTTATTTATCTTATGTCAAGATTAAGACAATCACATAATAGATGGGTAGCATATAATTGTTTTATATTATGGTATCTAAAATGTTGGGAATTGTATATAGTTTCTATGGATACCTGTGAATGTTAAATTCTTGCTTATATTTTGATATTTGAAATGTTTGTAATGAAAAGGCTATATATCTTGATAAACTAATACATAAATTATATGTTTTTCTTATAAATGATGAAACTTTATTTCACAAAGATTGTATGATAACTTGTTTTATTTGGTAACATGTTATAACATCATGTGTTAGATTATGTATACAATTGACTATCTTGTATTTTATATGTTATCATTTACTTAGCATTGAACTAAACAAATAAAACAAAGTTATGGTTTATTATCACTCTCATGAAAGATTTACATTTGACATCCAAAGTGTCATACACCTTGAATCTCATTATCATGTTATAAAAGGTCGTAAGATGTTGGGCCAATAATATTATAAGACTTGGACATATAATTACTTCTCCATGGATGTTATGTGAAGAAAAGTTTATATATGACGGAAATTGGATAAAACAAATTTTGTTTGTTTGTCAAACCTCAAATATGCTCTTGAAGTAGCAATGCCATTAAAACTGGGCGAAAGGTTTGAAGTGACTTTATATCCGTCCAAAACATAAAGGAATGAATATCCATGAATGTTTTCAGATTCTATCTCATTCCCTGAAGTGAATGTGATGCTATAATAATGGGTGTAAAAATCGTGATTATGGCAATTGTAATAAATTCTCATGTTTCTCATGTTAGTGAGATCAACTTTGTTAATAATATGATGATTACAAAATGAGTGTTAAAAGGTTATGATCATAGTAAATGGGGAAATTGTAATGATCATCATGTTGATAATAAGATCAACAATGTTAATATTGAAATCGACCACAAGAAGTGGCACACTAAGGAAGTAATTATACGAGAATAAGATATATTATTCTCTCGTATTTCTTGTCATGTATTAGACAAGAAAGAATGCAACGTGTCTAATAATTTGTCACATATGAGATGTGCTCATGAAGTGACCATATAATTAAGAGAGTATGAAAAGTTTGAAAGCATCTCATATTCTTGTGATCGAGTAAATAATGAAGAGTTATGAAGCTTGTTTCGTTTATACTCAATTCCCTGAAGTGAATGTGACTACATATTGATCATTGTAAAGGTAATGATCATGGAGATAATTGAGAAATTTGTAATGATGAGATCGACCATTTGGAATTGTAATGATGGTCATGTTAATAATGAGATGATGGTCTGAAGATTCCATGCGTACTCTTATATCTTATTTTTTGTATTACATACGTGCAAGTAATACATATTCGATCATAAACTAGAAGTTTAGTTTATGGATCATAATTATTTAATTAGTTGGCATAACCGGTAAGACCACACTGAGTCGATGATGATGTGAACATAATGAAGAACTTAAAGATTCTTCAGTCTGAGTTGCTCTTAAGCGAAATTATATATTTGGAATTGATTAAAGGATACACATATCCTAACATGATACCATTTAGTATTTAAAATCGATGCATCGTCTAAATAGTTATCAAGTGCACAACCTGAAGTTTGTGTGATATATGGCATAGCTAATAAGATATCAAGCACATTATTCCAAGATGGTATATTTGGTGAATTCAATTCCTAAATATTGAAATACTAGTAGCTTATGTTTATACACATATTGCTTTCATTGAGATGATCACTAAACGTCTACTATTGATTGCAACGTCAATGATCATGAGAGCAAAAGTTCATGCTTATATTTGATTAAATGTGATTTTACATGCATTAACATTTATTCACATCAAGCCAATACGTGGTAATAGTTTCTCCCCATTATAGTTGGTTTTAGGTCAGGAACCAAATATTGCCCATCTAAGATTTTTTGTTGTGCGACATATATTGATATTGGTCCACCACGACGCATGGATATGGCACCTTAAAAGGTGATTGGGAATATATGATGGTTTATAGAGCTTTCAACAAGAGATTTATTTACATCTCAATTAATTGATATCCATATCAATGGATTAACATTCCCAACATTAGGGGGGAGATAAAAGGCAGTTGGTAATAGAAATGAGTTAGAATGAAATATCATTGATCCTCGTACTAAACAATGTGAACCAGAAGTTTAAAGGATAATTCATTCACAGAGATTAGCGAATTAATTACCAGAAGCATTAACTGACCTAAATATGATGAACAGCTAATCAAGTCACATATACCAACTGTTAATGCTCCATTTAAGATGAGTGTCCAGGAAGGACAATCATATATTGGCAATAAGCCTACTGCATGCCTGAAGCATGGTAGACTAGTCGATTCCAAAGAATAAAAATCCTCGAGAAATTGGAGCAAGTAAGAAAGATGGTCAAAAGGTCTCCTAAAGAGACATTAGACATGATGGTTCCAGAAGAACCTCATGTACCTGAAAATAAAAAGATCTCATTATATATTATCATGTCTACGAAATGTATGGAATCGAAATAAAATCGACGTCGTCATAAATTTTATGTAATGTAGCGCTTAAAATGAGGATCAAGATTTAAAATCTGCCTACGAATGAATACAAAGAAATAATTGGCCAAAATGAAAAGACGCAAATATGGCAGAGTTGAATTCTCTATTGAAAAGAAAAGTTTTGGACCAGTATTCCATACAACAAAAGTTGTAAAACATATAGATACGAAAAAGGTCTTTTGTGCGAATCAACATTTGAAAAGAAAATTATATAAGGTAACATTGGTGGCACAAGAATTTCGCAAAGACCCATAAATGATTATGAGGAGACGAATTCTCCAGTGGTGGATACAATGATTTTTCATCATGTTATTAGTCTGGTAATGCAAAGAGAGAATTGAATGCGTCTAATAAATATCATGATTCACTTGACACTGAAAGTTTACATGAAAATAATTGATGAAGGATTTAATGTGTCAAAATCTTGTGATGTAAGTTCTCGAGAACATTATGATCGGAATAAACAAATTCAATTCTGAATACTTTATGTTTTATATGATTGAATTGAATATAAGTGGAACTCCTCATGAGTATCCTAAAGCAACCGAGTGCTTAAAAGGTAATATGAAACATCGCAAGATGTAACTATTGTGCACCAATACACCACAGGTAATAAACTAAACCTGACGAGTATGATACTTCAATGTATAAGAATGGTACAATATTTATTGGAGAAATAGATGTTATTGTTTTTCTAATCGAGGAGTGAATGCACTTGCGTAATTGGTCAAGATGGAAAAGTCCTTGGTGGATTGATGATGCCTGCAGCATTGATATCAATACCTTAAGAAGTATTATGTAAAGGTAATAAGGGGGTTGAGTGTTGTAAAACTCATGAGATATCACGATAAAGAGCAACATAACTTTGATAGTATTATCCAGCTTTTATTAAAAGTTTTCTTTTAAAAGTTTACTCGCAGTTTACATTGATAATGTCTGAGCATTATCGAGGGACTCTATAGAACTTTTAAAAGGGGGATTTTTGAAAGTCCTTGACATAGTGCACTTGTTGCTTGACCTACAATTCGAGTATATGTGTAATGATATGTTTACCAATCCATCAAAGTATATCTTGAAAAGATGGTGGGACATTTTACAATGGACATAGCTCATACTTAAAGTGGATTAAAGGTTGTCCAATTGATTGATATGGAAAATTATTCATTTCATCTCCTACCAAAGTAGATTCTCACTCTAGAAGTACCATAGTTGAATATATATATATATATATATATATATATATATATATATATGCACATTAGTATATGTCTTGCTAGTTATGCATGATTATAATATCTTTCACTTGAACTTATTGCCACAATATAGCCTATGATAAGCAAGCAGACATTGGAATGAGTTAAAACAAATAGTACAGTTATGAATGATGTTTGATTTTATTTTTCTAACCCATGAAAACAAGTTTGGTTAGTCTTGTAGATGTTGAGAATGTAACACAACAATAGTAGATCATATGATAATTACTTTCGAGAGGAGGTACCAGAAAATCTCATATGAAGATTATGCACCATTGCTCAACATAAAGGATTGTACTTCAAGGGATCGAGCAACATTTCATTAGCTACGGAAGCTTTAAGAAACTTTCAAGGAAGATTGACACATGTTACTAAAAGACTACATATTCAAATGAGGGGGAGTATCATACAAGTTGCACTCTTTTTCCCTTAACTAAGTTTTGTCCCATTGGGTTTTCTTAGTAAGGTTTTTAATGAGGCAACACATCTGATCCAGAAGTATCAGGAAGAGTAATACGCCCTGCACTCTTTTTCCCTTAGCGGAGGTTTTGTCCCACTGGGTTTTCCTGGCAAGGTTTTTAACGAGGTAGCATCACAAAGCGTATTAAAAGAATGATATATTATTTCATGATGTGGATAGTCATGGGGGAGTGTTATGAATCTATCAATTAAAGTGACTCTCCACATACATGGTGACTCTCTATATACTTAACTCCCATGTTACATTACTCTTGTACTACTCTAAGAGCTTATAGATAGAGGCATTTGTATTTCATATTGTATATTGAATAAATAGAGTTATCTCATTCTTTATTCTCTCTTTCTCTATGTTATCTCTATAATCTTGTTATCATATTTATATAACTTGTATTATAGTTGCTAATAGACCGTTGTTCTACAACAAAAATCATTAATTTTTTTCTTGTCTGTATTGTATCAAATATAAAAAAGAAAGCGACTTCTCATCAATGCAGAACTTTAGCCAATTTTTCAATGAGTTGAATAATAAGACTGGGTCCGTTTATTGATGGATAAATGGAATATCAATTGATCATTAAATAAATATAAAAATGTAATTTATGGTTTAAATTGGAGAAGGTTTGCAAGCATTTTTTGACAATCTAATCGACGTTTTTCTAAAGATGAAAAGTATCCAATTATTTTTATAACTAGATCAATATAAATAGCAACTGTAAAAAAAAACTATTTAAGATGTTTTTGCATTCGAAAATGGCTTTGAAGACATGTTTTAGGAAATATAGGTTAGTGGAGCCGACAAGAAGAAACCCTTTAGACCATCCGTTGTGGGACGTGAGCGAGCTGACGCGAGTTACTGACTTTACTCTCAAGTAACCCCATCGCCTGTGCTCACTTGACCCTGTTGTGGCTAAGGGTGAGCAACGGCGCGACCTGTGCTCACTTTCTCCCATTAACGCACGCGAGCACCATCGCGTGTGCTCGCGCCGGATTGAAACCTTGCTCGTGCCAGGGCTTACTCGTGGCTCACAACGGGCAGTCTTACTAATAGGTTTGAAAAGGGGCTCCACCATAGACATTTAGTGGTTACTAGTCACCATAACGATTTGTTAAATCTCACGTTATTCTACTTGTGTTTTCAAAATGTTGAACATGTTCCAATGCACTTTGGTTGTCTCTAAATCGACACATCATGTTTGAATATATGTCTCGTTATCATAATCAGGATTAGCTTTCCATTGCTATCTATGTTATTCAATTGATTGGACAACGTTAAAGGGTTACTTGATATTTGAACTTGTTTGTAACGGATACCACATTTTTTTTGAACGATCAAGGAATAAAAATCTGGCTACTTGGGGTAACCCAATTGCAAAAGCCGATCCCAGACGCCCACGACTAGGGCTACAAACGAACCGAACGAATACGAACATGGCCTTGTTTGTGTTCGTTTGTTAAGAAAAATACGTGTTCACAAAAAGTTCATGAACAATTACCGAACGAGATTTTCTGTTCATGTTCGTTTGTTAATTTTGTTTATGAACGCACATGAACACAAACGGACACAAAAAAAGTGTTCATGAACAGAAACAAACACAAACGACATATATTAATTTTCTAATAAAATCGAATTCACATACATACATGTATGTTTATTTATTTATTTGGGTTAAATAAATAAAAATAAAATAATATTAAGCAAATTATAAAAATTAAAAACCTTATTAAACTATCGAATATAAACAAACATAATAATCACGTTACCGAACGTTCACGAACATAAACGAACGAACGTGACCTATGTTCATGTTCGTTTGCTTAACAAAACGAACGAAATATTTTGTTCGTGTTAGTTCGTTTATAAACGAACGAACACAAACGAACTTCCCACCAAACGGTTCATGAACTGTTCGCTGAAAGTTCAGTTCGTTTGCAGCCCTACGTCCACGACTGCAGGCAACGCTAGGTAGCCAAGCCTACTATCTTCAATTCCGGAAATATACCCGTCTCCCAAAGGCCAACTGCGATAAAAGCTAGTTGATCGGGTTTGAAGTTGAGACATGTGACCTTCAGTCCAAATCTTCAGATCCTTACATCGTGTTTCATATCTATATATGTATTGTTTGTTGGTCAGTATAAGACGGGACCAAGATCCAACTCCCCGTTTTAACTTCAACTATAGTTAACGTGCTTAAGGATGGATGGTGTGGTAGAACATAGCATATTAGCATGTGCCCACAATCGAACCAATTAAACAAAGAGTAGCTAAGTCTATGTGACCAATTAAACAAAGAGTAGAAATAGGTTTTATAGTACTAAATGTACAAATAACTAGAATAATTTTCTTATGAATTGGAGCAATTTTATTACCATAGTTGGAGCGTAGAGTAATTATTAGTTTTTTTTTCTTCATATTATTACGCTATTACTAGAGTACTAATAATTACACTATTTCCAAAAGAAATTACTCTAGTTAGGCTCTTGGGTGGGGGCTCGTCCCCGGTTCGACCAGGCTCACCCTGGATCGTCCACACCACCCCCTTGGGGCTTGGCTCGTCCAAATCATCGGCCACAAGACAAGTTCGATGAGGCTGGTGATTGGTGTATTCATTTTTTTTTAAAGGGAGGGAGGTCAATCTCCCACACCTTGCTCCATCCCTATCTTGGTTAATTATATTTATATCAAATTCCACTCCGTCATCCCTATGCACCATTTAGTAGATAGTCAACCATTTAAGTTCTGATCAAACCTAAAACTGTAAGTTATTGCTTGTTTCTTAACTTACAACCACAAGAGTGGCATCTTATGTCTATGTTTTCTAAACCAGAATCAGGTTTTACTTTGGTCAAACTTTTACATCACAAGCAAAAGACCATTTGAATTTCACTTTAGAATATGGGGGCGAGGCTTGGATTGAAAGCATGAGTTGTCATATGGTAATAGTGAGCTCCACAACTTAAGCCTCCAAAATAACGGGGGAATGGAGGGCTTGGTTTGGGAGCATGGGTTGACACGTGACATTATTCTTTTAAAAAACAAATGAATTAAATTTATAAAAAAACATTTATATTATATTATTTTAAAAAAGACAATGACAATTATACTAAAAAATGCATCAAATTAAATAAAAAAATACATCTAATAAAAAAACTAATACATCGCGTACTTTTAATTATCATCGTCATCGTCATTGTCATCATAATTAGATACTCTTGATTTCAAATGTGTTTAACGTTATCGCATCATCACTAATGCTTTCGTTATTTGATTGCGCCTCCTCCGTAAAATACTCGCAAATTGCATGTCCTTCGTCTTCTAAAATCATGTTGTGTAAAATAACACAATAATAGCTTGTACCACATTTTGCACACTTGATGATATCATTTTTGCGCCATCATCGGATGAGGACTCCAAAACAAATAGGTCATATGATTCTGAAGAACTTGAAGATTACATTTTATGAAAGGTTTTTATAAAATTAAAGAGTGGGGTGGTAGAGAATTTTAGAAAAATGGTTGAGTTTAGATTGATTTATATAGAAAGGAAATTAAATTTATTTTATTTTTTTCAAAAAAGTATTCGTTACCAATGGTAATATATATATATATATATATATATATATATATATATATATATATATATATATATATATAGAGTAAAGATCAAATACATATAGTTTTTTTTGTAAGAACTATGAGAATCAAAGGGGGTAAAAAAAATTTATTTATTTTTTAGAATTTTTTTTCTCATGTGCTTAAACATTCTTTCTAGATGAATAATACAAAAAAAAAATTAAAAAAAATTCTTTTTTTAGTGTAATTACGTCATTAAGGTAAATACATTAGTTTACACTAGAGTAATTATGTAATTACTCTACACGTAATTACTCTACACCAAATGTTTTATTTTTATTTTTTTTTTTTTAGTTTTCAATACTATAATACATGTTTAACAATATGGGAAAAAAAAATTTTGAAAAAAAAAAAAAAAAAAAAAAACCCTCCTTTGATTCTCACAGTTCTTACCAAAAAAGTTATTTGTACCGGATCTTTACTCTCTCTCTCTCTCTCTCTATATATATATATATATATATATATATATATAGGGTAGGGTTCAAATAGGAACCAACCCTTAAGTAGAAACTATAGGAACCAATCTGAGCCATCCATCTTCAATGGCATGATTGTAAATAAGTAAAACTTTAATTAATTGTTATTTTAATAAAGGGGTATTAATGTCTTTTGTTCAATATCATTTATTAGGTAATTAATAAGAAACTCATGTATATTTGGAAACAGCAAATTAGTATTTATGGTATACCCAAACGTATTTATTGTATATACTATTAAAATTATATCTCGGTATATATACAACAGTATACATTGGTGTATATTCGTTTTTTCATTCATCATCATCACCAACACAAGATATACATTGATGTATATTCGTTTTTTCATTCATCATCATTCAACATCATCAACACAGATATACATTGGTGTATATTGGTTTTTTCATTTATCATCATCAACACAGATATACATTGGTGTATATATTCATTTTTTCATTCATCATCAACACAGATATACATTGATGTACACAGATATACATTTTTTGAAGTGTACATTGGTGTATATCAGTTTTTTTTTGTTCATTCATCATCATCATCAAACACATATATACAACGGTGTACATCAGTTATACATTGATGTATATCATTTTTTTTCTTTTCATTCAACATCATCAACACAGATATACATTATGATAAGAAACTCATAATTTTCATACATTATGATAGCTTCGTCCAACGTTCTAAACTTGGCACCTACAAATGGTTTAACATCATTTAGTACAACAGGTGTCCAATATCTCGTCCCACCGGGAGACTCATATACGTTGCTCGACGAGGAACCTACAATAAAAAAATGTAAAATTAAAAATGAATTTTACAATATTTAAAAAATATAGTTAGACATGCTACAACTCATATACGGTACACCTGTGTATATTAAGTAACACATAGGCTGTGTCATATTGCACATTCCATTTTTTATAATGAATATACACCTGTGTATATTTAACGTCAAACAAAATACTATCAGTTTAATATAACGTCTTTTACCACCTATAATACACTTGTTATTTCAACTGCAAGTTATTTCGATTCAATCGAATTCAATCGAACGTGTTTTTTTTTTATTTAGGATTAGAGATGATAATAGGTTGAGAGATTTAAGGAAAGTAAAAAAAACTTGCATATTAATTACAGGAAGATAATTAACTGCCATATATATAACTTTTAAATAAATTAAAATATAATATTTAATTGTCTAATTACATAACTACCCCCTAGATCAAGATCAAAGATGAATGGCTCAGATTGGTTCCTAAGTTCCTAACTAGGCTCTTGGTTCCTATTTGATCTTTTTCCTATATATATATATATATATATATATATATATATATATATATATATATATATAGGGGAGGGTTATCTTGAGAACGCTAAATATTGTGAGAACCGTGAGAACAAGTAAAAAAATCAATCAAGATCAATTTTTTTAATACAAACCTCATTATAATCAAAATACAACATTAATAAATGAATTTTCTTTCCAAATAATTCATCTTTTCTTGCAAAAATACTTTCAAATTAACTTTTTACACATGTGTAAATGAAACAGTTTACACATGTATAAACAGTAAATTTACACATGTGTAAAAACAAATTATTTTCGTATACGTTTAAATTTTTACGCGTAAATTGTGTTTTTGAGATTGTATTTTAGTAATAAAGACAAGTGTAAAAAGAAATTTTGAATTTGAATGGTTTTAGATGCCGTTCTCACGGTTCGCACGAAATATAGGTGTTCTCAAATTAACTTTCCCCTATATATATATATATATAGGGGATGGATATAAAGGAAACCTCATCTTCATAAAAAACCTTGTAAACTCTATGGTGACCATTGATCAAGTTTGATCAATGGTCCATGATTAATTTCTAAAAGCAAGTGGGCCACTATAATATAAAATTGGATAAAGGGCAATATGGTAATCTTACTAAAGCAAGTGGGCCATTTTAATTTTCTGAATCCTAGGTTTAAAAAGGTTGATTTGACATTTGTCAAGTCATCTCTCTCCTACTTTATGGCACTTTCTCCAGCACGAAAAATTAACATACATTAGTGTTGTGATGCAAAATTCTGACCTCGTGTGAGACATCGCTAACATGTGTTACCAGGCATATACTAAAAGAACATAATAAAAGATCACATAAAATGTGTATTTATTAATAAATGATAAAATCGATCATTACAATTAATACTAAAAATGTATCAAAAAAGTTTTCATACATACATAATTATTTGCGAATGATAAAAAACTATTATAACAACATAAAAAAGATCTAGCTATGCTTCGTTCTTGATACCCATCTTCATCTTTAACACAAAACATCTCTTCACCTACAAAAAGAGATAACACGTGTTAGTTGGGCTCTCGGAAACATATAATGAGACATCACTAACATGTGTAGTGTATTCTAAAAACATATGTTTTACTGAAAATAATGTATGTCATATGAACCCTAACACACGTTAGTTGGGCATATACTACGTATGTCATATGAACCCTAACACCTGTTAGTTAGCTATATACTAGCATGTGTTAGCATCACTAACATGTGTATAAACAATACCGTATGTCATATGGACCCTAACAACTGTTAATTGGGTATATACTAGCATGTGTTAGCATCACTAACGTGTGTGAGCATACAAGACTCAGACCGCAAAAAAAAATAGACATGTACCCTATACGAGTTCATAACAATTTCACTTGCTAAAAATTTATTAAACAGAATACAAAAATTATTTAAACACCCTATTCACCAAAAGATTAAAAATTTATAATCTTTATAAAAAAACATCACTTACCATAACCACATCACCAACGCCGCCTTATTCCAATAGCCTACTCGTGAAAACCAATACTGGAACACATACACATGTTAGTTTGGGATCCTCAAACACATAATGGGGCATCACTAACCTGTGTTAGCATATACTAACATAAAAAAGACTACAAATTTATTTATCAATCACATGTGATCTATCAACCTCATGTCCTCAATCTAATAAAAATCTAACATAAATAAAATAATAATAATAATAAAAAAAAAGGTTAACATAAGTTTTTTTTTTCATTCAAGCATTTGATCGAACACTTGGTATGCGAACAAAAACTATCCCCAAAACTATTATTATTATTATTCTAACAAAACCCAAAACCTAACATTTTATGTTCTGTTTATAATAAATAAAACAAAACCTAATAAAATAAAGTCTAAACCAAAGTAAACACTAGATCCCCAACATTTATCAAACCAAAGTAAACCAAAAAATAGTAAACAAAACCTACTTCCACCCAGATCTAGATCCAAAATGCCACTTCAACCTAGATCCAGATCCAAAATAACAGTGCAAATGCTATAAAATCAAAAGAAGGAGCTTTAAGAAACAAAACACATACCTAAAATTTGAGATTACTTGCAGATCTGGGAGAAGAGCTTGAAGGCTTTAAAAACCCCTTTAACTTCTGACGGGTCATGGTGGTGGTGGTGGTTTCAGTAGAGGAGGAGACGGGGTGTGGTGGTGGTTCAGTGGAGGAGACGGGTCATGGTGGTGGTTGTTGTGGTGGTGGTGGTGGTTCTAGAGAGAGACAGAGATAAGGTAGAGAGAGGATCTAAAATCTGATTTTGAATTTGAAAAATAAATGGAGAGAGATGAGGAAACAATATATATATATATATATATATGGAGAGAGAGAAGAGGATAATGGAAATGTCTATTGTGCCCTTTTGAATATTATATAATATCATAATATCATGGGTGATGTGGCACAACATGGGCCAAGTAATGGGTTTATTTGGGTTTTTCATCTAAAGTGGGTTTATTGCATATACTTCCCCTATATATATTATAAAATTCTCCAATCATCATAAGCCACGCCTCACCCCCTCCCTGCGCCCGGTCCAAAATCAACGCCACAGAGTCCCTGCCGTGTCCCACACTCAGGTAGGGCGGTGTTCATCACGTGGGTGAGCAATCCACACCACGCCACCACTTCATTCACTCTTAGAATCAAACAATAAGAACTACACTCCCCAACCCCATACAAGATATTACAAATTTTCAATATTAGCTTCATTTTAAATGCATTAAATAATTTTTTCTGATAACGAAACTATTTAAAAAATGTTGGATGTTCAATTAAATCTATACAATGTGCACGTTATTTATATTTGAAAATTAGTCATATAAACGAAAATGACATCATGATGAGTTTACAAGTACTGTTTTTGTGGTCCGATGAAATCAAATACGCACGTTAAATTTTTATATAATAATGTATTTCTTTAGGGTAGGTAAAAAGGAGAAATTAGGCTTGAATGTAAGACCATACGAAATAAAAGGGAAAGAGGGGCATGAAGCGTCATGTGGCATTAGTGAAATCCGTGTGTGAAAGGTGAAAATTGTGAGAACTGGAACGCGGAGGGGGGGGGGGGGGGGGATAATATTATTGTGTGTTAGTTTTTTTTAAAAAAAAAAAAACCAATCAGCAGCAACCACGTCGTCCACCCCTCCGCCCCACGCCGGTGAAGATCTCCCCCCCCCCCCCCCCCCAAGGGGCTCCCCCCTTCCACGCCCTTAAGGGCCGGTGAAGCCACCCCCCTCCGGTATGGTTCTACCTATAGATATGCATGGCCATTAAATAGGTGTTAGAAGTTGTGGTGGTTATTATTACATAGACTAAGGACCAACCGCATGTTAGAATCTTCAAAACCACGGGCCATAACAACAATATGTCTTTCATTTAAGGATTTAAGTGGAATTTGATTTTAATAACTTAAACACGTTTATTCATTAACAAATAAACAATAAATTTCGTTTGATAAGCGTTCATGAATAGTTTCCGAACACGTTATTTCCTTAATAAACGAACATAAATAAGATCTTTTTCGTCTCTGTTTAGTTAGTTTACAGCCTAATAACAGTTCGTCAGTTCATACTTATGTGACAATGACGTAAAAATGAAAAATTGTGAACTCATAACATAATCGTATGATATCAATCTTGTCTACGCCACTACGGGTGGTGATGTATTTCTTAAAAGTCATTTATATACCTTTCCAATTTTCCACGACATTTTATGTCAAAAAATTATCGCAAGAAACACTTCAAAATAACATTTCTGTGTCTAAAATAATAATATTTAAGTGGCGACCAGATAATGGTATTTCGTACTTTTTAATATTCCCTCAACCTTGAAAAATTACATTCCTAAAACACAAGTTTTGTTGCATAATATACAATGCTCTTAAAAAAAGTTTTGAGAAAATATATAGTATATGAAATTTGCCCAAAAAGATAATTATATACACTTCTTTTCTAAAAGAAACAACATTACAAAATGAAGTTACAAATACTTTTCTAAACAGTTAGTGAGGGCCAGATTCTGTCAGAAGGTGCTCCTGCACTCACCATTTTTTAATGCAGTAGTGTAAATTTTCTTAGTTTTATCTAAAAATTTCGTATTTTTTTAGTCTGGCCCCCACTGAGCTGAAAAAAATTAGGTCTCGTGACTTTGCTACTGTAACGGTTAGGTTATTTTTTTTTATTTTTTTTAATTTCTAAAAACATTTAAATGATCATTTTTTATCATGAATAATAAAATTTAATCTCTAATTGTTGAAACATCTTAAGCGGGTGAGGGACCTGGGCCACTGCCCCGTCAAAGTTTAACATGTATTGGGCCTAACAAAGCTGAAACCTTTCTTTCCCTTTAGAGTTTAGCCCATGAACAAATGCAGCCCACTACCACTCTTTTTAAGCCCAGACTACATTTTCTTATAGTCTGCAAATCTATGAATTTTTTTTTTGAAAAGTTGTTTAAAGCTTTAAACAAATTGAACTTTATTTGAACATAATCTCTAAATCTCTAAGGCTATGGGGTGTGGTCACCCTTCCCCTTTCCTTCCCCATTGTCCACGTCAGCGTCACGTCATTTCCTTCTTCCCCTCCCCCTTCTAGGGGAAATGGTTCCCCCTTCCCTTTTTTATTGTTTTTCTTTTTTATTTATTTGTACATTTTATATTTCATTAATTTTTTTTTCATTAAAATTAAAAACCAAATTACATGTAAAATAAAAAACACTAAAAAATAAAAAATTAAAAAAAAAAACGAAACTAAAAAAATTAAAAAAAAAAAACGAAACTAAAAAAATAAAAAAAATACAAACTACTCGTTATCAACGTCATCGACACGGAAATTGTTCCAAATATGGACGATTAAATCCGAGCAAAGGTTGGCGTGCATAGTACTATCCTCTAATGCCCACCTGTTCGATTGTTGTTGTGTCGCGTCAACCGGCTCGAGATTCTCTTCAACGTCATTCGGGTCATACTCACATATCACACGGCCTTCATCTTCTATTATCATATTATGTAGTATCGTACAAGCGTACATAATATATCTCAAGCTTTGTGGATGCCATGCACGTGCGGGTCGCCCAATTACATGCCATTTCGACTTTAAAACACCGAATAACCGTTCGACGTCTTTTCTCGCCGACTCTTGGCACTTTGCAAACTTTTTCCTTTTGTCATACGTGGGAATTTGTATGGTTTTCACAAGAGATGTATAACTTGGGTATATACCGTCAGCTAGATAATACCTGTGCTTATATTCTACCCCGTTGAGAACGAACGAATCATCCGGACCGGTATTTCTAATGATGGGGTCGAAAACCATGGATCTTGCTAGAACATTTAAATCGTTACATGAACCAACAACTCCGAAGAATGCATGTCAAATCCAAAGGTCTTGTGAGCAAACAGATTCTAGAATAATTGATGGCTCTCCAATGTCACCCCGCGTAAACTGCCCTTTCCATGCAGTGGTAAAATTACGCCATGGCCAATGCGTGCAATCGATGCTTCCAAGCATGCCAGGAAAGCCATGTTTCTCTGCATGGTGTGCGTAAAGCTTTTGGACTTCGTTCTTCGTTGGCCTACGCAAGTAAACTTTGCTATATAACTTGACGACATTTTTGGTAAACCGATACAAGCATTCCCGACTCATTCTAGCAGACATCCTTAAGTACCCATCCCATGAGTCACTAGCAGTCCCGTACGCTAACTGACAAAGTGCGGAAGTGCACTTTTGTAGCGTCATAAAACCTCGTCTTCCTCTAGCATCATAGCGTAATGTGAAAAACTCATCATAAGTAGCCATGTCATTGGCAATTCGTTGGAACAATCGCCGACTCATTCGAAAGCGACGCCTAAATAGTTCGTCCGTGTATACGCAGTCGTTAGCGAAGTAGTCAGCAACCAAACGATCGTGTGCACCTTAAATTACAAAAAGTATAAGAAATATAATACCATAACATAAATAAATATTAAAAATATAACACATGAAATATAAAACATTAAGAAAATTAAAAAGTATAAAAAATAAAATATACATTCACGATCTCTGTTTAATGTGGCCCTCCTTGTTCTTGGTTCCGAAGTTGTTTCGTCGTCACTATCTACAAACTCCAACAATATTTTTGCCGTTTCCACCATCGCGCCCGCGAAAAAATTAGCAACGTTTGCCTCTTCTGACGACGTACTGATGATTGTAACAAATTTATAGGGGTTAAAAGGTTTGAATTTATTGTGTGGTTTTATAAAATTTGAGAGTAAAGTATAAAGATAGAGTAGTTTGGTTTGGTTTGGTGTTAAAAATGAGAGGTTTTATATATATATATATATATATATATATATACACACACACTAGACTTTTGTCCGCGTTTACACGCGGTTCACCAACGTACAATTATTTTGAGTGGTAAGATGTAAAAAAAATATAGTAGAAATATTTTATTAAAATTTAAAAGAAGACAACATACATTTTATTCAAATATCACTAAATATTTCTTTATACACGACATTTTTTGTTTTAGTCTGCACCTTCCCATCAGAATCAAGTATAAGTAACTTCACACCTGCCCTGCTTTTAACTCTTGAAAGGGCGACATAAAGCTGGCCATGTGAGAATACAGGGTCTCTTAAATACAATCCAACCTTCGATAAAGACTGTCTTTGGCTTTTATGGATGGTCATTGCAAAACATACGCTTATTGGGAATTGACGCCTTTGGAACTTGATTGGAATCTTGTTATCAGATGGTATCATATTTATTCTAGGAATACGAGTTTTGGTACCAATGTTTCCACCTGATATGATTTCGGCTTCAATAACACGCTTTGAAAGTTTGGTGATTCGTAACCTCGTGCCGTTACACAAGCCATTTTGTTGATCTATGTTTCTCAACAACATAACGGGAACACCAATCTTTAGTGCTAAGCGATGATTAGGCAATCTAGAAATTTTTAAACCATTAAGGACATCAGGAGAATATAAATCTTTTTGTGAACGATTATTAGCATTCTCAGTCTGGCATATACTATCAGATCTTAAATACTCGACTTCATTTCCAGGAAACAATACAAGCAACCTATCATTAATTTCATGTACTACTTCGTTTTTAGGTGCAAGTATTGCTCGTTCTCCAAAATAATCTTTATCCTTGTAAAGCTGAAGAAGTGAAGGGTAGACGAAGTCAATTAAGCTACAAATAGGATCTGATGAATGCTTAATAAGAAGATCATTTGGAATGTCTACATCTGCCTCATCTTCATCAAATGAATCACCAACTTTACCCTCACCTAACTCTAGAAGCCAGTTTGCAAATGTCTTTATTTCTTCTGATTCAGATGCGTTGTTACCAATTGTTAACCTCATGTTTTTGGTTAATGTACGGACTTTGCAACTATTCCAAATCTTGGACGAAGTTATTGAGGCATTCATAATGTCTCTTTTACTACCATTGGGAACAACAGGAAGGATTTGTCTAAAATCACCACCCAAAACCATAACCTTACCTCCAAAAGGCAGCTCAGAATTAACAGGATCCTTTGATTTCAAGATGTCTTTCATTGTGCGATCAAGAGCTTCAAAAGCATGTTTATGAATCATTGGAGCTTCATCCCAAATAATTAACTTAGTTTGCTTCAATAAATCTGCCTCATCGCTATTCGCCTTCATAGAACACATTGATGATTCAGTAACATTCAAAGGTATACGGAACCTAGAATGTGCCGTCCTTCCACCTGATAAACAAAAAATAGGCCACCTTTGTTACAATCAAACGCATCAATTATTTCATCAAAAATTAAACGTTGTTCATCTGTTAAAGAAGGTGCGTTGCTATGAAATTCTTCAGCAAGCGTACTTACTTGATAATTCAGTTCATCAAGTATCAAACGGTTATTTGCATATGCAATCGAATCATTATTAGGATAAGGCATAGATGGAAACCTACGTAGGCTGGAGTTATTCCGAAGCAACTGTTTCTCAATTTCAAGCAATGTAAGGTTCTTGATTTGATCATCAGGAAGAGACAAACCTGATAATAAAAACATTCTAATTATTATTCAAAGAACAAATAATAACAGTAAATAAAAAAAAAATTTTAATTATAAGTTTTTTACCTTCAATTTGGAATACGTCTTCGTGTCTACGCATAATACCGTCTGACAAGTAAATATTAAAAATATAACACATGAAATATAAAACATTAAGAAAATTAAAAAGTATAAAAAATAAAATATAGCTTCACGATCTCTGTTTAATGCGGCCCTCCTTGTTCTTGGTTCCGAATTTGTTTCGTCGTCACTATCTACAAACTCCAACAATATTTTTGCCGTTTCCACCATCGCGCCCGCGAAAAAATTAGCAACATTTTCCTCTTCTGACGACGTACTCATGATTGTAACAAATTTATAGGGGTTAAAAGGTTTGAATTTATTGTGTGGTTTTATAAAATTTGAGAGTAAAGTATAAAGATAGAGTAGTTTGGTTTGGTTTGGTTTGGTGTTAAAAATGAGAGGTTATATATATAAAGTTTTTTTTTCTAACGGTACATTTTTTCAAACGGTCCAAAAAAACGTTTAAAATTTCTTGGGAACAGGGACGGTGGGGACGGGGGGATCTTCCCGGGTTTGCCGAGATCTCATCGGGGGGGGGGGGGGTGTTTGCCGTCGGCACACCCTTCCACCTCACCCACCGATGTAGCTTGCCGAGCCCACAACCCTTAGTCTAATCAACGCAAACCAAATACAGTAGTTGCAGAAGAGAGAGAATGAAAGGGACATCCAGCCAATCAGATGATAACATTCTCTGCTCCATGATCTCCTACCATCAGCAAGGATAGAAATGACGAGTAAAAAGGACATGCAGCCAATTAGAAAAGGACAACACAAATTCCCTCAACGGTTTCACTTGTGGGATCCGCGTGAATGACCTCTCAATCATTACCAACTCGTGAGCAGAAATCACACATTATAAATACCCCCTCTTCCTATAAAGAAATGGCCGACATTTTACACACTAAACACACACACTACACTTTAAGTTTTATAGGAAAGATTGGTTAGAATATTTGTCCATTCAATACTCATTTGTAACTATCACGCAACATTAATAAAATCTCTTCATTCCATTTATAAATTGAGTATTTGTTTTGATCAGTGTTTCTTCAACTAGCTTAAAACACTTTTCGACAAATCCTACACCTCTACAGGCATAGCCACCAAACCATACACACCCATACAACCATTTAACACCAAATCAATTTATGGTTAATTATACTTAGATTAAGAACACACACAAAAAAAAAAAAAACAAAAAACTATACAATAGTAGTAAAGTTAAAAAAAAAAAAAAAAAAAAATGAAAACATAAACCCTCTTGTACATTAGGTTCCCTCCTCCTCCGTTACCTTATTGACTATCAAGTTCTCCATTCACCACGTCAGAAGAAACCATCACCAACAACCCATAATAATCGCCACTTTTTTCTTAATAACATTTCACATCCTAAATTATCAAACTTTCCTTCAAAGCAACCAACTTTACCATCTGGGTACCTCTAAAATCCAACAATCATTGATGGGTTTGAACAATAATCACCAAGATGTTGGAAAAAGACACCCATCATCAAGAGGCCGTTCATGGGGCACCACAGCCTCAGGTCAGTCTGTTTCCACTAGTGGCAGTGTTGGGTCACCTTCTTCCAGGAGTGAGGCTGCTGCCCATAAGTTTAATCATCTTGATATTCATCTTGATGATGCTGGATCTCAAGGGGCTGTTAGGTGAGAATCTTTGCTTTTTTATTTTGTTCAAATGTTGCTTTATTGAGTTTATGTGATTTGCAGTTACATTTTTATATTAATTTGGTTTGGTTTGGTTTGGTTTGATGTAAAAGTTGAAATTTTGTTAGCCCAATTAGTTTTTTTTTTTTTTTTTATATGAAATGCTGACTTTGTAAGCCTTAAACTTTGACTTAGTGTAGGTTGTTAGAAAGTTTTAGTTTGCATAGATGTTTTGTTGGACCAACAGATGTGTTTATGTTCTTTAAGGCTATATTAGTGGTGATACTGTGAATAATGATGTTAGTTTCCAACTTTAGATAGTAATGTAGTGCGTTTATAGAAGGTAAAGATATCGGGTGCATTTATGTTATTATAATGTAATTGTTTCCGGCTACTCGTTATAAGGTTAAGGCTCAAATCTGTACTTATGATGCTGCTGAGAGAACCTAGTTGACAAAAAGATGCGCTTGCTTAGTGTATGTTGTCTATTTCAATATTCCCAATTTTGAACGAAGATGTTGATGATTCTAATAATATATATATAGTTATTATTGGAACATAAAACATTATATGTTTTTGTCAGTTAAACTAATGTTTACACTAAGGCTTAACAAGTTAGTAATTAAGTGATGGGCATCTCTGTGCAGTAGTATGAAGAAGAAACGGGCTCCACGAGCAACTGGAGGGGATAAGAACGGTAGAGGTCTCAGACAGTTTAGCATGAAAGGTTTGTAACTTGTTTTTTCCTCTCAATTTAAAAAGGAATTTACTTATTCCAGATAATAACAGTTTGTGACATTTGCATTTGTTATGGAGATATTTAGCAAGCATAACACAATATTCATATTTTGGGTTGTAGTTCTCTTCTTATTTTGGAATTTTTGACTTTTTTTTTGTTTTGATTAATGTTTACTTTGATTTTGATTTGTGTAGTGTGTGAGAAAGTGGAAAGCAAAGGAAGAACTACTTATAATGAGGTTAGTCTTTTTAACTTCTTTTACCTGTTTTTTTAGTTCACTTTCTTGATTTTTAGTTCATTTTTAATAATCTTTTGGGCCTAATTTACTTTCTTTCTACCCTCACAACACACACACACACACGAACATTTAAAAACAAAATTATAACTGTCATGGCATGTAAATAACGTTTACTATATTGATGTACTTTCATACCAAAATTCAATGGTTATAAGATTTTTACGCTGGTGTTACATTGCCATTGTAAGTACTTTTCTTAACCATTCTCTACAAGTATCGTAAAAGACTAAAGGACATTCATCACACCCATAGCCATAGAGGAGCACAATTTGAGTTGTATTCTTCATTTGACTTGCATTTAGAACTAAGAGAATTACAATCTAGAATTTGATTGTCATAAAAAAGTAAAGTGCATAAGCATTGCACTCATGCTAGTTATGACCTCTTCATGAAGTTGTAAGTCTTGAACATTAATGGCATTTTCAATGGATGAATATTATTCATGTTTGTGTCTGTAAATTATTTTCGCTGGTGCCAATGTTTATAGTTTTTCTTATATGTTTTCTTTTCATTATCCATTTTGTGTTGGTTCTTCTATGTAACGGATTTGGGTTGCTTATTCTCAAACTATGTAAGTTTCAAGTGAGTGAGTGGAACATCCATTCAGCTTAAAGATTAATCAAGAAGGGCAGGATTGACACTTCTCCAACGAGTCTTATTTTTCTTTTAGCAAAATTTTGATTCCTCTTTGATTGTCTGACTCTATAACGAGTTTGATTATGATTTCTTCTTTTTCTCTAGCGCCTATAAATTTCTACAACGAATCTTATTTGCCTTAGCCTTGACCTAGTGTTGTCCGAGTGTATAGACCTTTATAGTGGAGTGTATAGTACTGGCGTACGGTTAGTGTTTCTTTTCCATGTTTCTTTGCTCTTTTATCTATAGCTACTATACTTTGCTCATCACTGTAACTTAACGGTGTTTAGAACTTCCATTATTAGTACTTTTATATGGTTGTTCCACCACAAGTGTTCGGCTAGACATGCCATATAAGAGATTGTAGTTGAATGTGAGTAAATTGGATGTGAACATGTGGTTGTTTCTCAAGTAAAAGAGGATACAAGTGCCTATGTCCCGCTTAAGCCTGTGAGTATGAATGCGACTTTCGGGATTTGACGGAGTTGGTTTTTTGTTTAGCGATGCCACTGCTCTGCTCATGCTAGTAATGAGGGGTCAAAAGTAGGGGTGCCATTGTGGTTGGGATGATATCTTTTCCTTTGAAGTCAGTCAGTCACACGAAGTAGCAATACATTGTCAAGTGGTGGTGGCGTCTCAAGCGTTGGGGAGGAGAGCTGATATCATACATCTAGAGACAAATATAACAAGAAGTCAAGAACAACAATATGAGTCGTTTCATGTGCGTTTGCCACTTCCTTTAAAACTAATGTTCCAAGTTTCTCCACTCCACTTTGGTGCTTTCTTCACCTGACTAAAGAAATGATGATATCATATGCTTTTTCACCTTCTCGACCTCATTATATAGAGTTAATGATGCTCCCAATAAGTTTGGTAATTCCGAGACTGCTATTGCGAATTACATCTCATGTGCATCCAATCCGCTTGCATACAAGTCATTCACTGCATTTGAAAGGTAGCTAAGAAAGATCCCATGTGATTTGAGTTCCATAAAAGAGGAAATCCTAGCTATGAAGAATAGCACATACGAGCTAGTGCCTTTGCAGGCGGGGAAGCGTGTTGTTAATCAAAAAGTGAGCTAGTGCTTAGCATCGCAAGAAGCAAGGTGGGGTGGCGGCTGAGATCAAGGCTGTGGCAGTTGTTCTTACGGTTAAGAAACATGTTATGTGCGCTTGTTTTGGAGGCTCTCAAACCTTAACATGCATTTCTTCAATCCCTTTTAGTTTTAGTGCTTAAGATCTCACGAGTAAATACTTAAAACTGTAACTATGAAGGGATACAAAACAGTGTTTGATTGATTTTCATTTATCATCCCTTCAACAGTAAAGGTTAGGTATTTACGTTTTCCAACTTAATCATTTCCGTCAACTTAAATGCATATAATCATCTTTCACAAAAATTTAAACCATACGTCACAGTCGCATAAACTTAAGCTTAAGCTTAAGCGTTGTCCCAATGCCAGCCAAACGCTACAAAACCTCTAAAAAAGAATTTTCATAAGTTTGAAATAAATACTCTTGCGATCCCAGGTTGCCGATGAACTTGTAGCTGAATTTGGAGACCCTGGAAACGGTGTTCAAGCTTCCGACCAGGTTCATGTCTATTTATAGTTATACTTGCAAGTAAAATATTAGTTTTTCTTTGCTCACTCATTAGCCTTTTTGTTTCATTCAATTACTTACCACAGCAACAATACAACGAGAAAAACATTCGTCGAAGGGTATATGATGCATTAAATGTTCTCATTGCGTTGGACATTATTTATAAAGATAAAAAGGAAATACATTGGAAGGGTCTACCTCAATCAAGCCTTACCAGTATTGAAGAGCTAAAGGTCAGCTCTTAACGCACACGTTTTATACATTTATGTTAATAATTATGAAAAACGTAATTCGACTTCAATTTAAGAAACGTGTTTAAAAGTCGTCTTAAAAACATTCGGCGACTGATTTATATGTTGTTATTTATATAAAAATACAGAAAAATCGGCTTGCTTTACAGAATAGATTTGAGAAGAAGTCGGCTTATTTACGAGAGTTACAGGATCAAGTGAGGATATATTCTAATCTCATATGTTAAAGTCTTGTTCTGATTTATTTATTTATATAAAAATTAATAATAATTTGTGTGTGTGTGTGTATGGAATGAATGTTGATTATTCTTTTTACACCAAACTGTCTTTTTTTCACTTTCAAAGTATGCAGGTCTTCAGAATCTGATACAACGGAACGAACAATTATATAGCTCTGGGAATGTTCCAGCAGGTGGTGTGGCTTTGCCTTTTATACTGGTGCAGGTACAACTGTTTATCATTATCATTATATTTCTTGTGTTTGTTTCTAGAACAAACGAAAAGCAACTTAAATTGTAGTAATTCTTATTCAAAATATAACAACAACTTCTTATATGGAAGGAACAATGTGTGAAACTAGTTTTTTTTGGTAACACCGCCATTACGCTGCTATGCTAACCAACGGGATCAGGTGGCCTTCAAGAGGTTATGGTAATAAATGGTTATTATTGGTAAGATAGGCTATGGACCACAAGATTCTCTCTGTTTTGTCGTTTATGAAAGGATTTTTTGGTCATATAATTTGGAGGGTCCAAGTCCTTTGTGTCATGAATGTTGGAATTGCTTCTTGATGAGTTAACCCCGCTTGCTTACGGTTGTGCGCATATAATGTGTGGCCCTGGGGGTGGGGGGGTAAAGTTGCACTAATTTTAACATTTTTTTTTTGAAAATAACGTTAAAAATGACGGACGGTTAATCATGCATCAGGTGGTGACGTTGATAGCCAAAAGACAAGGGGGGTACATGCACCAATCGGGCTTGTCCCGATTGCTAAGTGTTATGTGCCTTGTGTCTAATGCTTAATACAAAACCACTATTGAGCCAGGGGGGTCTCACTGGAAGCAACCTCTCTATTCCCACGGGGTAGAGGTAAGACTGTCTACATCTTACCCTCCTCAGACCCTACATTAGCTTTTACTATTGGTGGGATTAACCGAGTATGATAATGATGATGTTGCATATGTAATTTAGTGAAATTGACTAGGTTAAAAATCTGTGATTTTATAAGAAATTCTTTGTTCACAACATGGAATATGCTATACATGTAATTCACGCAGGGGTATAAATGGAAATTCATACTTCATTTTGCCATCTCATAATTGCAGACTCGCCCTCACGCCACAGTCGAGGTGGAAATTTCAGAAGATATGCAACTGGTCCATTTCGACTTCAATAGGTAATTATTTAATTACACTTGGTCATCTAAAACCTCGTTACATACATGATTAGACAACTCAAAAGGTGATAATCATGTTTTCCATTTGGCACAATTGCAGCACCCCTTTCGAGATACATGATGATAATCATGTTCTCAAGGCAATGAAGTTATGTGATCAATCAAAAGGTGGCGAAGACATGCCAAACAATAAGCCCATGGACGGTGATGCATGCTTGAGCAGCCCATCACCCACGCTACATCCTCAATCCGCTCTCACTTTACAGACCACCATACCATCGGCTAGACCTTCAACCTCACCTCCCCTTCCTGGTATACTCAAGGCGCGTGTCAAGCATGAGCAATAGTTCCTTCTTGCTTCATACAATTTTCGCCATGTGGCGTGTAACCTCTAAAATGCGCCACAGTTGTATATGGATGGCTTTATTCGTTTTGCTCCAATGCACTAGGCATGTTTCTGGGCTGCTAGCTAAGCCCCTTGACACTTGTAGAATTAATGTTATATCTTTTCAAACCACTAATGTTAATTATTATTATTATTTTATAATTATAATTTTTGACCTACCATTTGAAACATGTCATTGTGTATTATGGAAGGTGATATAGATGTTATTGATTTAGCTCAATATCAAGAGCCCAATGTCAAATCTTTTCAAATTTGGGAACAAATATGATGCTGTTTTGTCAGGATTATTTTTCTTATTTATTTATGGCTTTTGCTATTGTGTAAATTACACAAATGGTCACTATGTTAACAGGAAACATATGCCTTAAAAAACTAAGAAATAGTTGCACCATTGTTTCTTTCCCAATTTACAGATGTTTCAAATAATTACTCAATTTTGATTTCAAAAAACATATTGGGATATACTTTTATGTGAAATCGGGAGATTGTTGCATATTTCATCGTTGGGATCCGAAAGACTTAAAACCCGGCGGGAACCTAGACCCTTATAGGGGGTTGTTGAGGATGTACCCTCCTTGAAACGTGTTTTTTCTCTCCCCGTTCAAACTATTAAGAGCATCCCTCTAAGTGGTCGTTTGGCATTTGCGCAAGCCTTGACATGTGCTTTACGTAAAGTAGTGGCTTCACCACGATCCATTGAAAATTGGGTCAAACTCTTGTTGTTGACCCGTTGTACCCTTACGGTGGTTAAGCCGTCTACTAGGCAAGAGCGAATGTCGGGGAATAGAAAATCCTTGCAGTGCAGTAGCATCCAGCAAGCCCTTGCGGTATGGAAGGATGGATCCATGTTTGTGAATTTGGTTCCTTCTCTCTTCCATAACTTGGGGTAGGGTGGTCTTTTTAAAAAGGAAGCATGGGTGGAGGAAACTACTAAAAAGAGCCTCAATATTAAGCAATGCCCCTGGAAAGTTTGTGATGGTCATTTCACAACTGCAATTAAGGTGTTGTTCTCTAGTGGAGTTGATAAACATCCAGTGGTGCCACCTCTGGCTCTGCCTTCTAGTTATTTCACCCAGCCCGCTTTAATCGTGGATGAGAACTGTGTGTTTAGGTGCGTCCAATCTTTCCCCAAGGGAACTTCATGTGGGAGAGACGGTATGCGTGCTTAACACCCTTTGGGCGCCCTTAATGGTGAGGGATCAATGACTTTATCAGGTTTGCTCTTAGCCATCAATGAGGTGGTCAACCTATGGCTGGGGGGTTGTGCCCCAAGGCCCTAGCATAGTTCATTGCTTCGGCTCCCACAATCCCTCTATTGAAGCCAGATAATAGAATTTGACCTATTGCTGTGGGGGTATCTGGAGAAGGTTGGTCTCTAAAATTGCTATGAAGAAGGTTGGGAAAGAGATGCCTAAGTACCTAGGGGATTACCAATTTTGAGTGGGGACTCCTAATGGGGTAGAGGCGGTGCTAACACAGCGTGAACAGGTTTCTCAATTCCTTTTACTCGGACGGATCTTTGGCTATGCTTACAGTTGGCTTCTCCAACGTCTTCAATTTAATTAGTTGACTGAAAAACCCTTACGCGTTAGGTTCATCAATGAGTTGGCAATGTGGAGAGCCTCGAGCTTATGGAACTCCTTCCTTGCCTACGGGATTCCCTAAAATGTTGTTTGGTTTACGGACATGCCAACGTCCCATAATGGATGTTGCAGTATCCCGTTTTGATACATGGCTCTAGAAAGCAATTGAAGACATTGTGGGGTGTTTGTGTGTGTGTGTGTGGGGGGGGGGGGTCTGTCGGCTCGGGATGTTGCTGTTTATACCTTTGTGGGCGTCCAGAGCCTAGTCTTGGAAGCTGCAGGACCACATCCTACGGAACAGCGAAGTTGCTGACTTTGACCCGAACTACGTGCAGACACTTGAACGGCTGCATGACTCCCTCCTGACTTCGATCTTGGCGGTTTTTCTAACAAGGACTTTTTAGTAAACTCGCTCAGAGCATGGGAGAAGTTTTTGCCCCCCCTGCCAGAAAGCGGTGGTTGAATGCTTGCAAGGTTTCCACACCTAGAATTTCTTGACTGTTACGTATGCTAGCGGTTGAGTACAGGGCAATTCTTAAATATCGCTTGATGGTTCCCATGTTCTCAGAGGATGAAATGTGCCCGATTTGTCGTAAGGCCTGTCTGGATACGTATTTAGAACATATGGTCCATTGCAAAGAGTTGTCGGGGGTTCAAATATCGCCACAACTTGGTTTGGGATACTTTACGAGATATAAGAGGTGAGCCTGAATATCAGTTAAGAAGGAGGCGTCGGTTAATTTTCTGACGGACCCGACGGATGAGAGATCTACTCTACGCCCAACGGATGTGCTCATGTTTGGTTGAGCCAGTGGAAAACACACTTGTGTGGGCCTCACGGGTGTTTCCCCCTTAGCCGGATTTCGAGATAATGGGTTTGTGGTTGGCAAGCGACGGGGCAGAGTCAAAGAAAGGTGAGAAGCATGCTAGAGCCTGTGAAGATAAGCAACATACCATTGTCCCTTTGGCTTTTGATACCTTTGGCTCTTTGGCGCAGGAAGATGTTCGCTTTCTGGCCAGAAACCAATGGGTTGTTCATAGCAATATTTGACTCCTACGGGGCAAAGATTCGTTTCTAGTAGACTAAGTTTTACTATTCAGAAAAGGGTACTAGCGCAGCTTATTGCCAGTCTGCCTGCTATCCTAATATAATTTACGCAACCCCTAAAATTTTATTTTCCTTATCTCTGAAAATGTTTTATCACTCAAAATGTGTAACCCCTAAAATTTTTTTATCTCTCAAAGTATTATAACCAACACCACATTACCATTTAAAAGTCCAACTAGTTAACAGCCTAACACTATAATCACCACTTAAAAGCTAAAACTTTTTAATCATGAGGTCATCAATTTAAATGGATAAGCCATTCTAATGGTCTAAGACCTTTTAACGTAAAATGATGTGATACGTATGATTTGAGTATGCCACTAAACAAGACAAAACATATTGCTTATGTTGTTACTTGTTTAATGAATGTGTTGGTAATTAAGGTGGAATAGATACTTTTGCAAGTGAAGTCTTTTGTAATTTGACTTAGACAGGTTCCTTAAACGATCATGTTGGGTTACATAGCAGTTTTCATCATAAGGCGGCGCAAAAATGTGAATGCTCTAATTTTGTGTTGTCGAAAGAGAAGGTTTTAAAAAAGTAAAAGTAGAAGATTTAATGACTTGATTTCAAGCTTTTAAGTACCAAAGTGGAAAAATCTATTAGGTATGTATTTAACTTTATTTATTATTGACTTTTTATTTTGTTTCGTTTACATTGTATGAAAGCACAGTAACAAATTTTCTTAAACATTGCCCATGAAATTTTAGCTTAGAACGGAACTGATAATAATAGTCATGACTCTTAGTCTCTCACTGTAGAGGAGCCAAATAGGCCCACGTTCATGAATCAACGACCATGCAAACACGTACGGTATAAAAGAAAGATAAAGAAAGAATACAAAAAACTAAAAGCAAGAGGGTAGAAAGTGAAAATTACAAACGAAACTGGACAAAGTGAGGTGGGGCTGACTCTCAATACTCTTTAGCATAATATCTTCATATATGGTCCTTACAAATCTTGTTATCGATTGATGACAACCTCAATCTAAATGATCAGGAGTTGTGTTCCTGTAACCAGGGTGAAGGATATGTTGGGTCAGGGGTGGCAACCCCCCCTGTTTTTTGGCGCAGTGGTATAAATTTGCGATTTTCGTAGGTAAATTAAGTCCGGTTTGAGTCCGGCCCCCGCCGATTTGCCACTACCGATCGAAAAAAAATAAGTCCAACCCCTCCCGATTTAAAAACCAAGCTTCGCACTGCCAGTAACTCATTCAAGAGATGCCACACGCATTTCTTTTACACCTATTATACTCGACTATGCTATAAGCAAACATCAAGTTTTCTTTTGAATAAAATCAACATCATATTTTATAACAAGTACATGTAAGAGGCAAACCGTATGAGAGGATATGTCCTCAAATATATTATAAGGTTTTAATATCTAGAGAAAGTATAGGATACAAAGTGTAAGAAGCCACCACATCTTGACACGTGTAAACCCTAGTTAACTCTAACTAACCCAATCATGGTTGATTTAAAAGGGGGTAAAAGCCTAAAAGGTAACGTTCCTTCAAATCGTTCAATAACCACCACCACCGCCACCACCGCCTGACCCAACCGCCGGACCAAAGCCTCACCGCTCCCTCTCTCCTCTAACCTCCGACGTCTTCAAAACCTTTCACGTTGTTCGACTTCAACTAGACCTCAATCGTGGCTCAGATCTAGTCACTTCCCTCTATTTTCGGAGAAGACAACCAAGCCAACATCTCTGTATCTCTAGCTAATCGCAAAACAAAGGAAAAAGAAGAAAAAAAGAAAAAAAACAACAACCAATCCATAAAAACCTTACCTTAACTGTGTGTGAATATAGTTGTTTGTTTGTTGGAGGAAAACAAAGGAAAATAGGAAAAAAAGTGAGGAAAATGTGAGTTTTAATTATACTAAATGCGTTTTACAAAACCAAGTGCGTTTTATAAAAAAACAAGTGTGTTTTACAAAAACCACGTTTTACAAAAACCAAGTGCGTTTTACAAAAACTAAGTGCGTTTTACCAAAACCAAGTGCGTTTTATAAAAAACCAAGTGTGTTTTGTAAAAACCAGTTTAAATAGTGTTTAAAAAACCAAATGCGTTTTATAAAAAAACCAAATGCGTTTTAAAAAAACCAAGTACATTTTACAAAAACCAAGTGCGTTTTATAAAACCAAGTGTGTTTTGTAAAAACCAGTTTAAATAGTGTTTAAAAAACCAAATGCGTTTTATAAAAAAACCAAGTGCGTTTTATGAATTTCTGTTTAACAGTTTTCTGATCTTCATCGTCTGAAACTTTTATCGATTGAATTATCATACTCTGTTTTTTTCTATTTTTGCAAATACGTTTTGATTTTGTTTGTAATCAAATGTTTTTGATTGTTTAATCATTCTGAACGTTTAATCGAGTTGAAAACGATGAAAAATCAGGTTCAATCGTTAAAAATTTTTGCATCGATTATGTCTGTTGTTATGATTTCACAGAAATTTAAACGTGTTTTTCCTAAGTTACCTTTGGTTAGATTAACCCAAATATAATTAGGATTGTTAATTACCATCTTGCCACCGCCTAAATCTAATAGCTGAGAATGCTTCTTACACTTTGTACGTTAAGAAACTTTGTACGTTAGCCTCTCTCTTAATATCTAAAGCATCAAACAAAAAAATATAACTAGTTGTATTATAAAATACCGTATTTTATTATCTGAAGAGAATATTTTTGCAAATGTAACAAGACCTAGTTCTTTTTTTTCCTAAGCAAATTGATTTGTATTACATTTAATATAATGTCTCCTATTATCTTCAGGTTTTTTGTACTTTTAATAAACGAGTTGCGCTTGCCCGTGCGTTGCGGCGGGATGTTGATTATGAATGTTTTTGTATCATCATATGAGTGCGAAAAATCTTAACTTTATTCAAACCATCTTTCCTTTTATTTTTTATCTTTTTTTTTTTTTCATTATCCCTAACCTACACCAACACACCTAAAGTATCCTACTTCAAAAAACAAAGTGTTTGGGATTGACCCGAATTTTGGGGTCCTAATTTGTACTGAAAATGTTGTTATATTTTTTTAAATTTAAAATTGCCTTGGTCACAACATATAAATTACATCTTTTGCATATTTTAAAATAACCCAAAAGAAAAATAAACCAAACTCAATTAACAGAAAACTAATTTTCTTTTTATTCAAAATCAATAAAACCCAATTAAATAAAAGAAATAATGTCAAATAGTCAAATATAAACAAAGTTTTGCATTTATAGACATGATTAAAAAAACAAATTGTCCAGGTAAAACCTAATTCAACAACAAAAATCTCCAACTTCAACGTCTTACATAGTTTAAGAAATATAATTAAACAAACTACTTATTAAGTAAACAAATTTTTTTTCTTTTTGTGGCTTTATTTGTTCGGTTGTTTCTTTTGAAATTAGAAGTATTAAAATTTCTATTTTAATAAAAAAAATTCAGCACTCATAACACCATGTTTTTTCCTTCGATATTTGACTTTAATCTTTTGACTTGTGATAAATTCAAAATACCGCTCAGACTCTTTTTCTGCAAGGTTGTTTGTGATTTTCATTCCGACAAAATATTGATTTTGTATGATCGGTTCAAAAGTTTTTCTTTTGATGTTTTATGATTAAACGAAATATGATTTTTTTTTTGTTTCCACAAAACACCGATTTGATTTTAAACAATATTATCGAATCGATGTGTATTCCGTTGATAAGAACAATGCGATTTTCCAATTCAAACGAACCAATCTTCATATTAATCTTCAAAATCAGACTAAGAACAAGGAGGAATCTGCACTCTCAATTCTTATGTACTTATAATAATTGCAGACCAGAAAATGAATTGAATGAGCGATCTTCTTCAATCAGTAATTGTAATAGGGTATACATAATATGGTATAGATGTTTTTATTTGGGATTGCTTGCCAATTCTACCAAATTAAAGTCGTGGTCTCGTGGTGGAAAATTCGGCTTTTTATGATTCCTATTGTAATTATCCGGTGATTTATGAGTGTAGCAGTTATGTGGTAATTGATGTCCCTTTTCCGGGGGATGCTACCAGAACAGACGAAAGTTCCATAAAAGATGCAACACATAGGTTAGGATTTTACAATAATATGCACCTCTTCGTTGGTTTTTTTTGAACTTGTTCGTTATTCAAAGGAATAATAAAGAATCCTTACATGAAAGATGAATTTGGAAACTGTTGCAAACAATCATAAATTGTGTTGTTGAAAATGAGACGTGGAAAAGAAAGATATTGGAGCGGGTTATTAAAATCAAATGGATTTGGAAATAAGAAAAAAAAAAACCTTGCAAGTCAGAATCGGTGCTTTATGATATGTATTGTTTTTTGTGCTATGGTGTTGCAAATTGTATGTTTATAATTTGTGAAACGGTGGGAAGGGACAGGAAGGGTGGTGACTCTTAGAAGTTGCCCAAGTTGCTAATTGTAGGAAAGAGTGATGACTCTTAGAGGAGATTAATGTTGATAATTAATTTGTGAAAAGGTGTCAGGTGGTGAGGAACGGTGGTGACTCTTAGAGGTAACTTAATTAACTAATTAGTTTGTGAAAATGTGTTAAGTGATGAGGAACGGTGGTGACTTTTATAGGTGACTTAACTAACTAATTTGTGAAACGGTACCAAGTGATGGGGAAGGGTGGTGACTCTTAAAGGTGACCCAACTAGCTAATTTGTGAAACGGTGTCAAGTGATCATGAAGGGTGGTCACTCTTAGAGGTGACCCAACTAATTAATTTGTGAAACGGTGGTGACTCTTAGAGGTGACACAACTAATTAATTTTTGAAACGGTGCCAAGTGATGATGAAGGGTGGTAACTCTAATTAGAGGTGACCCAAGTTGCTAATTATATATATATATATATATATATATATATATAGGAAAAAGATCAAATAGGAACCAAGAGCCTAGTTAGGAACTTAGGAACAAATCTGAGCCATTCATCTTTGATCTTGATCTAGGGGTAGTTATGTAATTAGACAATTAAATATTATATTTTAATTTAATTAAAAGTTTTATATATGGCAGTTAATTATCTTACTGCAATTAATATGCAAGTTTTTTTTTTTTTTGACTTTTCTTAAATCTCTCAACCTATTATCATCTCTAATTCCAAATAAAAAAAACACGTTTGATTGAATTCGATTGAATCGAAATAACTTCCAGTCAAATTCAGAAGATTTAAATTGATTGAATTGAAAAAACTTTCGATTTAAAAGAATCTAAAATCGGCCAACGATTCAGATTTCCAAGTTATGAATAATAATTCTATACATGAAAACATTGAATCACAATCTCATGTGATAGAAGATCATGAAACACAATCACAAGCTTTGTTTCTAAATAGTGTTGAAAATCAAGGTATTTATGTATTGTTTTTATTTTTTTAAATTGTTTTCCGTGCGAGAATCACGTTTTTTTTGTGATTTCTATTTGGATTAGCCTTATAGTGTGGTTTATTATTGATTTGCAAAATAGTTGTTTTGTATTCTGTAAGTCATATTTTACGCACAGAATTGGAATGAGTAAAGAGTTATACACTAGTGTATCATATATAGTTATTGGGGTTGTACAGATACAATAAGATTTGTTCTTAGTTTCTTAGTTGTTATACACCAGTGTATAACAACAAATCTATTAATTATTATACACAAGTGTATTATAGGTGGTAAAAGACGTTATAATAAACTGATAGTATTTTGTTTGACGTTAAATATACATAGGTGTATATTCATTATAAAAAATGGAATGTGCAGTATGACACAGCCTGTGTGTTACTCAATATACACAGGTGTACCGTATATGAGTTGTAGCATGTCTAACTATATTTTTTAAATATTGTAAAATTCATTTTTAATTTTACATTTTTTTATTGTAGGTTCCTCGTCGAGCAACGTATATGAGTCTCCCGGTGGGACGAGATATTGGACGCCTGTTGTACCAGACGATGTTAAACCATTTGTAGGTGCCAAGTTTAGCACGTTGGACGAAGCTATCATAATGTATGAAAATTATGAGTTTCTTATCATAATGTATATCTGTGTTGATGATGTTGAATGAAAAGAAAAAAAAAGATATACATCAATGTATAACTGATGTACACCGTTGTATATATGTGTTTGATGATGATGATGAATGAACAAAAAAAAACTGATATACACCAATGTACACTTCAAAAACGAATATACACCAATGTATATCTGTGTACATCAATGTATATCTGTGTTGATGATGAATGAAAAAACAAATATACACCAATGTATATCTGTGTTGATGATGATAAATGAAAAAACCAATATACACCAATGTATATCTGTGTTGATGATGTTGAATGATGATGAATGAAAAAACGAAATACGCCAATGTATATCTTGTGTTGGTGATGATGATGAATGAAAAAACGAATATACACCAATGTACACTGTTGTATATATACCGAGATATAATTTTAATAGTATATACAATAAATACGTTTGGGTATACCATAAACACTAATTTACTGTTTCCAAATATACATGAGTTTCTTATTAATTACCTAATAAATGATATTGAACAAAAGACATTAATACCCATTTATTAAAATAATAATTAATTAAAGTTTTGCTTATTTACAATCATGCCATTGAAGATAGATGGCTCAGATTGGTTCCTATAGTTCCTACTTAAGGGTTGGTTCCTATTTGAACCCTACCCTATATATATATATATATATATATATATATATATATATATATATATAGGGGAGGGTTATCTTGAGAACGCTAAATATTGTGAGAACCGTGAGAACAAGTACAAAAATCAATCAAAATCAATTTTTTTTAATACAAATCCCATTATAATCAAAATACAACATTAATAAATGAATTTTCTTTCCAAATAAGTCATCTTTTCTTGCAAAAACACTTTTAAATTAACTTTTTACACATGTGTAAATGAAACAGTTTACACATGTATAAACAGCAAATTTACACATGTGTAAAAACAAATTATTTTCGTATACGTTTGAATTTTTACGCGTAATTTGTGTTTTTGAGATGGAATTTTAGTAATAAAGACAAGTGTAAAAAGAAATTTGGAATTTGAATGGTTTTAGATGCCGTTCTCACGGTTCGCACGAAATATAGGTGTTCTCAAAATAACTTTCCCCTATATATATATATATATATATATATATAGGGTATGGTTCAAATAGGAACCATACCTTAAGTAGGAACCATAGGAACCAATCTTAGCCATTGATCTCTAATGGCATGATTGTAAATAAGTAAAACATTAATTAAATATTTAATTAAATCTAAGGGCAATGTGGTAATTGTATATTGACTATTAATAACACATGTTTAATTAGTTTCCTTTATAATCCCATTATTTTAGGAAAGTATTTATTTTTCCCCATGGTAATCATTCTTTATCAATATGTGCAGTACATGATGTTATATAGTTTTGGATAATATACGTTGGTGTATATTATATGGAAAAGGTAATCGATCAAACCTTAAATAAGATAACGAGGTCAAATGTATCAATATACACTGATGTATAATTATACACTGGTAAGAATGGTAGTATTAAATACATATATTATACACTGGTGTATAAATAGTAGTGCTAATCAAATGTATCAATATACACTGATGTATAATTATACACTGGTAAAGAATGATAGTATTAAATACATATATTATACACTGATGTATAATTATACACTGGTGTATAACAACTAACAACAAATCTTTTCATCGCTGTCTTTCTCTCTCTCTCTCTAAAAAGAAGAACCGATGATGGTGACAGGGGAGGAGGTCCGATGGTTTTTGGGTGGTTGAGGGGTCCGATGATGTTCCTGCAGGGGGAGGATATCTGATGGTTTTTGGGTGGTTGAGGGCGGTGGTGGCTGAGGGTGGTCTGATGGGGTTTGCAGAGGACGACGGAGGGACGATGGTGGTGGTGGGGTTTGCAGAGGGCGACGATGGTGGTGTTTTTTGAGGGCGGTGGTGGCTGAGGGTGGTCTGATGGGTTTTGCAGAGGACGGCGGAGGGGCGGTGGTGGTGGTGGGGTTTGCAGAGGACGACGACCGAGGGACGACGATGGTGGTGGTTTTTGAAGGCGGTGGTGGCTGAGAGGTGGTGGATCTTTTTTAGAGAAACTGATTAGGATATTGAATTGGGTGAGTTTTTTAAGGAATGTTATTCGCAAGAAGTTTTTATTAACTTCCAAATATATATATATATATATATATATATATATATATATGTAGGAAAAAGATCAAATAGGAACCAAGAGCCTAGTTAGGAACTTAGGAACCAATCTGAGCCCTTCATCTTTGATCTTGATCTAGGGGGTAGTTATGTAATTAGACAATTAAATATTATATTTTAATTTAATTAAAAGTTTTATATATGGCAGTTAATTATCTTCCTGCGATTAACATGCAAGTTTTTTTTGACTTTTCTTAAATCTCTCAACTTATTATCATCTCTAATCCCAAATTAAAAAAGCACATTTAAAAGTCCCAATTTCAAACTATTTTAAATACAAAATGTGAACCCAGAAAAGCACATTTATAGAATTCAGCAAAAGCAGACACATTCATTCATTCATATGCATACATGTAAATGTGATACAGATCGCTGTTTATATAATCAGTTGCATAAATTATACTAAATTCTGTACATAAATGCAATGAAACTTCTTTGATCACTTTGAATTATACGCATTGCCATTTAAGTTGATCATTCTATGATTTGAAGGAAAGTCCATGACGTTAAATATACACAGGTGTATATTCATTATAAAAAATGGAATGTGCAGTATGACACAGCCTGTGTGTTACTCAATATACACAGGTGTACCGTATATGAGTTGTAGCATGTCTAACTATATTTTTTAAATATTGTAAAATTTATTTTTAATTTTACATTTTTTTATTGTAGGTTCCTCGTCGAGCAACGTATATGAGTCTCCCGGTGGGACGAGATGAATATACACCAATGTATATCTGTGTACATCAATGTATATCTGTGTTGATGATGAATGAAAAAACAAATATACACCAATGTATATCTGTGTTGATGATGATAAATGAAAAAACCAATATACACCAATGTATATCTGTGTTGATGATGTTGAATGATGATGAATGAAAAAACGAAATACACCAATGTATATCTTGTGTTGGTGATGATGATGAATGAAAAAACGAATATACACCAATGTACACTGTTGTATATATACCGAGATATAATTTTAATAGTATACACAATAAATACGTTTGGGTATACCATAAACACTAATTTGCTGTTTCCAAATATACATGAGTTTCTTATTAATTACCTAATAAATGATATTGAACAAAAGACATTAATACCCGTTTATTAAAATAACAATTAATTAAAGTTTTACTTATTTACAATCATGCCATTGAAGATGGATGACTCAGATTGGTTCCTATAGTTCCTACTTAAGGGTTGGTTCCTATTTGAACCTACCCTATATATATATATACTAGTGGAATGCCCGCGCGTTGCCGCAGGTATTTAAGTTGCCAAAACTTTATACACCATACAATCATTTATCCGATCCGATCCGATCCTTGCTTGATTTTTATTTGCAACATTTAGTTACACACATGAACCAAATAGACTTTAGCCTACTGGTTACAAAGTGTTAAATAAGGCTTAGCCTTTTCTTGTGGTGATAATTCAAATTCCATTGGTAACAAAAAGTTAATCCATTAAAAAAAAGTTACATGAATTAATCTATTACTTGGTAATGGTTCTAGGTAACAAAAAGTTAATACATGAATTAAATGTATTGAATGGTGCAATTGATTTGTATTAGTGACTTGTACATAAGGGCATAGATGGAAGAAAATGGTAAAAGTTAGAGATTTATGCATGAGACCTTTTGTATGCCATCTTAAAATGATGGTGAAATTACCTTCTTACCTATCTCTCCTCCTTAATAAGGTAATAGAAATATATATATATATATATATATATATATATATATATATATATATATATAATGTAATAGAAGTTTAGAACATCTACAATGTGATGCTTTGATGAAATCGGTTGGACCAGCATATTTCCATTTTAACATTGAAGGGCCTTGGTTTGTTTGAGATGGTTTGTTAGAACGGATGTCCATTGAGGGTGGGTGGAGCCCTTTATATTATAAAAAAAAAATTGTGTGAGGTATAAATTAAATAAAAGAAAAAATAGATAATAAGGTGAAGGGTTGGAATTGTTTATGTATAGAGGGAAGAAGTGGCTTAAAGTTTGGAATGATTTGAAATGATGTGGCATGGTGACGTGACAGTTTGAAGTGGTTTGTTATGGTGTGCAACACTGCATTGTGGATGCTGTTATAGAATTGTTTCTATCACCTCAAGATGGCGGTCAATGAAATCTTAGATCGAAGCTTATTGTGCTCGGTTTTGGTATAAAAAAAAAATTAAAAACCAAGTCATATTACGCTAAAATGATGACTAATGAGGCTTTCTCAACTCACTCGAAACCTAATGTTTATTAAACATTTTCGTCATAGTTTTTTATACATGTATGTCTTCGTATAATTAGTTTTATGTCTCCAAAAATTGAGGCACTATTGCCGATACTAATACTACAATTTATTTCATTAATGCATGTTATTCTAGTTATATGGAGTAGTTAGTATTTGCAAAAAGTTCTTAATAGTTTACAGCACACTATTAGTCTCATCTGGTTGAAAAAAAATTGAGTGTATGCCAATCTTACCATCACAGGCATTTTATCATTCATTTCGTGTGGTTGTTTCTCATACAAATAAAACGTAAACTAAGATATGTTATTTATATCAACATTAAGTGGTTAAGCTGATTAAAACATATATCAACCGAAGCTAGTGTTGACATATGCTTGTCTTTGTTCCTATTAAGTGCAACCTTATCATGTTCGTAAACAAGATGCTCAATATTTGATCTTAACGTGTTGTTAACGCACACCTTGTATATGTGTTCGTGATTAATGAAAAACCTTAGTTATACTAAGATCAAGTATGTAATGTGAAGGGATAGGGTACCCAATCCGGGCGCGGATAGCAACCATATCCCATAAAATGAACCTACAAGAACCCCGCGGAGCTCCACTCCGCAGGAGAGAACTTCGGATTAGCAAGGACGTCGACTCCCTGACGTCTACGGAGCAGAACCTGCGCATGCCAACGAGCTCATGCGCAAGATCACATCATCTAAATGACTTCATCAGCTCAAAGGAATCTTCGCGCGTAAGCCTACGCGCCGAATATGCTGAAAACATCAACCTTTAGTACGAGGTTGTACGGAAGATCAAGAATGAAGGAGATCTGGTCAGGCGCTGAACATTCTCTGCGCCAACCAGAGTACAACACGTGTCAGGGGTGGTCCAATAACTCCTGACAGTGAACATTGATATGACTGCTTCCATGCTGCCATGAACAGTATACGTCAGAGGCACTGTGCAGGCATGTCAACCTGCTTCCAGACGTCTCGTCAGACACCACCAGATGGTCAACCATGCTGTGTTAGAGGGAACCGTCACCTGCGCCCAATCACGTTGCGCCACGTGTATCGCCAGCAGGGCAGATCATGCTTCCTCTCACATCAGCATTAATTACCACAATCTACCCACCGGCTCATGGGCGGAAGATTTGGGCCCGAGACTTGAGCCCAAGATTGTCACCCCCACTATGGGCCACGTCAGCCGACCCATGCTTTCCCTATAAATAGGAGATCACTTCTCCATCGTAAAGGGTCGGTCATTACATGCAAGAAAGAGCATAGAACTAGAGATAATCTTACATACTTGTAATCGTCTTGTAATCTACGAGTAATAGAAGTTATCTCTTTCACAGTGGACATAGGTCGATCTAGACCGAACCACTTATATCCTTGTGTTCTTTTACTTTCAACACACACGCGACACATTCTTTTCTCATCTTCTAGGGTTCGGATTTGGTTATCGGTGTGAGCGAAGGATTATAACCTGAGCAAATTAACCCAAGTATCTAACCCAACTTCATGGGCGGACCTAGAGGGGTTGAGGGTTAGCCCGTGCCACCCCTCAACTTTCTTGGCAAAGTACATTATTAGTGCAAATTATTTTTTTCTGTTTTTATTTTATGCATCGGCTACCCCAATACCAAAATCTTTTAGCCCATGCTACCCCTTAACTTTTCTTCTAGATCCGCCACTGCCCAACTTACCCACCTTCTAGGGTAAGTTATACTCGTCGTTTCTTCATAGCGTATGATCAAGGGGTGGCGTGACTGCAAAGAACAAAAATTGTTGCTTAATTAATTAGGGCCCCCAATTTTCTTGATTATATGCTAAAATCGTATATCATTTTTGATTATTTGAATATGGTTTTGTAAGTTTTGTTCTTCTGTTGAAAGTGTTGAGATAATTTTTTTTTTTTTTTTGCTATATATCTTTATGACTTTTTTTGTTTTGTTTTTGTTTTTGTTTTATTTTGTTTTTTTCTTTTTAATTTTTGCAATTCACAAATTGAATTTTAATATAGGAAAGCTGTTTAGTTTTCAACTTTGACAAAAAGAACAAAAAAACAGGATACTTTGAAGGGTTATCTTTTCACTAAAACTCCCTTGAAGACTAATATGTGCGATTGTCTGCCTTCTAGAAATCGTGTCCAAAAAACGTGTGCCTTCTAACAATTTCAGCTTAATCCAATTTACTTAAGAACAAAGAGAAATCCGAATATACAATTGATATTAGTTAGGAGGTGTGAAGCATATACTCGATCAAGATAATTAGGATTTTTTACACCTTATAACCTTTGGGAATATATAGGTGAGTACCCCTAGGCCAAGGGGGTAATTGTTTTCAGTACCAATAACTGTTAATAGAAAGTTACCATTTATTGTACCAACTCGGTTATTAGTCGCTACTTGTTTTCAGTGCGTAAGTAGCAACCGAGTTACTCATGATAGATCAATCATCAGTAGAAATTGAGTTACTACAGGTGACGACGTTCCTGCTAAAGGATTATTCTATTGAAGTAACTTAATAACAGTCGATAGCTATAAATCGGGAATTGTCATACTTTTTTCACTAAGAGTTCTAAAACCAGACATTATTATACTCTTTAACGTGTTGGGTGTGAAGTCCTTGGGCTAGTTATTGCTATTGGGCTTGTTTTATTGGATGTTTAGGAAGCCCATTTAGGTTTTCTTGTTCACCAAGCATAACCCTAGATTAGTCTTTATATATATATATCCTGTCTATGTAATTGTAATAGATGTCAAAGCTTAATAATAAATCCCTAGTTGCAGCCCGTGGACGTAGGTTCCCCACTGGAACCGAACCACGTAAAATTCTCGTGTTCGTGTGTCGTGCTTTATATTTTCTCGTTTATTATTGCGTGTTCGTTGTGAATCGGTTATTCCGCTGCGCCACTTAATCCTGACAAGTGGTATCAGAGCTTTGGCTCGTTGGATTCATGTTACGTTTCGCATCATCTTTAGTTTAAAGTTTTTTTTGTTCGATAGGTACACTAGGTATTTGATTGAGAACCCCATGAGCAAAATAAAAAGAAAGGTGTGGCACTAGATCATGTAATTCATTGGAGGTAACAAACTTTGCTTTCTATTGTTTCTGTCGTGACTTGAGAGGAATTTTAAATTTATATTTGTTGGTCAAAGAACTAAAAGATAATCAAAAGAGTTCTGTTATTTTTTTTAATCAAGTGACACCACCGCTAGTTTCCTTTCTTGATTACTGCGATGAGGTTTGTTTAGGGTGTTTCTTGGTGGGTTGTTGATCGACAAAAAACAGAGATAAAGGTACCAAGTTGAGTTTAATTTATATTGCAATTTGGTTGTTTGAATTGGGTTTTTCTGTTCAACCGGAATTGTGATTAAGTTCGATTAAGGTTTTTTGGAGCCTTTGTTCAACTAGGTTTACATGATTGGATTGAATATTCTGTGGAGTTTGTCAGTTTTTGACAGGTTATTATCAACTTTGGAACCAGTTTACTTTGATCTTATTTTTTGTTTGTCATTATGGCTGAAGACGGAAAATTGGTGATTGAAAAGTTTGACGGTTCGGATTTTAGTTGGTGGAAAATGCAGATAGATGCATTGTTGGGTCAAAAAGACTTGGATATGGTACTGGAAGAAAAACCGGAGAAAATGGATAAAGCTGAGGAAGCTATGTGGAATGCCAAGGACAAGAAAGCTAGAGGTGTTATTACATTGTCGTTGACGAGGAGCGTTTCATTTAACATCATGTCTGAAACCACGGCTCGTGGTATGATGTTGGCTCTGTCAAACATGTATGAAAAACCGTCTGCAGCTAATAAAGTGTTCTTGATGAGAGAGTTGTTCACGATGAGAATGAAAGAGGGAAGCTCAGTGACCGAGCACATAAATAATTTGAATTCTCTTCTGTCCAGGTTATCGTCTGTGGGAATGAGATTCGATGATGAGACCAAAGCTGTGATTTTGCTATCTTTACTGCCTGATAGTTGGTCCGGGACAGTGACTGCTGTCACTAACTCAGTTGGGCCTGAAGGGTTAACATTTGAAAGGATCCGAGATTTGGTATTGGGTGAGGATGTTCGCCGCATGATTACTAAAGGGTCGCCTTCTGAGATGTTGCATGTTGGCAGGGGAAGGGGAAATAGTAGAAACAGTGTGTGACAACGGACACCCTTATCTTTTAGCTAATTGTCAAATCTAGTCCTCATACTTTCCATCATTTAATCATCATATTATTTTTTTTTTTCCGTATTTCGACGTTTATTAAAAATTATATGTGACATTGAAATTTCTAAAAAAAAAACAAACATTCGAAATACAAACTTATTTAGTTATTGATAAATTAGACCAAAAAGTTTAAGTTTTAAAAAGTTTGGGATTGGTTAATGTTAAAAGTTAGTTAGTATGGTTAAGTTTTTATAAGGAAATTATAAAACTAACAACGTTAAGGTTGAGGGGCTATTTCTGCCAAAATCAAAAAGTTTTAAACCTCCCCTCCCTTCCTGCCTCCTCCACGTTTTTCTGGCGAGTTTTTCCGGCCGGCTCCGGCGATCTCCGACGAGTAAATTTCAAAGGTTTTAATGCGTTTTAATGCCCTATTTTGATTTCTAAACGTTTCTACTTTCGTGTACCACGAATTAAAATGATTTAATCGATCTTAAACACGTTAATAACTGAGTTTTAAATCCGGGTTTTAAGCATAACCGCCGGAATTCTTAGTCACCATTAAAGTCCGTTTTAAAGCGTGAACACTATAAATACTCGATGCCTTTTCGTTTCTGCACTTTTACAAATCACAAATCCTCAAGAAAACATATCAAAATCGTGTTCTAAGGCTTCCAATCATCGCTCTATTTTCAGATTCTTTGTACTCGAATTCGATCTTATAACGTTATTGTAAGTTCCTTTTCTTGATGCCATTTACTTGTTTCTTGATTCCGAACAAAAGCCCTATTGATTCGACTACTATTGTTTACAAATCGGGTTCAATTGAAATCGGGTTAGGGTTAGGGTTCTAGGTAGGTATTTGGGGAAGAAGATGATGTTTGTATCGTTGGTTAAATATAATTCTGTTTCAAGTAAATCAACAAATCATGATCTGGCCTAGTGGTGTGTGAGTGTGTTGTGGAACGAGGAGGGCCGGGTTCGAACCCCATAGCCATCGCTTTTCCTCCTTTTTTTTTCTTTCCCTTTATTTCCAGATTTTTTTTGATATATTATAATAATATATAAACACGTAAATCTTATAATAATTATAGAAAATTCATTTTTACTCCAAAAATTATAAAAATTTAGGTGTAGCTTCTTGATACCTCATAGAAAATTGTCATGTTTTTAGTTTTCTGAAAAATATCTATTTTCATGATTTTATTAATTTAAATTGTTTTAATCATAGTTAATTGATTAAAAATTCATTTTTAATGATTTTTATCTCAAAATTTTTGATAAATTATTTCTAATCATCATGAACTTAATTAAAAATTATTGGTTCAGAAAACCTTTATTTTTATTGATTTTCCTATTTTTAATCAATTAAACATGATTTAATTTCATTAAATCAGTTTTAAATAAAAATAAGTTTATAAAAATTATGGGAAAATTATTTTCATTGATTTACATAAAAAAGAATCCATTTTCTATAAAAATAAACTTTGTGGATCATTGTGTAACTCATTATTATTTATTTCAATAATTATGATTATTGTATTTATTATTTAGTTAAAGTAATTAACTAAATTATTTTGTCTTAACTAATCAAACGCAATTTTATCTAAATATTCAATAGGTAATAATTATATTACCTAAACCACATTTACAACCTTTCATATATTATTTGTGATATACAGCTTTGACATTAACGCGACTTATCATAAAAACTCTAATTCCCCAAATCGACTTAGCAAACCCTAATGCCTTAGACCCTAGTTACCTTAGACTCTTAGACATTTCCTTATTAGCATTCTATTATATTATAGGTTGAATTCCTCGGAATTCCCATTACTTAGCTCACGATCGCTTAAGTTGAATTTTGATCGCTTTCGCAACTGTGAGTATATCTTTCCCCTTTTTCATTTTACTTTTGGGGCTATTCATGTACACTATTACTAAATGTTATTCTTTCACTAAATGCAATTCTCATGTGTGTTTGCTTTAAGTTAATTTGTGTGTCTATGACTTGTTAAAATCATTAACCTTTGAGGGCCTGGCATTTCAATGAATAGTACTATGGTATATACTCTTGTGACTCTATTGAGAGTCCTCGTAATTGCTATGTATTACATTACTACTAGCGCATACTATATATATCTGCTTTTCTTTACATAGGGTTGATTTTGAACGGATATTACTTATTACATAATTGCAAATGGTACCGCACATGAATTGCTAAACACTTTTCCTACTATATTTATTCAAATAGGGTATGCTCACCAATACATTTTGTATTGACCAAATTATTTTCGTACATGTTTCAGGTTGTTATGAGATTACTGTTAAGCTTTTGGATCTTAGACTTATATTTGAGATTTGTTGTATTTCAGTTTTAGTTGTCACGTTAAAATTTTGTATCTTGTAATTCCTTTCAATGTAATAAAATATTAAATTCAATGTATTCAAATTTACATTTCTAGTCCATGATCTATTGAACAATCGTCACTACGTTACACCTAGATGTTTCCGCCATCGGTTGGGGTGTTACACAGTGGGAGCAGCAAGGGTTGGGGCAGGAGCTCGTCTAGGGCTCGTCCAAGTGTGCGTTGTTGGAACTGCAACGAAAAGGGGCATTATAGGAATGAATGTTCGAACAAGAATTCTGATGAAGGATCGAAGAATTCTGGTAGATTGAACACTGCTGCGGTAAGCGATTCCGAGGATGACGCTTTGATACTATGTGTTGAAAGCAGTGTGGAATCCTTGGTCATGGATTCCGGTGCATCATTCCATGCTACCTATAGCAATGATGGCATGCGGAATGTTAAAAAGGGCAATTTTGGCAAGGTTAGGCTAGGAAACGGTGAATTTTTTGATGTGACTGGCATGGGAGATTTAGACCTGGTTACTACTTTTGGCACTACTTGGACTTTGTGTGACGTCAGGATTATTCCAAGGCTTGAAACGAAGTTGATCTCCATTGGTCAGTTGGACGAACAAGGTTTGGACGTTAAGTTTGGTGGTGGAAAGTGGAAGGTCGTTAAAGGTAATCTCGTGGTTGCTAGCGGATTCAAGAAGGGGTCGTTGTATATGGTGACTGTTCCGTTTGGGGAAGTGACCACCCTGTAAGACGAACGCCAAAGTCGGGCTCGCTGATTCGACAGTTAAACGAGTCCAGTTTGCAGAAAAGGACTCTGGGACTTCAGGTAATCAGCTTGAGCGTATTCGGAGGTCTGAACATGTACGGGATTATTGTAGCAGTTGGAGCACGAGGAGTGTTCCGACACCGTTTGGAAATCGAGGTTGGGTTCAGAAGACCAGGTTTCCAAATGAAATCTCTCCTGAGAAGTTTCTGCTAGTGGGGAGTGTTCCTCTGAGAATCTCTGTATCTGATGGTTTGTGTCTATGGGAATCAGTTGGGATTGAGGATGTGAAGACGGGGTCTTTTGAGACCGGGTTGAAGCCATCTGGGGCTTCAACGGGCCTTTCTGTTTACTGATGATGATTGGCCGGCTGTAACTAGGTTGAATTGGGATACATGGTTTGAAGTTTGGTTTGTTCTTGGGAGCTGGACCTGGAAGACTTCTGTTCCTGTGTGTGTTTGAACTTTACAGATTACTGAAGACATGGATTGCTTTGTGCTTGTTGGTGGACTTGGTGTTTATCGCAAGGCCTTCAAGTGGGAGATTGTTGGGTGTGAAGTCCTTGGGTTAGTTATTGCTATTGGGCTTGTTTTATTGGATGTTTAGGAAGCCCATTTAGGTTTTCTTGTTTACCAAGCATAAACCCTAGATTAGTCTCTATATATATCCTGTCTATGTAATTGTAATAGTTGTCAGAGCTTAATAATAAATCCCTAGTTGCAGCCCGTGGACGTAGGTTCCCCACTGGAACAGAACCACGTAAAATTCTCGTGCTCGTGTGTCGTGCTTTATATTTTCTCGTTTATTATTGCGTGTTTGTTGTGAATCGGTTATTCCGCTGTGCCACTTAATCCTGACATAACGAAGAGTTGCAATGTAACGATTCCCACCTATTAAAGGACAGTCAATGGTCTGTTTTACATACGAATTTTGATGTAATTTTTCATATAGAATAACATACTCGTTCTACTGTTATCTTGAGTTTTCTGGTTAAAATTTTTAAGAGTAGCAAAAGAAAAAATAATTCATCCTACAAAAGCTACAAACATAAACTTATATTATATTAGGACTGAATTACAAGTTTTGTCCTTTAGGTTTATACCCAATTGCAAAGAATGTCCTTTAACTTCAAAATTGATTGGTTTTGTACTTTATCTTTTAAAATCTTGCACGTTATGTCTTTTATGCCTAACTCGGTTAGTTTTCTTCGTTAAGTTTGGTCACATGACTTGCACACGGGTATATCCTGAAAGCTTTCCGGAATGGATAAATCTAAAAGCTGGAGTTAAAGACTTAAAGGATAAATCTAAAAGCTAGAGTTATCGGAAAGCTTTTAGATTTATACACAATTGTTGAGTTCCACCCTCATTTTTTAAACGCTCATAACTTTTTCATACGACATTATTTTTCTAAAAAAAAATACCATAAAAACAAACTTTTTGTCCTCTTTCATTTGCATACTCTATTGCATTTCTAAAACGCAAGTATACCCTCAATAAAACACAAGTTATCAACCCATCAATTTTTTTAAAGTATAGCAATATGGTATAGAAATAAAAGAGGATGAAAAACTTGTTTTTACGGTATAATTTTTTAAGAAAATAATGTGGCATAAAAAAGTTATGGTCATTTTAAAAATGGGGTGAAACTTTAATGACACAATGAGGTTATCACCGTGCCCTTGATTATATGTAGTTTAATTTATGGCTACTAATCTTTCTTATAATTTTTTACGCTAAGCTCCTTTTTACGTTAGTCTTGCGTATATTGTATTATGTTATATTATATTATATTGTGTTATATTATTATAACATACCTTTAATATGGAATGAATATAATACTATATCATCAACCAACCACTATATCAGGGACTACCCATAAAATTATTGAAAAGTTGAAAGAGAACAAAACCCTAAAAGTGTGATATAAAGATCAGCTGTGTCATTTTTCATTTAAGAACCCATGCACCAGTGAAGTCTCGGTTGTCAATACCAGGATGAGTTGAGGGGGACCGAAGGGCCACTGCAAGGGTTATTCCCACATGGACATCACCTGCGATCACGTGGTATCGCTTGCTAATTGATCATAGTACAATCACGTGTATCAGTTGCTTTTTGGGGCTCATGACTCTATTGAGATATGCTCTTCCTATGATCCTAATATATCATACATTTTATATCTTAACAAGCCACCAAAATTATAAGTTATATATGCATGCATGTTTATATATATATTTTTTTATAAATTATAGAAAAACGGGCCAACAAGCAACTGAAACCCGACTATTACAAAATTGCATCCCGAATATTGAAATCACTCTACCTTTCCCAATTGAGGTTACAATAAGTAGATCTACATCTAATGCATGTTCTTAATTGACTTGACATGCTGCATATGTACAATGACTTGTTGTTATGTTGCTCCAGTAACATGATTTCTTTAATTACATGTGTCACATATTCATAGTTAACATCATATGTTACTCGAATACTCAACATTATTATAGCTTAAACTTTACACAAATTCATTTTAGTACTCTATGATGTTAAAAAACTTACTCAATATCTGTCGGGCATTTGGCCGGGTATTAGACAATATGATTTTACAATTAAATATGCAAGGGGCATGTATTATGATTACCATATATACAATGTTCGTTTAACTTTAACCGAATAAATACATAAAAAAAATTATTAAACAATTCACGAGTTTAATTATATGATATTTTTGTTTTAGTTTAAGTATATGATATTGAGATTAGTAACAAGTCAAATTTTAATGTTAACTAGTAACAAATCTAGTATTAATGTTTGCTTAGTTTTCTTTTGTTATTTATCAATTTTATTTGCATTATCATTCTTGTTTGCATTTGACATTATTGTGAAGTACATTTTAACAAATGTGTATATATTAAAAAAAAGAATTAATTATCTTACTCACAATCACTTATTTCGAATTAAATTGAACCGAAAAACACAAATTCTTAATCCATTCGAAGTTGATTACTAAATTCGAATATTCAAAAACTAAATTCTAATATATAGTTAAATTCGAGTGAACTGCTTAGTTGGTCCCTGTGCTTTCAAGATTTTGCATTCTTGATTCCTGTATTTCAATAATTACAAACATGGTCCTAATGGTTGTATTTTCATAACACTCGTGGTCCTTAACAGCTAACGTTGTTAGATTTTTCGGTTAAATCATGTAAAATGACCAAAATGCCCTCATTATTAAATAAACATAAATAAATAAATTGATTTTTCAGTTAAATCGTGCTAGTGTCAAAGAACGAATCTTGCAGCTTGAAAAGAAGAAATTGATGTTGGATCATCTTTTTGTTAACAAATCTGAATCTCAAAAGGAGGTTGAAGATATCTTAAAATGGGGAACTGAACAACTTTTTAGTGATTCTTTCAAAGATACAGGGGGTGAACATAATGTTGATAAAGATGAAGGTTTTGTTGATTTAGAACACAAGAATAAAAGGCGAGTTGGGGGTTTGGGTGATGTGTACTAGGATAAGTGCATAGCTGGCAATGCTCAGATTGTGTGGGATGAAGCTTCTATTTTGAAGTTGCTTGACCGGTCAATCATTGACTCTAAGAAGAGAGAGTCCAAATCTGAGAAGAGAGACTGGACGGTTTTGATGTGGGTGAGAGAGGGAGAGAGAGAGAGTCCAGATCTGAGAAGAGAGACTGGACGGTTGTGATGTGGGTGATAGAGAGAGAGAGTGAGAGATTGAAAAAGCTGAGAAGAGAGAGTGTGTGACGGTTGTGATATGGGTGAACAATGGTGGTGGCATAGTTTGGGAGATGGTGGTGGTGGTCGGTGGTGGGTGAAGATGATGACGAGAGGGAGGTGGTGGTGGTACAATGACTGCAAACAAGAGGTGGAAGTGGGGGAGGAAGAAGGGTAGGGTGGGGGGCACTTCCATTTTTTTTAATTGTTTATCCTTTAGTATCAGGGTATAATAGTCATTTTAGATCAACTTAACGTTCAAAACTAACGGCCATCTATGAAAAAGACTGTCATTGTTATGAAAATTGAACCATAAGACTATCTCCAACGCTAGAGGCGCCCTTAGACGTCCTTAGTTGCACATCATATCCTTACAAATCCTTAAACACCTTCATTTCATCTCCAACCCTACAAATATCCTTACTATTATGAATTTCCACCTCATCACCTACTCACCACACATATTATTTAAATAAAAGATTTTTTTTTTAGTTTGGCCCACCTCATCACTAAAACCAATACAAACTCTCATCCATAACTAAGGACTCCATCACTAAAGGCTTCTAAGGGCACAATTGCTCCAATGGTAAGGGTTAGAAAGGGCATGTAAGGGCATGTTGGTTAAGGATGCATTGGAGACAGTCTAAGGAACAAATGAGTGATAAATTGTAAACCATTAGAAGCAAGTCTGTAGTTAGTGAACTCTAAAGATCAAGAATGCAAGATCTAAAAAGCACATGGACTAAGTACTAACCAAGCAATTCACTCATTTAAATTCGAATCAAATTTTGAGTTTTTTAGTCCAATTCCCTAGGTCATTGGTACAAGTGCTAATGCATAAAGTACACATAATAGCAAAAGCATCTTTTATCATTGAGTCTTGAATTCTTTTGCTGCTATGTTCCCAAAAATACAGTATATATACAATGTGTTTGATATTGGTCATGTATGTGTTTCTCTCAAGATTATTGTGTTCATTTTTTTATCTGCATTTGCACCTGCACCTTCTTGTTAGCTACTACCTACCGGTCTCTTTCAGGGTTGGAGACACAATAAGGTGCATGTGTTTTTGCAGACAAAAGATGTCATCTCTTGCATTCGATCTGCCATCTCTAGCTTTCTCCCCTCACACACTTGTACATACATATATATACTTGCATATACATGTGTGTGTACATGATGAACAATAAATGGAAGAAGAAATGGGATTCATATACGTCATGCAAAGGTAACATTTTTCATGATATGTTGTTTGTTTAGGGTTAATTAATCTGTAGAATTTTTTTATTAAAACCTCCTCTAATTAATCAAGTGTGTTTGATCTTAAAGATGATTTCAAGGGATAATTTATGTTGTTTATCGACTTAAAATCAAATGGGAGGGTTTGGTTTAAGAGCATCTCCAATGGAGGAAAGCGGACGGCCCTCACGAGGCATTGGAGGAGCCGTACGGATGGTGTTGTGACATTTCACATCCGGATTTCCAAACACAAGCTGATGGCGAAGGCGCGGTCCTCTCACACACGTACACGTACACATACACATAAAATAATAATAATAATATTTTATTTATATATATTAAGTTTTTATTTTTTGTTTTTTTATAAAATGGTGTTTGAAGGTGAACTAGCATTAGATGTGTTTGAAATCTAATGTGGCCCTTTAGAAACGCCACTACAAGAATTTTAAGCAATAACGACGACGCTATTAGTGATGAGATCGAAAAAGTCTGGAGGCATCGAATGTGCAAAGAGTAAACACCACTTTTGACTTGATGGTCTGTTGCTGCTCCAGGAGGGCTGCGATATTGTACGTGACTCTTGTATTTTTGCTCAAGTTATGGAATGTGATCATCATGGCTTTTGAATTGTAAAGGTTAGCACTCCAAAATAGCCACATAATTCTATTGGTGGTTTTAGACTGTTATCAAATGTCTAAAAGCAGGAGAAATTAATTTTCTTGTAAGGTTTAATTACACACAAAAGTTGACTCATATAAAAAAATATAAATTAAGGTAAATGGGAAACTTATATGTACCTTAATACACACAAAAGGCGTGTACATATTTATACGTTTACCGGTGGTGTAAAAATACCATAAAAAATCCTACCAGAAACTAACATCAAAAAATAATAGCTAAAAATAGATGTAAATTTATTGTTTAATTATCTATGGTATCTAGATAAAAAATGTTTACCTAATAGTTTACAAACAAATTATAAATATTTTATTATGAATATAACTATGCTTGTAATAACCCTTATGGTGGAGTGGCATGAGAAATGACGGTTAGAGCTTGAGGCTGAAATGTCTAAAGTTTGAATCTGATCCAAAACGGGTTTACCGTAGCGGGCCTTATGACGAGCGGGTTTTTCCCGGTGTGGGAATTTGCAGGCTTAGAATACTCAACGCTATTGGTAAACCCAATTGTATGGGGAGCTTTCACCCAAGGGATGGGTGTCCCCGAGTAGTCAGCATTTGTTTCGTTGGCTATTCAAAAAATAAAAAAACAATAATAACGCAGTCATCTTGTGGGAAAAAATAATAAACATAAACGTAATATACCCAAAAAAAAATTTAAGGGGTTGTTTGGTTCACCTCTTAATAGTTTCATTAAGAGGCTGAATCGGTCAAAGGTAGGGGTGTTTGGTTGCCAAAAACACGTCTTAATGGAACCATTAAGCATTGAATGATTCAGCAACAACATGCTGAATGAACCTCTTAATGGAACCATCTCCTCTCCTCTCCCCTTGCCAACTTGCCATCGCCTCCTCCCTTTCCTCCGCCGCCGCCGCCTCCTCCTCCTATCCTCCCCACTGCTACAAGAAATTGTGGCAATAGCGACGACGTTTTTAGCAACGATGTCGCCGCTAATGCTTCCAATCCGGGTACAAGTCAAACTTTAATTTATGACCGTTGATTAGGCAGAGATCGAACGTTGGAGTTTTGTCTTACGGGGGGCAATAGCGACGACAAGTCGTCGCTATTGCAATTGGTACTGCTAAGCCATGTTGTCCTCAGGTAGAACTTCTTGTAATGAGAATGTGATATGTTATATGTGCGTAGTTGAACTTTTATTGAGTACACCTTAAAAGATAGAGCACAATCATGCAATTGGTACTGCTAAGCTTTCCTTGCCTTGAGTTAATTTTTAGAACAATATGTTATTGCAAGGAAAAAAAAACAAATCTAAATCTTTTTATTACTTCTATATATGTATTGTATGTTGTATGTTGATAAAAACCACTTTACAAATTTATTCATATATATATATATATATATATATATATATATATATATATATTTAATTAAAGAAAAAATTGTTTAAAAAACTTATAATCGTCTACCATCACATGTATATATTTGTAAAAGTTAATTTGGTTATCACTTTCCTCCTTTTGTATTATTACTGTGATTCATTACTTTCCATTATCTTTGCTATAATTGGAATACGTCACGCTTCTTGCCTTCTTGTGTGTGCCTTGATAATATTGCTAATAGTATGTACATGAAATTTTATAAATTACTCTATAATCTAGTAAATATTTGTATCTATTTGTGTTTTTTTTGTTTTGATTTGTATCTAGTTTGGCAGACGCTAGTATGTTACTAGTATTTTGTGATGAATAAAATGGTGTTTTGTTAGCTGTTAAAAAAAACTCTTTAACCGTAAATAAAGCATGTAAAGTCTGGTTAATTAGCTCACTACAAGACAAAATGATCTAACCAAGAATACCATATAATGTAATAATAATGACTTTCGGTAATGGCGAAAATCTGCATTGAACCTAGTTTAATTTGCTAGCTTTCACAAAACGTAATATTCGGGTTCAGCCAAAGAAATTAAAGGTCAAACATGATGCTTTTATTCTTATCAAATGCACATGGTTTGAAACTTTTACTCCAAGTTCATTCTTTTTTCATTATCTTGAAGTTGTTCACCTTTGGTACCTGCCATCATGATATGGTCGATGAAGTTGCACTCCTTGCATCGATTCTGGTACATGCCATTAATGGCATTTTATGATGTATGGTGAAGAAACACCGATCTAACAATCTAATATAACAATGCTAGTGTATGGATACAAGAAAGGACGTGATTCTCATTAATTGACAAAGCAAATACAAGACACTGTTATCAGATTATTACAAGAGTTTCGACTATAATTTATTTCTCACAGCTTGTGATATGAATTCTCCTTTGAATCATTCGATCCCCTCCTCTGATGACGAAGGTGGGTATTTATAGGCCTCTCAGGTGGCCTATGATTGGCTATGAGAGGAATGGCAGCTGTCCTGTACTATTGTGGCCGTTATCAATTCTTGCGTTGTGCTTCTGTGATTGGTCCACGTGTCCTGTCATTGTCCTTTTCGTCCTTTCTCGTACCTCGTACTGGCAGGCGATCATGGAGCAGGGAATTGACGCCTCTGATTGGCTATAGATTCTGCTCCTGTCGGGTGACACCTGTCCTTTTTGTGACTGCGTGCGCCGTCTTCTAGAATTCCACGTCACGTTTCTGCGCTGTCGTGCATGTGGGCTTTCTTTCTGCGCACGCGCGGGTACATATCTCTTCAAGTCCCCTAGTCCAGTGTGTTGTATGCGTAGTATGCGAGACGCTGGACTTAGAGTGTGAGGAGTTCTTGCTGTGTTGTTTGGCGCATTGATTTGGCATCTGAAGCTTGTGCGCGGTGTTGTGCAAGTGGAGAAGCTGCGGACGTCTCGTAATTAATGTTTACATCAATGTTGTCAGTCCGCGTGTGTGACGCGACAGGTTGGTAGCCGAAAAGTCTCTAACGGTTGTACAGTGTCAGGGACGTGGTGGGCCCATGGCCTGTTCGAGTCACTCGTTTCTCTCTCTTCCTGTGACGTGTCCGTCACTGATTGGTGGTTTCTTTTCAAATTTTAAACCGTCAATCCACGTGTCTTCCACGTGTGGTTCCCCTATTTAATCCCTCTTTTTCCTTCAATCGGTTTATTTTCCATCAGTTCTTTCAAATTCTCTTGTGCTCTTCATCCTTTCAAGTTTATCCAACTTATTTTTCTTTCATAACCTGCTTTATTTGTGAGATTATGGAGCATATTATAAACATTCCTAAGAAGAAACGCGGGGGGTCCAAGAAAGGTGATGATGGGTCGAAGAAGAGGCCGCCTCATGCCGGAGAGGTGACGGCCGTTTGGGGGAAAGATGAGTTTCGGAAGTTCAGGAAGGGGGTTGGGTTCCCTTCCTCGTATGGTGTGGAAATGCCCGCCCCAGATAAGACCATATTGCAGCCCCCTGTTGGGAAGATAGGGTTGTATGCCTGTTACTTCCGGGATTGCAATTTTAGGGTTCCTATCACCCAGTTTTTGGGCACTTTTATCCGGGCGGTTGGTGTTCATATCAACCAGATCCACCCCGGCATGATGTCGAGACTCATGTTCTTTGAGTTTTGTTGCCGTGCTCAGAAGATCGAACCTTTGGTGGACATGTTCTTTGTTTTCTACAGTTTAAGTTTTGTAGAGAGTTGGTTGTCTTGCAGGCCGCGTTCTGGGGTCTCCGCCTGCGCTGGGGCCGGAGTGAAGAGCTTCCGGGAATGGAAACCCAAGTTCTTCTGGATTAACCAGGGCGTTATCCATATAGAGATGGGTCGGTTGGACCTGGCTGAGGGGATTGGGAAGATTGTGCTCATAGAGTACAAGGAGCAGGAGTGGTTCAAGACTTTGACCAGCCACCCTGTTGACTTGTGTGAGATCCCGGAGACAGGCCTAGTGATGGCGGGGATGAGCATAAAGTATGACGTCAAGGGGCGCAACCCGCACCTTACTGAAGACGGCAAAGGTTTGTAGTTACTTGTCTTTTCTTTCGCGCTTCGCGCAAGTTGTGTTTGGTTATTGCGAATTTACTTTTATTATGTTTGTTGGTTGCAGATGTCGCGTGCTTGTACGACATGCTGCTGGGCGGAGACAATATGGGCTTCGCCTTTAGGGAGCTGGCGGACAACGAGTTGTATATCCTGGAAAAGGCATGGGACACACTCATCCGTCCCAAATTGGATGATGTGTTGCGAGAGCCTGCTCCCTCGCAGCTGCTGATTACTGAAGCAGGTGAGTCCTCGCCGCTTTATGAGAATCCTTCGCCCGTCAACATGTTCATGCGGACGGGTTTTCCTTTAATTGTGATATCTAGTGATGAGTCTTCTGACGCATCTGTGCTTTCGCCACTTCCGTCGTCTGCAGGCGTTCAAGACCCGCAGTTGGCTCCTGCGCATGTGGAAGATGACTCCGCCGAGGAGACAGAGGAAGACGACTCCCTTGTACATCGCATCATGCGTCCGCAAGCGGATGCGACTGAAGGTGAAGACTATTCTTTCGTTTTAAACCACGAAGTGGTTAATAGGTATTTCCAAAATTATCAGCCTTTTGAACGAAGCTACGTTGAACTTTCAGATGCGTTCGTGCAAGGGGAGTCGGTGGAGAAGCTGGCTGGAGAGGCCCAGGGCGCGGTGGTGACTAACCCTGTTTCCGCGGGGATGTCCGAGGCTGGGCCTGTTGCTGTTGATGCGCGTCGCCTTAAGAAGCGATCTAGGCGATCAGGCGGTAAAGGGGAGAAGGTCGCTGGAGAGCTGACGCCTCCTGTTGAGAAAAGGGTTAAGTTGGGCGACCTTGTCCATTCCGCAGAGGAGAGTTTATTGGGTAAGTGGTTGAATCCGCCTTCCTTAGTTTATGTAGTTTAACTTTTTCCTTGTTGCTGACCCTTGGTATTGTGTCTTTTGCAGCGGAATTGTTGAACATTAGCGCGCCGGGAGATGTGTCAATTGCCCCAATAGCTGAGGGTTTTAACATTGAACCTGCAAGGCCAGCGTCTCCCGCTGTGCAAGCTGAAGAGCCTCCGCATGTGGAGTTGCAGGGTGATATTTTGACAACTTCCTCTCCGGCGCATCAGTCACCGCCCTTGCGTCAACCCACACCTGTGCGGGAGCCAACGCCTGCACCTTTGCCCACGCCCCCTGCGGTCGCCAACACCCGCGCGACTCCCCACCCCAGTTCAGGATATTCCAGAGGGTGGTGAAGGTCGGGTGTCGCCGACTGATATCAGCGAGGGATACGGGCATGGTGTGGACATGACCGTTGATGACGACGAGGAGAACGAAAGGCGGGTGACAACGGAGCCTGGGCCTAGTTTTTCGAGTGTCCTTCCTGCTGGGGGCGGTGAACCGGCCGCTGGCATATTTGTGCCTAGCTGGACTTTGACACCGGCCACCCGGTTTTTGAATGTGGAAGAATGTCGCCAGTTTTTGGCGAATGTTGTCCCTCCTGGGGAGCGCGACTTTCAAGCTACGCGTCCGCGCGGGGAGCTCATGGATGACCACATCCTTAGTGTGGCCAACATGTTGTCGACTTCAGCAGAGATTGTGCATGAATGGGGGTTGATGGCTCATGACCGCCACAAGTTCCATCAAGATTTGCAGCGAGTGACTGAGGAGCGTGACCGTATGCACTCCGAGTTAAAGCGTGCTAAGTGGGATGCTGCCACATTCCGCGAAGAGCGTGACAAGCTGCAAGCGCACATTTCTGAGCGGGAGGAGAAATGGAAGGTTGCTTGTGCAAAGACCAATGAGAAGATGGAGGCATCCAAGAAGCGCATTGCTGAAGTTGAGGTAGAGAAAGAAGAGCTCTACAAGGAGTTGGATATGAAAGGGAAGCTTGTGAAGCAGCATTATGACAAGTTGCTCGAGGCCCGCGACCTGCTGCGAGAGAAGGATAAAGACATTGAGCAGTGGCGGGAGTCGCACGAGGGGTTAGACAAGGAGAATTTGTCCTTGCAGCAAAAGATCCTTGTGTTAGAAGGGCAGTTGTTGGATGCCCAAAATGAGAAGGAAATTGCTGAGGAAGATCGTGCGTGGGTGCTTGGCCGCTGCGTCCTTGAGGTTTGTTTCTGTGCTTATGTCTTCCTATCATTTTATGCGCATACGATTACGAAACATGCCTTTTGAATATTTGCGCAGGTTGCTTATCATGTGAAAAACTGTGCCCAGACGCGCCAAGTCGTGGCCACGGTGAACGCTGCCGCGAAGCTGGTGGGGCGCAAGGCTGGTTTTGTTGAAGGTTATCAGCACGCTTAGGCTGGCAAGCCGCTGGAGCAGTTCGCGCTGTACAAGCAGGATTTGGATACTGTGCTCGCTAAGAAGGCCGGTGAGTTCGATGAGCTGAAGTATGAACTAATTGACTTCGTCGTTAGCCATCGCGATCGGCCAAGTTGTTTCGAGCTCAAAGAGTCATTTGATAAACAAGGCTTGACGCACACGCGGCGCGAGTATGCTATGAAGAAGATGACTGCGGCTGACTTGGCGCTCGGCGAGCAGCCGGGATGTAGTGAAAGGCTGGATTTGTCGGGATCGGATGAAGACGATGATTTCAGCGATGCGTCTTCGGAGCCCAAGAAATGAAACTAGATGCTGCTTGTTCATTTTCTTTTTCCATGCCTGTTTGTTAACATTTGCCATATTTATAATCTTGACCTGTTTTTGGGTATGTATATATTTTTGTTTTTGAAACTTGGTTGTGCAAGTAATGTGATTTTTGCTAACGCGTAGCGTATGTTTAAGTGTAAATTTGAATCATATTCAATGCTTAGGATGCGCGTTGCATCTTAACCATGCAACGCGCACTTTAAGGAAGTTGTAAAATTCTCGATGCAACTCCTAGTTTGAAGGCATTGTATCTTAGCCATACGATGTTTAGGGCGCGCGTTGCATCTTACCCATGCAACGCGCACTTTAAGGAAATTGCAGATTTCTCGATGCAACTTCTAAGTTTAAGACATTGTATCTTTACCATACAATGTTTATGGTGCGCGTTGCATCTTACCCATGCAACGCGCAGTTTAGGGAAATTGCAGATTTCTCGATGCAATTTCCAGTTTAGGACATTGTATCTTAACCATACAATGTTTAGGGTGCGCGTTGCATCTTAACCATGCAACGCGCAGTTTAGGGAAATTGCAGATTTCTCGATGCAATTTCCAGTTTAGGACATTGTATCTTAACCATACAATGTTTAGGGTGCGCATTGCATCTTAACCATGCAACGCGCAGTTTAGGGAAATTGCAGATTTCTCGATGCAATTTCCAGTTTAGGACATTGTATCTTAACCATACAATGTTTATGAGAGTAAGTGCATGTAAAGTAAAGGAACTGCCATATTTCATTTCATAAGTTTGGCGTGTCGGCCTTTGTTACATCACAGGATAGTATTACATATAGCATTTTCGTAATTGAGCCGCGTTCCATGTGCGGGGGACTGGTTTTTCTTCTAAGGTTGAGAGTTTGTAGGCTCCCTTGCCAAGGACCTCTTGTATGCGGTATGGCCCTTCCCAAGTTGGGGCCAGTTTCCCTTTGGGGAAGGCGCCGCTGGCTTCGTTGTTGCGTAAAACAAAATCCCCTTCATGGAATGTGCAAGGTTTGACCTTCTCGTTGTAATACTTTTCCAACTTTTGCTTGTAGTTCGCTTCTCGTATTGCTGCGCTTTCTCGGCGTATTTCTGCCAGGTTTAAATTCGTGCGTAGCTCTCGATCGTTGTCTGTTATGGTTGCTGAAAGGACTCTTGCAGATGGGCATCCAATCTCCGCGGGTATCATGGCTTCAGAGTCGTATGTGAGGCTGAACGGGGTTTCGCCGGTGCTCGTTTTTGTTAGAGTGCGATTGGCCCATAACACGCTCGGTAATTCCTCTGCCCAAGCCTTTCCTTTGGTTCCCAGTCTTGACTTGATGCCCTCGACAATGCTTCGGTTTGCACGCTCGACCTGGCCGTTTCCCTGAGGATGCGCGACCGAGGTGAATGTGGGTTGAATGTGCAAGTCCGCATACCATTTTAGCAACCCCTTGTCCGCAAATTGGGTCCCGTTGTCTGTGACAATTGACATAGGTAACCCGAAGCGGCAGATGATGAACTCCCAGATGAACTTCTTCACATGATTGGCCGTAATCTCAGCAAGTGGCTTGGCTTCGACCCATTTGGTAAAGTAGTCAATGGCGACTATCAGGAATTTTCTTTTGCCTGTCGTCATTGGGAACGGTCCAACCAAGTCGATGGCCCATTTCTGGAATGGCCATGCTGAGGTTACCGGGATGAGATCGTTTTTAGGGCGCAGGGTGTTGGGGGCATGGCGCTGGCAAGAGTCGCATTTGCGGATGATTTTTAAGGCGTCCAGGTGCATGCCTGGCCAGTAATATCCCGCATTCATAATCTTTGCGACCACCATGCGCGGCCCAGCGTGTATCCCGCATATCCCTTCATGTATCTCTCGCACCAGATAATCCGCGTCAACCGCATCCACGCACCGCAGTAATGGCCCCAAGTATGACTTCCGATAGAGCACGCCATCTTGCATTTGGTATTGTAGGGCTTTTTGTTGTATCTTCCTGGCCTCGGCGCGTTGTTCAGGCAGCGCGCCGGTGGTCAGGTAAGAAACTATCGGAGTCATCCAGCTGTCAACACCCGTTTGGATGACATTGACTTCCTTGGGTGGAACAGACGGTTCGCTTAAGGTTTCAACTCGGACCTCTTTTGCTAAATGGCTGAAACTTGTAGATGCCATTTTGCTTAGAGCGTCCGCCGGCTTGTTTTGGCTGCGTTTAATGTGGTCGATGGTGCAGCTAGGGAAGGCGGCCATGAGCTCTTTGGCTCGCTGGAGATACATGATCATGGAAGGTTCTTTTGCTTCATATTTCCCGGTGATGTTGTAACATCGCAAAATTTTTCCCAAAATTTTAATACATAAAAAGCCCTTATATATATATATATATTTTTTTTATTACACCTTTATCATTAATATTATACAAATGTGCCTAAGTCTTTATCCTAACTCACAACTTATATACATACATAAATGTATATAAATAATAATAATAATAATATGATTCTAAATTCTTTTTTTTTCACATACAAGATTTTTTTTTTAAATAAAGCCTTGAGTCAAATAGTCAAAGTCCTAGTCAAAGTCTTAGTCAAACAGTCAAAGTCTTAGTCAAATAGTCAATTCATCATAAAACCTTACTTTATGGTGTTGACCAATTTTAATGGCTAATTGAATCCAAAACTAGTATAAAAACCCACCTATGACCCATTATACTTTGCACCTCTAAATCGATTGTTTCAATCCGATTAAACTTTCCCTCATACCTTTCTTCTATAGTCTATTACTTCTACAATTGAAGCTTTGATTATAAGCTCTTGTAATTGGCAACTTTGGGGCTACACATATTCTATTTCTCGAGACTTAATACTTTGCTAAGGTGAGTTTACGTAACCATGTTTATGCGTTTCTTTATACTTGCAACAATTATTTAAGCAATTCAACATGCATGTCTAGTAGTAAACTTTATTGCCTCATGAATTAGTCAACAGTTTCAACGAGTTTCAACATTTACATAATCATTAGCTATGGCCAAGCCGGCGATACTCAATAATAGATCTATTGGATTGACAACCCCACCCGGATACGTGTACCTCCTACATAGGTAACGTGGGTGATTGTTATCGTTCAACATATTACTAAGGTGAACCGTAGATGACGGGATGGACCTAAACTAGTCGGAGGTTTGATTATGTCAACATATTATACTATTCATGTAGACTTAAATTTACGATAGACATACGAATTGCTAAACTTTTATACTTAAACTATATGCTTAACATGGATTATGTATTCTCACCAACTTCTAGTTGACCCCCCCATTTTTCCAAACTCAACAGGAAATACTGATGCATGAAGTCTAGAGCTAGCATGAGGAGATATTTGAAGTTTTAAGCTTTGTTTGATTATTTGATGTAGACTTTAATGTAATTCAATATTGTAATGTAATAAAGGATTATTTAAACATATGTATTATCATGAGCTACTGAACAATCATCAATACGTGACATCCCGATGTTTCCGCCATCGGTTGGGGTGTTATAGATGTGACCTGCTACCAACATTGAATCGACGTGTGCGAAGATGTGCTTTGCGCCCAGTTTCTGCGCGATGCGTAGTCCGGCGAGGAATGCCTCGTATTCAGCCTCGTTATTGGTGGCTTTGAATTCGAGTCTGACTGCGTAGGTGAATTCTGCGCCCTCCGGACTAACTAGGCGTATTCCCGCACCTACCCCGTCTTCGTTTGAGGCCCCATCTGTATAGAGATTCCAGATGGCTTTCTCATCGTACGTTGGCTGCGGGTCTTGTTCTGCTTTGCATTCTTCAACCTTTTCTTGTGGTACCTCCGCTATGAAGTCAGCTAATATCTGCCCTTTGATTGCTGGGCGTGTTTTGTAGTGAATGGTGTGCTCGCCCAGCTCGATAGCCCATTTTGCTAATCTTCCGGAGACTTCCGGCTTTGATAGGACGTTGTTTAGCTTGTAGTCGCTCAGCACGTTGATGGGGTGGCCCTGGAAGTAGCGGCGCAACCTTCGTGATGCGTGAACGAGGGCTAATACTAGCTTCTCCATGGTGGTATACCTTGACTATGCGTCCGTCAATACTCGACTGACATAATAAATAGGTGTCTGGACCAACTTCCTGTCTACCATCAATACCGCGCTCACCGCTTGCTCTGTGGCGCATAGATACATCGTTAGGGGCTCCCTAGGGAGTGGAGCGGTGAGTGTCGGTAAGTACATCAAGCATTCCTTCATCTCTTGAAAAGCCTTCTCCGCTTCTGCAGTCCATTTAAAATGGTTCTTTTTTAGGCAGTTTTTTAGCGTTTCGATGAACGGGATGGATTTGCTTGCATGATGTGACAGGAAGCGGTTGATTGCCACCAGGCGCCCGTTCAATGTCTGAACTTCTTTCAGGGTGGATGGGGATGGCATCTGCGCGATGGCCTGTATTTTTTCGGGGTTTGGCCTAAAACCATCTTTAGTGACCACCACGCCCAAGAACTTTCCATCTTCCATTCCGAATGCGCACTTACTTGGGTTCAGCTTCATGTGGATTTCTTTCAAATGTTTGAAGGTTTCTTCGATATCCACCAGCATTTGATCTTCTTCTTTGCTCTTGACAACCAAATCGTCCACATAGACTTCTAGGTTTCTCCCTATCTGTTTGGCAAATGCGCGGTCCATTAACCGTTGGTATGTGGCCCCCGCATTTTTTAGGCCAAATGGCATTTTTGTGTAGCAGAAAACCCCCTTATCGGTGCGGAAGACTGTTTTGTCTTCGTCCTCTAGCGCCATCTGGATCTGATGGTATCCTTTATATGCATCTAGAAAGCATTTGAAACGGAAAGGCGCTAGGGAGTCTATTTTCAGATCAATCTCTGGCAAAGGGTAGCAGTCCTTTGGGCATGCCTTGTTGAGGTCGGTGTAATCCACGCACATCCTCCAACCACCGTTGCTTTTCTTTACCATTACTGGGTTAGCAACCCAGGTTTGGTACCGTGTTTCCCTTAGGATTCCGGCTTTCAACAGCTCTCCTACTTGCTCATTCATCGCATGTGTTTTCTCGGCACCCATGCTTCGGCGCTTTTGTGCGATGGGTTCGATAGAGCGATATGTGTTGAGTTTGTGCTAGGCGAGTTCGCGTGGGACGCCGGTCATGTCTGATGGCTGCCATGCGAACACGTCCATGTTCTTTCGGAGAAGCTGTTTTAGTTTATCCCTGATGCCTTCTGAGATTGCTGGTCCCAGCGTGATGGTTTGGTCAGGGAATTTTGTATTTAGGATCCACTTTTCTGGCTCTGTGCGCGGGCATGACTTTAGCATCTTGGCCGGGTGAGACTCTGTTGCCATGGCGCACTCTCTGTTGGCCCACACGATTGCCACGCCACTTGGGGTTGGGAAACCGATTGCGCTGTGGACTGTAGAGGTGACCATGTTGTATGAGGCCATCGAGTCTCGTCCCAGGATGATATCATACTTGGACTTTGTCGGGATGACGAGGAAGGTGACTTCTTCTGTTCGTGAGCGCCCATGTGCCCCCAAGGTGAGGGGAAAGGAAATCTCCCCAAGCGGGGTCACGACTTCGTTTGAGAATCCCATGATTGGAGAGTTGATGGGGCGCAGTCTTTGCTTGTCTTCCTCGTCCAATAAGTCAAAGCATTGTCCGTACATGATATCCGAGTTGCTGCCGGTATCCATGAAAGCTCGAGTAGTTCTATAGTGGTCAAAGATGGCCGTGACGATGATTGCCCGCGTAGCGGACGGGCCGCCTTTGACCACTGGGAAGCATACTTGTTGCTCTTTCCACTCTGCGGTGGTTTCTGGTTTTCGCTTTTGAAGTCGGTGCCCACCGCTATGTATCATCATACTTACATTTTTTATCTTTTTGGGCGGTGGGCCCGCTGTTTGTTTACGCTCCACGTTTTGCAACAGATGTCCCAGTTTATCGGTTTTCAGCGCGTCTTCGATTGCTTGTCTCAGCTGATAGCATTTATCAGTGTCATGACCAATGTCTTGATGATATGCGCAGAATTTGTTATGGTCGAGCCCTTCCCTGCGCTTGATCACCTTTAATTCTGGGATGTCGACATTTTCTGTAGCTAAGACTTGCGCTGGTGTTTTTGTCAAAGGAGTCCAGTTGTTGTGACTCCGCCTACTGGATTTATGCACAAGTGATGTGTTGTGCTGATGTTCTTGGGGTGCGGTGGGCTTTGTTGCCGTCTGGTTGGTTCCTTGAAGCCGCGTCCAGACATTCCCTTTTCCCATTCGCTCGTTCCTGTTATGTCTGCTGCGCACCGCTTGTGCTTGTGTGTCCGTGTACTGCGGCGCTTGAATTCTGCTCCAAACAGAAAGTTCTCTCTCGGTCTTAGCGTAGTTTTTTGCGCCGCGCATGATCTCTTCCCAAGTGTTGCGCATGCCCGTACATCCGGCTAGAGTGCGGATCAGTGAGTCACACCTCACTCCTTGGGTGAATGCTGCTTTCATAAGTTCGAACCCAATCGGTCCAATCTGTAAGGCCTCTCGGTTGAACCTGGTGATGTAGTCTTCGATGGATTCATTCTCATGCCTCTTGACTTGCAAGATGTCTGTGGAATCGCGCTCAATCCTCTTGTTTTGGCTGAAGTGGTCCGAGAATTTGTCGGTCAATTCCTTCAGGTTGTCAATCGTGCCGTTTGGTAGGCTGTCAAACCATACTCGCGCTGCGCCCGTAAGCGTCTGCGCGAACATGTGACACCACGCTGGTAGGCTCCACCGTGCGCATTTTCCTGCGATTTCAAGGCTTCTTAGGTGGTCGTCCGGATCGCCGGTGCCATCAAACTTTCCCAAAGTACTCGGGATTTTTGTTCGCGCAGGCAGCGTGGCCAGCGCGATGCGTGGTGTGAACTTTGATTTTTCACTGAACGAGGGGGGATAGCAGGGTTGTGTGAGATCGTCTTCTCCGGACAACAAGTGTGCTCGATCAATGGTGTTGGTCAAGTACTGGCTTGTGTCACGTTGAAAACGACTTTGTGACTCGTCGGAGTCTTCCCTCCAGGTTGGGTCAGTGATATGATTACTTCCACCGATATGTCCTGCAGCTCTGGACGGCCCTTCCGACACGGTGATGGGCCTTCCTTCGCTGAAGGACAGAGCGCGAGATGTCTCTCTCAGCTGTTGTTCTTTAATCTTGTTTATAAATGCTTGTTTCAGAGCTTCTTTTTGCTGCGCATACCACACCTCCGGACTAACCATCGGCGCGGTGTGACCAGCGGGTGAAGCTTGAACATTATCAGTTGCAAAATGAAACGACGGGGTTTGCCTCGTCCCGGAGGACGGAGTGCGGCCCATGTCTGTGCCGTGAAATTGCTCCTCCGCATGGTTGTCGGGCTGGCTGGTGGTTGCTGGAGCAACACCAGTGCCAGACATGCCTGTTGGGGAGTTTATTGTTGTTGGTAAAGAACTCATGGCTGGTTTTCTGAGAAATAGAAGTTTTTTAGTTGCTGTTCTTGATAACTCAAAAGACGGATGGCGCCAATGAAGAAACACCGATCTAACAATCTAATATAACAATGCTAGTGTATGGATACAAGAAAGGACGTGATTCTCATTAATTGACAAGGCAAATACAAGACACTGTTATCAGATTATTACAAGAGTTTCGACTATAATCTATTTCTCACAGCTTGTGATATGAATTCTCCTTTGAATCATTCGATCCCCTCCTCTGATGACGAAGGTGGGTATTTATAGGCCTCTCAGGTGGCCTATGATTGGCTATGAGAGGAATGGCAGCTGTCCTGTACTATTGTGGCCGTTATCAATTCTTGCGTTGTGCTTCTGTGATTGGTCCACATGTCCTGTCATTGTCCTTTTCGTCCTTTCTCGTACCTCGTACTGGCAGGCGATCATGGAGCAGGGAATTGACGCCTTTGATTGGCTATAGATTCTGCTCCTGTCGGGTGACACCTGTCCTTTTTGTGACTGCGTGCGCCGTCTTCTAGAATTCCACGTCACGTTTCTGCGCTGTCGTGCATGTGGGCTTTCTTTCTGCGCACGCGCGGGTACATATCTCTTCATACGGTTTCATCATTAAGCTAAGAATATAAAATTTCTAGGTTTGTTTAGTAAAGATAAATAAATGATGAATGATATATATCTAGTTGGATAATGAATGTTACCATACGACGGCCACCATGCATATATAGTTGTAGGGTTCATGATTCATTGGCTCACACTCACCATCCACCGTCTGTCCGTCCATCACCATCACTATTGCTTACACCACATGACAAACGAACCTATGTATCTTTTAATAATTATGTTTCCATTATGATATATCTTCAATTCAATATTTCTAAAATCCGGTTGTTTTTTTGCAATCATAATGTGGTAAATATTCATAAACCATGTGATTGAAAGTTTGAGAACCATAAACTATAAAGAAACCATATAACATTGATGCACGTGATTGAAAGTTTGAGGACATAAACCTTTACTTTAGTTGTATTTTTCACTATTAAACGTTATGTTTTGATTATTAATTAATATATAGATACCATTTCAATTTTCTTCATATTTAGATTAAATAAATAATACATTTCAACTAAAAATCATGACCGCAAGCCCACATCTCTATCTCTATAACTAATATATAAATAAAAATAATTGAGGGACACATGGTATTATATATTGATCTAAGCAATTTAAACTTAATATCTTTTCTATTAAATAATGGTACTAAATAAAAATGATATTAACAAAATATATTTTTATATATTTAATATAAACTAGTCTTATCTCATGCCCGTTGCCGCGCATTAAACCGTCAAAATAAGCAATGGCGAATGTTAGCGAGGGGCATAGGGTGCCTCAACCCTCACCGTTTTTTGGCTCACTGGTGGAAGTTTACGATTTTCATAGGTAATTTTTATATGGATTGAGTCTGGCCCCCGCTAATTTAATATTCCGGCCCATACCGATACGAAGAAATTAATTCCGGCCTCTGCCGATTTAATCTTCAAGCCTCGTCACTGAAAATAAGCAATGTATTTGAAACTTTATAAAATCAAGCAAAACCTTTAAGTAAACTGTAAGGTACTAACACAGAATTTGTTAAACCAAAAGTCTATTTTATTCCATGAGTTTATATCAAACTTCAAGATTTGGAGCCCTGCAGAATGAAAAATGATGATAATTTTTTTTGTTATATAATATGTTACGAAATAAAAGGTTCACATCTACAAAAAAGCAAGATCATTGGTCTTAATTTATTTTTGTTCATCTATTTTAAGAATTTAATATCCAAACAATTTTTTTGCATCCACAAAAAGCCAGAGCAACTTTAATTATGAACATTTAAAAACTCATTAGTTCATCTTAAGATCAATTGATGGAGTCAAAACTAAGGAGGAAACAAAGAGGAACATATGGACAGGTTGTTTGATTTATATATTCTCTAAGTACATAAATTGATCCAGAGCCCAATATCCTACAACTACTCATATCCCTACAAACCCTAAATGTAACCACCTGTATCAATGGTGCTAACCGTTACAAACGGTTGTAGGCACCGTTAGACCCGGCGTAGTACCTGAACCGAGATTGCACAAAAGGTTTCGGTTCCGGGTCTAAGGTTCACCAAAGGTTCCAGTTTTAGGTCAGTTGCAGGTCAGGTGTGACAGATCAAAAACGGTTGATTACCTCTACATGTATTCAGTATCGAAGATGCTAACCCAGACTTTTATCCTTTGTCTACTTATTGCTACAATGAAAAAGATAGCAGAAGAAAAATTCGTTATAAGTAAAAAAATTGAGACAACAGTAGTGGCGCAGCATAGTAGGGGCGGGGAGGGACGGCCGACACCCCCTCCCCCGGATTTTTGCGCAGAAGTTCCGATTATATAGTATTCGTATAGAAAATTTTGAAAATACAGGGTTTCGACCCTCCGAAACTAGTGACTTCCGACCCCCCGAACCTTAGGGTCAAGCTTCGCCACTGGACAACAGGACACAATTTTTTTAAAGTTTATCTCAAACGAAGATCACAGAAACAGCACATGTAAGGAAGCTTTGATCATGTGTGGAAGCTTCGATCCTTTAAACAATTAAACCTAAGACTACTCGGAGTTGTGGGGGGGGGGGGGGGGGGGGGAAGAGGGGGATGAAGCGCCATGTGGTACTTGTGGGACCCTTGTGGGGGGGGGGGGGGGGGGGGGATTGCGGGGAGTGGAAGGGGGGAAGAGGGGGGGGGGGGGGGGAAGTGACATGTGGCATTTCTATTTTCTTTTTCTTCTTTTTTTTTTATAAAAACTTTAATATATTAATAAACATAAACATAAAAATAATAATAATAATAATAATAATTTAAACCGAAAATATATTAAATTAATAAAAAAAAATAATATAAAAAAAATTATATTCAAAATTTGAAATTCAAACGGTTACTGTTCCAAACAGTTTGAATTTCAATTCCCCCCTCCCCAAACGTTTAAATTTCAAAGTTTGAATTTCAAAGTTCCCCCCCCCCCCCCCCCCCCCAAACGGTCATATTTCTAACCCTATAAATACAACACCTAACCCAATTCTCAGTCACACCTATTCCTCCTCCTCCTCAAAGCAATGAATAATATGGGTGACGGTTTTGCACCAGGAGCTGCTGGACCGTCTAATGTCCGGCAGTACTCTCGCCGGGTCCGGGGACGGGGTCGCCCCCAGAGACTACCATTCACCTCCTCTCCTCCTCCTCCTCCTGCTGCGGCACCACCAACCTTCACTCCTCCTGCTGCTGCTGCACAACCAACCTTTCCTCCTCCTGAAGCCGATGATGACTTCACGGATGAGGAATTGGTCTGGGCCATGGATTATGCCATGGCTGTTAGAGAAATGGACCGACTAATGTTGTCGGCCCCCACCCCCCGGACTGCTGCTGCGACCCCCACTCCCCACCACCAGACTACCCCCACCCCCCGTCAACGAGGGGAGCCAACTGAGGAGGACTTGGAAGCCCTCAGGGAAGCTGAGGAGGAAGAACTACTCTGGATCCAACCTTCCCCTCCTCGTGAGTTCTGCTATATCCTCGAGGATGCGAGATCCGATGGTCGTGATAGTTCTCGTTCCGTGTCCCCCACGTACTACACAATCGATGACTGGGACAACTACTAGTGGAGAAAATTAAGATTAAATAAGTAATTTAAGAATTATCTAGTGTTTAAATAAGTAATTTAGGAATTAAGATTATGTAATGGTTGTTTAAGTAATTTAATTATGTAATGTTTATTTATTTATTTAATTTTTTTTAAACTAACCGGCCAAAAAAAATAAAAGTATATGATTTTTTTTATATATAAACTAATAATTATACCCTACCCAATCAAGAGATGACACCTCACCCCCACCCCAAGCCCCACGCCGGTGAGTCCCCCCACGCCCGCCCCCTCCTGACCCTCCCACGCCATAGCGGCGACGGTATTCCCCCCCCCCCCTTCCCGCCCCCACTCCGGGTGGTCTAAGAAAGTTGAAGACCGACATATGCCTGACGTTCCACCAAATATCTAAACTTAGGAAATTACAAAAGTACCCTTCACAAACATAAGAAATTACAAAAGTGCCCTTCACTATTACTAAGCAACCTCTTTTATTATATATAATAATTTAATTATGAATAGTTACTCAAGTCTATCAATAACTACATTTTTCAATCCTCAAATAACCAAATAAACTTTTTTTTAACTTAAAAGACTAAATGCAAATCTACAAATATCACCAATTTCAAAACTATTTTCGTTAAGGTATTAGAAATGAAGAATAATGATAATAGTTTTTGTTACGAGTGATTTCTAAAAGCTTTAAATATTTAATGTAGTTAAATTATAGGTGGTATAAATTAAAAAAATACAAGTTTTAATTCTATATTAATTAAATTAGAGTTAATTTAATTGTGCTAAAATGATATTTAAATTACTAAGCATTTTAATGCTAAAATGACATTATATCATTAACCAAAGCTTCTATTTAACTCTCCAAATATTACCAACTTCAAAATTATGTTTGTAAAAATATTAAAAAAAAGAATAATAATAAATATAATTGTTTTTTATATGTGATTTCGTGATAGAGTCGTTTTGATGTCCACTTCATTTAAGGTCTAACCAAGTGCAGCTAATTGATTAGAGTTGCATGATAGAAATAGCGATTATAATTCCATACTCAAGTCGTTGAACATGTTTAGATAGATTGTGTGATTCTATAACGAAAATGAATTCATTGAGAAACATAATCCGTTGTTTGTTCCTTTTATCAAAGATTAAAAACCGATTAGCATTTTAAAACTTGAAGACCTATATTAGAATAATTAACAAAGTATTTAGTTTTAGTAACAAACTAGGTTAGGATCTCGGGTTAAATAAATGTAATTTATATACACGGGTTAAATAAATGTAATTTTATATATACTTAATAATAAAATATTATATAATATCATAACACGTACAATCATCAACATATGCTTTGAAAAATATAAATGTTGATGTGGTGGTTGCATTTTCTGTTAAATTAGTTTTAACAAACAAAATTTAAACTTACTGATACTTAAATTTAGATAGAAGCTTTTAAGTAGAAAAAAATAAGTTTAATTGAAAATTCATAATTAATTTTTATTGAATTAATTTGATTAATGATATATGTTAGGATCAAATACACGGGAAAAAAAATAGGAAGTCGTGGGAAAGATATCAAATAGACTCCGAATGAACTCATTCAGGCCGCGAAATTGGAACCGTCTCATCATACTCTACGATCCTAGTGTTTACGTTTATACTTTTTTTTTGGTTTTTTAGCTTGTAGTCTTCAGAATTTGTGTTATATCATGGTGTCTTTTTATGTGGCATTATGTCTTTTTTATGTGGCATTTTGTAACTCATTGTGTCTTTTTTCTTCGACATTAGGTTATATTTCTCTGCATTGTGTTATATCTCGTGGTCCATTATGTTTTTGTAACATTCTCACACTTCCTAATTATTTTACACTGTGTAGAATAACTTTACTCTAATAATATAATAACTATTAACAATTAAAGAATAAGTATACATAATTAAATATGAAAGAGAGATGAGAAAACAAAAAAATTACTTTGACATGTGTCCAACATGCTTTTCTTTTATTATAGACTAAATTACAATTTTTGTCCTTTATAAAAGCCATAATTATGGATCAAGTCCTTTAAAACTTTTAGTTTCACTCGTTATCCTTTATTTGAAAAGTTATCTCGTTTCTTGTCCTTTTAACTAACTGAAGTTAAATAATTCTGTTAAGTCGGGGTCATTATTGTCTTTTTACCAATAAAGGACTATTCTTGTAATGGTAAAGTTTTATTCTTCTTTTATTGTTTTATCAATTTTTTAAAGGTTTTTTAAAACTTAATTAATTAAAACTTTATATATATATTATTTTAAATTTATTATTTTCCTTTTTCGAATTAAATATATTTAATTTATTTATATTCATTTTTAGAGTTGGATGTGCTTAATTTATTTACTATCTCATTTATTAATTTTTTTAATCATCGTTTAATAAACCATACATTTTGTTAAATTTTCCTTTATTACTCGTTTGACCTGGATTTTGTTTAGTTTGTTATTTTTTCGCATATTAGATTATTTTAAAAATAAAATTTAACAAAAGAAAATTACAAATATGAAAAAGTAAATTGATATTGTTAAATCTTATATCATTTTCTTTTTAAGTTATAACTACTACCTAAAATACTAACAAAATAAAATAAAATATGATATAATAGGTTAAATGGTCAATCTGTCAACTCGTTTGGGTTAATCCCCTAATCCCTTTTATCATCATATAAATATTATATGTTTTTATAAGGTATTTTTATATATTAGAGATTTACTATTAGCATATTTAAAATTTTATGAAATAAATAAGTTTTTTTTTTTAAAGGCGAATTTCTTGCTTTTTGTGAGACTTGAACTCAATACCTCACACTTTTAGTGTATTAAAAGGCTTTGCCTTACCACTGGACCACCAAACCCAATGGCATGAAATAAATAAGTTGATTAATTAATTAATAAAATGTTTTAAACCGTGCATTTTTTTTTAAATCTGTCACCATTTAAAGTTTCTCTAAACCATTTGTTGTTGTAAATATCTTTTACAAACGATTTTATACTATTTAAATTAAAAAATAATCTTACCCTAAAATGATGGTTTTAGATCTCAATTTCAATAATGACCATATTTATAAAAAACAAAAACATTACATATATACAACAAAGTTTAATATACGAAATACCAAATAAACTAGGTATATCTAACTTTAAAAATAAATACAAATAAAGTAAATATATCAAACTCTAAAAAAAAAAATTAATTAATTTAATATGTTTTAATACAAATAAATTATATATATAGGTATAATAAATATGTTTTAATAAATTAATTAATAAAGTTTTTAAAAACTCTATAAAACAAAATCGGTAAAGAATACAAGAAAAGAAATAAGTAAAAGAATAAAAAGAAACTTTACATTTACAAGTATAGTCCTTTATGGGTAAAAAGACAATAATGCCCTTGACTTAACAATATTATTTAACCCCAGTTAGTTAAAAGGACAAAAAAACAAGATAAGTTTTCAAATAAAGGATAATGAGTGAAAGTAAAAGTTTTAAAGGACTTGATCCATAATATAGATTCAATAAAGGATAAAAGTTGTAATTTAGTCTTTATTATATTGTATAGAATAATATATATTCGCCAAAAGATTTCGAATGTATGGTCAAGAAAAACACAAACAAACCTTTCAATAATTGGATGTCATAATCGTTTTAGATAAGTGTTTAAATCAAAATCAAGAAAATAAAGCCTAGTATCCGAATGCAATTAACTTTGCTAAGCATGATGAGTAAATCAATCAACAAAACAAATCATAAAACTAACACTCACGAAAATGCCAAGGTGGGGGTAACCCACTAGTAGAGGCACATGCCTCTTCGTAGGGAGGTCTCATATTCAAACCTGGACAAGGATGTACAATTTAGGATTATAGGTATAAATGAGTAATATTAGCCGTTCAAATGAAAAAAACTTACGAAAATGAAATTAAATAATAATTGTCGTAATTGAAAACTTCTAAGAGCATTCACATTTGGCCCCTCATTTTTTTGTGAGTGTATTCTCCAAATTATATGGCGTGGTTTTGAGGGGTTGCGAGTGAAGAAAAATGGGAAATCTACTGTTTATTGATAAAATGAGGGTTATTTGGGAATATTTTGGGGGAAAACAGGAAACTGTATTTATTTTTTAATATTTGTTGAAAGGGTTGTGAGTGGAGGAGAGAGAAACTGTAATGATTTTTAATGTAATATGTGGTTGTGATTGGTTGTAAGGGGATGAGGGATAGGGATGCTAATGGGAATGCTCTAATTGCCTAAGAACATTCACAGTAAAATCTTTATATTTCCTCTATAATTATTTTAAAAACACTACTTTTTTTCACTTCTTTCTATTTAATAATATTTATTCTATACTTTTATTATTACCTTTTCTCTCTCCTCTACTCACAACCACTTTTAAAAATATTAAAAAATTATAGAGGATGAACAGTGTCTCCTCCAAATTTACTAATGAACAGTGTCTCATCTATATATTTTTTCTTTTCTCTACTCATAACCACTTATACCCACTCTATATAATATGAAGGCACCCCTCACATAATATGAAGGCTCTACTGTGAATACTCTAATATTTCTTCTCTCGATTTCTATAGCCGTCGAAGTTTTATATCACCCACATTGCCGACATATCCTCGTTCCCCTTTTGTTCAGCCCAATTACTCATTACAGCCCATTTGAATTCTTTTCTTAGGGTATGTGTAGTGGTGGATAGTTATGTTGGGGTTATATGATTAAAATATTAAAAAGTAATAGAAAAGGTGTTATGTTGGGGTTATGGAAAAAGAGGGTGTAGTGGGAAGGAGGGTTATGTTGGGGTTATAAATGATTGGTAATGATTGGTTAATTATTGTTTTTTATTTAAATAAGAATATTTAATACTTAATAATATTTCATTAAAAATAAAAATAATAATAAAAATAAAAATTTAGACTGAAAGTTTATTAAATTAATAAAATAATAAAAAAATTATTTAGTATTAAAAAATAAAATTAAAAAAAAATTTTGAATTTCAAACGGTTACTGTTCCAAACCGTTTGAATTTCAAACAGTTTCCCTCCTACTTCAAAGTTTGAATTTCAAACTTTGCCCCCCCAAACGTTTAAATTTCAAAGTTTGAATTTCAAAGTTTCCCCCCCTCCACCAAATCTCAGTCACACCTATAAATACCCCCCTCCTCCCAAATCTCAGTCACACCTCTTCCCTCTTCCTCATCCTTTCCTCATCTTGAACACAATGAATAATATGGGCAGTTTTCAAGCAGGAGCTGCCGGACCTTCTAATGTCCGGCAGTATGCTCGCCGGGTCCGGGGACGGGGCCGGCCCCGGAGACTACCATTCACCTCCTCTCCTCCTCCTCCACAACCTCCTCTTCCTCCTCCTCCTCCTCCACAACATTGGATTTATCACCCTCCTCCTCCTGCTGCGGCACCACCAACCTTTCCTCATCCTGAAGTCGATGATGACTTCACGGATGAAGAATGGGCCTGGGCCATGGATTATACCATGGCTATTAATGAAATGGACCGACTGAGAGTGTCGGCCCCCACCCCCCGAATTGCTGCTGCTATCCCCTCCCCCCACCACCAACCTATCCCCTCCCCCCACCACCAACCTATCCCCACCCCCCAGAATACCCCCACCCACCACCACCAACCTATCCCCACCCCCCATAATACTTGCCCACTCCACCACCACCAACCTATCCCCACCCCACCCCGTGAATATGGGGACCCAACTCCTGAGGACTTGGAAGCCCTCAGGGAACTTGAGGAGGAGGAGCGCCTTTGGAGCATGCCTTCCCCTCGTGGGGAGAACTACTACTTCCCCTCGGATGCAAGGTCCGATGGGAGGGACAGCTCACGTTCCCTATCCCCCGAGTACTACACACTCGAGTGGGACAACTACTCTCCGTAGTGGGAGGTTTAGGTTTTAATAAGTAATTTAGGATTATATTATGTCTTTATGTAATGTCTTTATGTAATGTGTTTATGTAACGTTTTAATAAGTAGTTTAGGATTAGGAACTCTGTTTGTAATAAGTAATTTAGGATTGTAATTTTATGTGTTTATGTGGTTTAAATTTAAAATATTATGTAATCTTTTAAAATAAACTAACATTAAACACAAAAGATTGGTGAAAACGCATTAAACATAAAGCCTAAAACATTAAACATTACAAATAGAACACAAAACATAAAACGTAACATTAAACATAAAGCCTAAACATTAAAAATTAAACATAGTGAAAACGCATCAGAGACCACGACAAAAGATTGGTGATTGAGAAGTCGCTATCGTATTGTTGACGATAGGCGTCGTGTGTCAACTGAATTGCCATCTGTTCGCTAACCCCTGGGTGCGCCTGCATCGCCGCTGAATAGACTCCATGCCACCTATCAACGTTAGTTCGTATAGAATGCCACTTACTGTAGATCTGGTCAACGTTACGGTGGTTCGTTCCCGTGATTTGGTTGAACTCAACCAACACATCCTGCCAAAAAGCCCGCCTATTGGTTGACGGGAGCTCCTTAACGTTTATCCACGCCCGCACTAACTCGAGTTGCTCTGTATTCGTCCAGGCTGCCATAGGTTTGGTTTTTGGTTTTTGGTTTGTAAAGAGTGTGTGTATGTATGAATTGTTTGTGTGTGTGAATTGTATATGTGTGTGTTGATGTTGTAGAAGATGAAGTATATATATATAGATAATAATTAAATAAATCAGATTTTTTTTTTTAATTTTGGACCGTTCAACAACGGTCAAATGCACGATTTCACAAGCAAAACGCTCGCTATGCTGTTGGCTTGATACCACCATAACGCCACCATAGCGCCTGGGGGGCGGTGTTCCCGGCGCTATGGTGGCTTATAACGCCACATAACCATGCCACTACGGGTACTCTTACAACATAATTCAAGTGTATGGCACAATCCAACATTAATTTTTTCCTTTATTTTTGTTGACTTTCGCATCTAAAATAATTCAGCCCCTTTTTACTTCACGTGTTGGGTGAATTAATTTATTAATGAGCTTAAAATTACCTACTATTTATACACCTGCTCTTTGAACAGTAATTGTGACTATTACTTAAACGTTTTTTTGTTTATATATGGATTGTGAGTCGGATTTAATGATATGTCTTGCTTTGCCATAGTGGTTTGTCTTTGGGTTTTTTTATCAGCACATCTGGGTGTTCGATTCCCGTCGACCGTTTTCCTTTTTTTTCCCTCCTGCCACGTGCCCTACCTTTCATCACCCTGGCCTTCTTATCTTCTCCAACATCTATTCGCCTCCTCCATCTACCTGCTCGCCCCCTGTACACTCAATCTTTGGCTCTCCTTTTTTTTCCCAACCTTTCTAATTACTTTTCATCGCTGGCTTCGGTATCTACTCTTCTTATGCTCACAGGCTTTGCTCGATTCTCATACTTTGTCTCTCTTTTTGCTTGAAACTTGTATGCACGCCAGCTGCTCGACTTAATGCTTACACCCGGGTTTTGGTTTTTTTCATCTTGCCTTCTGAAATTTCTTAGGAATTGTTATGGGTTTATGAGTTCTTGATATGTGATTATGTTCTGCGGCTCTAATCTTAGTATCAGTTAAGAAAAGTTTTTGGCCTCACTTAGGGTTGCTGATATTATTACCAGTTCAGATTTTAGGCTTGATTTGTGACCTGCAGGTTTTTTAATATTGTTTTCCCAATATAAATTTTTTAAGGAATGTGATTGTTGTTTGGTTAGATTTGTTTTGCCATGACATCTGTTCTTCATGTTTTAGTGTTTTTTTTTTTTGCAAATTTTACGGTTGACTACATGAGGTATAAAAGGCTGTTTATTTGTAGCTGGGCAAGCGTCGCGGAAGGCCGAATCAAAGAAAGTAGATAAGCATGCTAAAGCTTGTGCAGAGAACCAACATGTCTTTATCCCTTTGGCCTTCGATACCTTTGGCTCCCTAGCGCCAGAAGCTATTCGTTTCTTGACCAGGGTCCAACGGGTCGTCCACGGCAATAGTTCATCTCCACAGGGGCAAGGATTTGTCTTTAGTAGACTAGGTTTCACAATTCAGAAAGGGGTGGCGGCGCAGCTTGTTGCCCGTCTACCTTCTATTGTGATGTAAATTTCGTATTTGGTGGTGATATTAAAAAAGTATTAATTAAAAAAAAAATTTAGGTTTAGTTATAGTTGTTTTCACAAAGAAAATATTTTTTGAGAAAACGCGGTTTGTGTTTTTATGGATCAATGTTTGCTTTTACTTGATTAAAATGTCTCACTCAAAGAGGTTTACATGTACAGAGTGCTTCACTTAGATTGTTTGTGTGTAAAGTGACCTTTGAAGGCTTTGTGTTGACAAGATGGGTGAAACACTTATAAGAAAAGTGTTATGTGATTATGCTATTTGGCTGTTTATGTGTTCTTGCAGAATAGTGTTTCACTTTCTTATTACAATATGGGTCAAAGAGTTATAAGAAAATTGCTTATTGACTACAATATTTGGTTGTTTATTGTTACCATAATTTTTGCATGTAATGAGGTGTTTATTGATTTAAGAGTATATGTATTTTTCAACAATACTTTTTTTTTGTACGGTTTGTCATCTTATAACGGTAGATAGTAGCGCATCAGTTATGTTGATTTTTGCGGCGCTTAAGGTCATTAGTTTAAAAACAGGCTGTATTTTTTTTTTAATGTTTATGATTTTTTAGGTTTAGTCTTTCAGGAAGTTTGGTGGATAAGAGGATAGATGATGTATGTTGACGTGCGTATGTCGATTGTTAGAGCAAAGTTTTAGAACGAATAAGTTGTCCGTGTAATTTGTCGTAGAAACTCCTATTCACCTAGACGCCTAAATGCCTAGGCGCCTATTCGGCTAACCGCGTAGGCGCCTCTTCGCTTAAGCGCACAGTCGCCTAGCCAGGTATTCAACGACTGATTTATTTCACAGTCTTATATACCATGTCATCTCAAATATATTAAGTAAAAAAGAAAGTTTTCAAGTTCATATATATCACGTACATTTATAATATATTTTACTTCTTAATATTCTATTTTAACTATCTGCATGTAGTGATAGTCATATGTGTTTTTTTTACAACAATGGAAGCACATGCCTACATCCTACTGGGACCATTTACTTTTCTTCTAAATCTTCTTATTATTTTGTTTTCTAGAATTACTTTTGTAACATCCATGTGCAATATTTCTGCAATATTTGTAAGGCTAATAGATTATATTGTTGAATGTTCAACAGCTGTAATGGGTCGGCCTCATATAGTCTGCCTATGAATCCCAAGCCAAAAAAGACATCAAAACAAGTGCTATATGCCGCACAATTAACAACGCAGCCTACATCACACAACACCCTGCAATAGCTCTCGACAACTTCAGCGAAGCACTCATTGCTTTCTCTGGAGGTATGCAAAACAAATCAACACAAATACATATCTTGTACAAAATACACAAAGTAGAAAACAACCTTTAATGCAGCCTTCAAAAGTCCGCCACCAAAGAAAGGAAGACGCCATGACCCCAGCATCTTATGTAGGTGCTTTACGCCATTTCCTGTGTTCGAATCCTATTAGCATATGCAGGTATGCATTTTTGTGTTTATCATTTTAGCAATGCTTACATTATCTAGGCTTTACAAAAGTGTTCATCTATGGTTTCCATTTAACAGCTTCATTATGTATGTAATGCTCATCCCAGTCAGACTTTGTTGTTGGATGTTATTTGGTTACTTGCTTTTTAATGCTTCAATCCTAAGATGTAGCTTTTAATCCTAAACTACATAACCTGTGGACACTTCTGCCACATTTTGAATGTTTAAATGGGCTTCACAAATGCGCAACAATTGGAACGCAACTTTGCAACTTTGCAACGCGCGGTTATTAATACTACTAGTTTATCTTCATCAATAAACAACCCTTTCAGTAGGGTTGGCATATCGTGTCAAACACGACCTGTTAAGACACAACCACGATTAAACACGAACACAAAACAGGTAAACACGAAAACGTCACGGTAACATATCGTGTCATTTTTTCTAAATACGAACAAAAACCTGTTTATAACATGTTAACACGATACGACACGACGAGGCACGATAAGACGCGATAAGACAAGAATCTTTTTTATAAATATTAAACCCGAAATCATATTCACAAACTTGTGAATGAGAGACTAAGCGATGCTAGGATTGAGAAAGAGGACGGGTGATGTGTGACGACGGACGTGGATGGTGGGCAGGCGACGGTGGATGGGGACAGTGGAGTTGAGAAGGATGAGGATGGATGACTGAGCGGTGCATATGTCTGTACTCTATGATTTAAAAATTGCAAATTAAGGTTCCTTCATATTTAGCCTGCGCATATGTACAAGGTATACCCCCAACCAGCCAACCCATACATATTTCTTTTTTAATAACGTTATTAACATGTTTTAACGGGTGCTTAACATGTTAACATGTCTTTAACCTGTTTAGACACGAAACATGTTAAGGCCTTATCGTGTCGACCTGTTAAAGACACGAAACCTGTTAGGTCATGCCGTGTTATCATGTTCATGTCTAAAATTGCCAACCTTACCTTTCAATACCTTCAAAAAGTCGTTACTTTGTTTTCTTATATTCCTCCAATTTTTTTCGGATGCTTATTTTCATCTCTGGTGATTAGAGGTGAACAATTTTTTTTTTTTTGAACCCAAATAGGTTTGAAACCAGTTTGGGTGTTGACTGGTTTCAAGTTAAGCTGGTTTTGATTTGAAACCAGTTCGGTTGTTTACCTGTTTGGTCATAAACAAATCAGTTTTTTACCTAGTTTCAGTTCGATTTCGGTTCCGATTCCGGTTTAGTTTCGGTTTCATTGTGGTTTGATTTTGATGCTGAAACTGTCAAAACTAGCAAAGAAAAAGAAGTTGATACCTCTGCAAATGTTATTGCTGAAGAGGCTGCTGAAGCTAAGCAGAAAAGGCTTGACACATTGGAAGTCAAGGCAAAGGCTCTGGTGCAAAGAAAGATAGAGCAACAACAGGAAGTTGAGGATGTTGGCTCCTCTAAAAGGAAGAAAATGCCTGCAAAACACATCAGACAACCACCATCCAAAACTGCTGGTGCTAAAACAACTGCTACTAGAACTACTGCTGCCACCAAAACCACTGATACCACCAAAGCAACTGAACCTACCACCACAACCACCAAACCAACTGAACCTACCACCACAACTATCAATACATCACCTACAACCACTTCATCACCTAAATCCCAAACATCTCTTGGTCCTACACAAGTGCCAACAGATGTTAACACAACCACTGCTGCAACACCACCATCACCACTCATCTTGTACAAAGGAAGAGAAAATCAACTTTTGTGGTACAAGATGAAAACATACCAACATCACCACCTTCCACTTCAACCACCAGATCTACACCTATATCAGCCATCCCACTTACATCATACTCACCACACACCTCTCAATTCACATCTCACAGACGACCACCCTCCATCACACCATTGGTTGTTCAGTATCCTCTTGAGCTTAATCTACTCAAGGGGGAAATGCAATCCTTCTACAATACTGAACATCCATCAGAAAGATCTTTCCTATCTCTTCCAAATTTTCCTGCTCCTCAAAACATAGATCAATATCTTAAACTTAAGACTGAACATGCTGATTTAATCATCAAGGAGAGATGTAAAGGGAAAGATGACAGGACTGCTCAGGGCATCCATTCAGCAAAGCCTAGCAAACTGAGAAGGATTGAAGATTTTGCTAAGACCCTAAGCAACTTCATGTCCACCATGCCTCTCAGCAGTGATTTGGAAAGGGTGGTTAGGGAATCTATTCTTGAACAAATCTTGGCAACTATGCCCTACAAAGCAACCAAGAAACAGTTTGCAGGCTGGACCACTCATGCTCTTCAATAAGAACTTATGAGAATTTAAGAAATGGCTAAGAATCCCCCAGCAAAAGTCTCTGCCCCTGATTTTAGGAAAGGCAGAGATCCGGTCAGAGCTTTGAAGTTCAAAAGAATGAGAGAAGAAATTGTGGCTGCCAAATATGGGGAGATGAAGTCAGATGCAAGATGGGCTAAGCTAAGGCTGCTGGTTGAAACATACAAGAAGCTAGAAGAGAATAGAAAGAAAGATCCTACACTGCCCATAAAACCAATTTACTCTGATGCTCCCATGGTTATGAGACCTCAACAGGCCTTTACACTTGACAGCTTGCTTGATACTTCTGACCTATCTGTTGCTTCCAAGAGACAGTTCAAGAAACAGAACGAAATGTCTGAAGAAGACCAGAAGAAGTTTGCTGATACATTTGTTAAAGAGGGTCTCTTCAAGCAAGTACATTATTTCTCTGATCCCACAACTGAAGAACTCAGGAAACTCATTGGGAGACCTCCATCACCAAACTCATCAAAAATAAATTTGCAGCTCAACAGATCCTCTGGTTCAAAAATTCGAATAGTCCCAAGTTGATAACATTTGCAGAGGTATCAACTTCTTTTGCTTTGCTAGTTTTGACAGTTTCAGCATCAGCAGAGGTTTGAACATTGCGTGTGGGAACTCCTAGGTTATTCTTAGACTTTGTCATCATTGTGGTTTGATTTTGATTTGCATTATGTGCTTACGTGTTTACCATATTGCCTTGAATGAATCATGAAACTTGAAATGTAAAACATTTTTATACCTATATTATATGTATACAAACTAAGTGTACTCACCAGCTTTATTGTTGACATTTTATTTTGTACATGTTTCAGGGAACGCTTGATGTTTCTCTTATTTGTTTGAGGCTTGATGTAATGGGTTGACTTTGATGTTTGACTCTTAATCATAAATTTGATAATATTTACACTTTAGTACCATGAGCTTTTGAACAATCGTCACTACGTGATACCTCGATGTTTCCGCCATCAGTTGGGGTGTTACAGATTGGTATCAGAGTCGTGGTTATAGAGAATTAGGTTATTAGTAAATGACCTAGACTATAACTAAGAACCAATACTTGACCTTACTTATTTTTACGTGTTTATTTGCTTCACTAACCTTTCTCCTTTGTCATCTCTCATTCTTTCCCCTACCTCTCTCCATTTCTTTCTTTCTTCATCAAGAGCTTTAAGGATGACTTCACTTAGGGAAAAGGTCTATATTTTGGAGCATGTTGGATATTGACGTGTGCGGATATACACATAAATTTACAATGAATAAACACATGTTTCTGCTTTAATATTTATAAAAATGGTTTAGACCGTAACATTAAAACACACACAAAAAGGCAAGTGTACCCTGTCATATATGTACTAAGTACAGATAAGAACCAGATATTGATCCATGGGTGCGCGCGGAGAAATTGTACTAAAACCCTATCCCCAATTTACCAGTAAAAGATAATTGGAAGTTTCTTTAACTAGATTAATTCTAAAACATCAAACTAATATATGTAAGAGTCTAAATACAAAATATAACTATATAGACTATAATATATCAATCCTAGCATGTCATTTACATATCATATGATATAAAGGCGTGTGTTCAACATTCCCATTTTCTGATAATTAGTATCCATTTCGGGAATCCTAACATGACAACTATACAGAAAGCTAACACGACTACACACGTTAACCACCTCAAGTCGTTTATTAGCGAGCAGCCGATATGATCTCATACAAATCTTCTAAAGATAAGTTAGTCATCTGTTAAGAGTATTCTAACCTCACCAATCCAGGAAAGCAATACCGAATACACAATACAACCACCTAGACTAGCATAAAGTAGAGCATTTCACAACCTATTCCATTTTACCAACTTTAAATACAGATCTACTAAGATCGCCATTTTCACCAAAATAACTAGCAAAGATCATTAATCGTGTCAAAGATCAGTAACAACACCATTAAGCTTTTAAAACCCTTTTACGTGCCGATAAGCATTCCTAATCATTATTCGACTGACTTTAACCAAACCAATACCCGATTACAGTTTCATGGTGTAAACTTATTGACAAGTTAACTAGTCTACTACCGGATGATTAAACGAACGGTTTTTCAACATGTATCCGTCTAACACATTCGGCAATCATCAAAGTCAATAAAACATAACTACAAATCCATTAACAATGAAACAAGGTTTCATTATGATCATCAAGATTAAGTCATGAAAAACGCCAAATTCATACAAGACATGATTAAACTATACAAACGATTGTTTCTACGTACTACATCCTAGTGTTTTTGCCCGTAGGCTTACAATCTACTACATAAACATCACAAGAAGCATACAAAATCAGATTTGGATCATAAATAGATTATAGGATCAAACCATAAAAATTCTAATGTGAAGGATCGGATGATGATAGATGAATTGGACGGCTTCCCGAGCTTGTTCCTCGCCTTTGCAGCACTTCGTTAGCCCCAGAAATCACCCCAACTCGTCCAGAAATTACCCAATCTCAGGTCAGTGAGTTCAACACTTTATGTGTCTGAGTAAAGTGAACCCGCAAGGTCATGCACAAAGGTTGCACGACCGTGCACATTTTCCCGATTCGCCTGATTGTGCAGCAACTGTCCGTTCAGTCCAGATTTCGTCCGATTTCTTCGACTTTGTCTTTGGGGCGTCGTTTAAGACCTGCAATAAACATATGAAACGGTTAAGTACCGAATTCGTGCAATTATGGTCGAAAACGCGTAATTTGGGAGTTTAATTGGGGATTTATATATGTATATTTTAACGTATATCAGATATTCTTGGCTTAATTTCCTAACCTTGCTTTTCATTGATTTTTCATCCCTTCAAAGTGTTGAACTCTACGTGAGAGAACACGTGCAATCTGGAAGGGTGGATGCCTGTACACTAGGTTTTCTGGCATAGGCAAGCATAGCGTATAAATACGAATCAACTGACGGATATGTTATGCTTATCTGGGGATTCCTGGAGTGAGTGTCCACTTATAGGATAAAGCATGTCTTCATTAATCTCCAATTGAATTCAATTATTTTAATAGTCAAGGTTTTGTTGGGTCTTATGACTAGACAAGAACATTCAAATATTTTATGTTTCATCGTTGATCTCTCATTTCTATGATTAACTATATTATACATTATATGAGTTCCATGTTATGATTTCATTTTCTCGCATACTTATTTGACTATAAGTTCCAACTTTCATGAGCTTCGAATATATTTTCTAAAGTTACATTACACTATTATGCATACTCCAAATACGTATTAAAAACTTATAATTTCCTTTTAGTTTGATTTTCATAAGCGTCATACCAGTACCTCATAACATTTGTCGTCTTTTTCTATGTTGCTCGTGATCAGAAAATGTCATCTCATAACATTTGATTTCCGTAATCATCATACCAGTACCTCATAACAAACAGTCACAATAACAGCATCAACCAAGTAAATGAATATGAACAACAACTAGCAAATCTTATTGTACAACAACTGACTGCGGTACTGCCTAATTTGGTGACTCAAGTTCATAAGGCCATGTACCCAAATTCAAACTCCAATGTTAAGTCTAAGAAAAGGAAGGTGGCTTACAGTCCAGGAGTCGAAGAGGCGATGACATCTTCTAACAACAGCAAGAAGCGTAAACGTAGAAAACATAACTGTAACATCACGTATATTTCCACAAATTTTGAATTAATAAAATCACCACTTTACCCATCATTCTTATATGATTTCAAAACAATATATATTTTAACCACTTTATACTTATTATAATAATAATACTAATACTAATAATAATAATAATAATAATAATAATAATAATAATAATAATAACAATAAATCAGATTTTTTCTTTTGAATGTTAAAAAAATTGTAAAGTTATTTTTAATATGCACCTATCATTTTTTTAACCAAACAAAACCATATCAAAACCCACAAATATCCATAACCCCAAACCAAAATCTTTGAGTCCAAACCCTGCTGAGCCCAAGCACAGCCCAAAAACATTTGAAAAACCCGGCCCACTTCCCCTTCTTCTTCCATGCACAGCAAAAATAATAATAATAATAATAATAATAATAATAATAATAATAATAATAATAATAATAATAATAATAATAATAATAATAATAATAATAATAATATGCCAACCAGACTCAAACCCAAGTCTAGAGGCGGTCCGAACGTAACACACACACCCACAACCATCTGAGCCACACGATCTGTTTGTAATTATATCCAATACATTTAAACTTAACACTTCCTTCTTTGTCATGGTCAACCATCCAATAGTCAAACACTCAGTTGACTTTTCCAATTGGATTCAAAATTTCGCGCCTAGAATCTATAATTGGTATGATCGTGAATTATTCTTGGTAAACATCTCTCATCCGCGTCAATCCCAGTCAACAATCACAAACAATCATGCCTTAATCGAGCTTAATGACGCGTCACATTTAAACGAATAGTCAAACTTTCCATTTCACCAATTGATCTGTTATACTATAAATTGAAACTGCTTTCTCACCCTACATGTGCCGAAAATCAAACCCTCACCCTCAATTCGTTCTGTTTTTCATCAATATGCACGTAATCGAGCTTTGTTGACTATTTTCTTTGACTCGCGATTTGGAGTTTTATTCTAGGTATGATTCTAATCCATGTTTTCTTTTTTCTTTTTTTTTTTTGAACGGCCAACGGTACCACCCATAACGAAGCCCCGCACCCTTCAGGTCCGGTCCCCGGGCCCCCCTAAGGTCCAGCCCCTCATTTCAATTCCCACTTGATGCAGGTGAGGTGGGAGGTTTTCAGGCTTTGCCTGTTTCCTACCCTGGAGTGCCCGGTTCGAATCCCACGTCGGCCGGACTATGCTCATGTATAGCCCTGAGCGAGATGCCGTTAAAAAAAAGTAACTTGGTAACATGACGTCATTTACTTATCACGTGGTTAACTATAGGCCATAGGGCTCGATACTTTGGTCGTGTGACGTCGTTTCTTTCTTAAGTAGATTAATCCATGTTTTCCATAGTTTAATCGGCCCTAAAGGATCATTAACCCCATAGTTAATTACGTTATTAATTGTTGATTTGGTTTATTAGGATTCTAGGGTTCGTAGTATATTGATTTGGGGAAGATGACTATAATCTGTTATCCTTTTTATTTAAAACCAAAAGAAAATAAACACCAACTGATCTGTAGATCAGTTGGTAGAACATTCACCACAGGAGACACGGGCCGGCTCTGGTCTGGTTCGAATCCAGTCGTCTTTTCCTTTTTCTTGATAATTAACAATTAAAGCTAGATAACCTATATAATAATTTGAAATCAATTACAAACGTTCTCAGGGTCCAGACCAACTGGCCTGGGCTTGTGATTTAAAACCCCAACCCGGGTTTGACGCGGGTTCGATCCCTACAAGCAACAACATTTTTTTAACCCTTTTATTTATATATTTAACCTATAAATCTTTGAAAATAGTTTTTAAATACTAAAAGTGGTTTATAAATTCTATAAAAATTATTTTCTGTTAATCTGATGAAAAAGTTTATTATGCAACTTTTAGTTTTTCAAAAATTATTAATTTAATATATATTATAAATATTACAATTTTATTCAATTATAAATTGAAAATTTTATAAAAATATCTAAACAAGTTTATAAAAGCTTACAAAAATTATTTTAAACTTTTAGATCAATAAATATTTCAGAAACAAATTTTTATTCCAGAAAACCGTTTATATAATATATTTAATTAATTTTTGTTATTTTAATCATAAATAAATCATAATAAATTCATTTTTCAATATTTTTATACCAAAATTTTACATAAATTATTTTTGTTCATTTAGAATAGAAATATAAATTTTAATTTGAAGCTTCATTAATTTTAATATTTTTAGATATTAAAACTATATTTTGACAAATAGAAATAAATATACTAAATATTCAATTTTTGAGAAAATAATTTTATAAAAATTATTTTCATATTTAAAATCTTATAATATGACCATCCTTAATCAAAAATCTACAAATAGTCTTTTATTTATTAACAATTTATCTAAATTAACGATTAACCAACTATCAATCCCCAAATTAGGAACCCTGGAACTACTTGTAGACTAGAAAACTTAGACTTTTAAGTTTTCCCATTACTCAATTATTGACTTATAAATAGAGTGATATTCGGACACAAGAGCCATAATTATTCTATATCAAGGGACTTAATTCTAGCAATAAGGTGAGTTTACATAGCCCCTTTTTCCTTTTCACTATTTTGGGGTGAAACATGTTACAATATCAATTTACAATTCAACATAAGTGTCTATCTGTTATTCTATGTTGCATTATGTCTTAAACATTACTATAGTAAGCACAATTATTCTAGCATAATCATTAACTTTGTACAAGCCAACGATACATAATGATAAATCTATTGGACTGACAACCCCACCTGGATACGTTTACCTCCAGTATGGGTAGCGTGGATGATTGTTATCGCAACATAAACGAGTGAACCATATGCGTATGGGATGGACCACAATATTCTAGTCACAAGGTTTGATTACGCACACAATTTACCGGGTAGTATTGTTTTCATATATGGACTAGACTTGCCATGACACTCGAATTGTACAAATTTTATTCAATATTCAAACCTATGTAATTCTCACCTACTTTTGTTGACCCAAAATATTTTCAAACTTAACATGTTTCAGGTTATAGCTTGCTTGAAGATTAGAGTTAATGCTTGAAGATTTGTAGCTAGTATTTTTCATTTTGATGTACAAATTCTTAGAACAATTGTATGTAATTTATTTAAATCATTTAATGAAATTTATTATTTACCATGAGCTACTGAACAATCGTCAATACGTGACACCTCGATATATCTGCCATCGGTTGGGGTGTTACAATAACCCCCCAACTTTTATGACTCAAGCATCCTCCAAGAAGACCTACAAGGAAAAACATCCTCGATGTAGTACGTGTCCGTATCATCACTCTGTTGGATCTCCTTGTCCTTAGTGTACAACCTATGGAATGTTTGGACACTTTACAGCTACTTGTCAGGTCAAACATCAAGGAAAACAAAATGATCAAAACCTTCAACCAGTTACTAAAATGCAAGCATGTTACGATTGTGGAGATCCTAGTCACATGTGTCATCGGTGTCCTCTCCTAACCCAAACACTTGACCTTTCTAATCAAGGAAAGGACTGTAACTTAAAGGATAAAGGAGCAGCCGACTGAGAAGACATAAGCCCAGTTGGTCAAATCAAGGAGCAACTTGATCACCTTGACATCAATGCGAAGTGATATAACTTAACACATAATAGAGTTGGTGTGGTGGTAGTTGTTACGATGTTAAGGTGTTGGATTGGGGAAGGTGTGGGTTTGACCTCGATTCCAACTGTTTTTTAAGAATACAAATGGTTATGGTCTAGTGAGATACTGTGACGTCGATCAAAAGAGTTTGTATTTAAAACAAGAAGACTAACAAGTTTTAACTCCATTTTTGGTTTAACCGTGTGAGATATCCCAAAGTCAGGATGTGGTTGCAGTTAAACACAAGATGTAAAAATTTGAGTTATAGGTAAAAATGTTTTAACGCAAAGGAAAATGATGTTTTAGTGTAAAAGTTATAAAGCATGAATGAACTATTAAGTAGTGTGTGAAATATAATGGAAAATGTTTTGATAATAATAATGAATAACAAAAGGTGGACGATCGACAAATAAGAGAATCAATGTAATAAACTAACATGCGTTGAAATCATAAATTCAAATGTTAAACGAGGTATAAATATCAATTCAATAAAATGAGACCTTGGGATTGTTTCCATTGAAACTTTTGACTAGCCAAAGGATTTAGAATCTCTAATGACTTATAGGAGACATGCTTTAGCCTATAAGTGAATGCTCATCCCAAGAGTTTCCAGGTAGGCATACGGGTCCCTCGTCTAATTGGGATTTATGCGAAATGTCAGGCCTTAGACAGAAAACTCAGAATAGAAGCGCTCACTCTTCCAGACTGCGCGAGTTTAGTCACTAGTGATTCCAAAACTTTGGTGAGTTTTAGATAAAATGAGATATAGAAATAAATATATGAAGCATGGATATATCTCCTAGCTCAAAGGTTGTATTTCAAAAACATTCGTTGGAGTGAAACTAGTCACTAAGATAAGGATATAACGCCTAGCTTAGTGGTGAAGTTTCTTTTGAGAGATTTTGAAAATGATACATTGAAATATTTCCTTGAGGTGTGGATGTTACTCCTATATCAAAAATATATTCCAAATGTATAAAACATGTTGGGGAGTGATGTGTTGCCAAATGAATCACATTTATATAGTAGTTTTGTATAGTTTTTAATCATTTAACGTTCGTTTATATCGTGTCTTAGATACTTATTTGTGTCTTGGTGTTAAGCAGGTGTTCGTGGGCTAAAACGAGAGAAAAAGAGTCTAATTGGAGGTGAAACGAGTGCACAGATGAATAAGGGATAAAAAGAAAATAAAATATGTCAGATCACTTATTCATGCCCCATGAATAACCTCAGGAGTTACTCATGCCCCGCGAATAACTGAATTGGGTTGCAAAATGACTATACTGCCCTTAATGAATCCAGCTATTTACCCTTGTTACCCTCGCGAAGTTAGGACTTATTCATGCCATGCGAATAAGTCAGTAAGTTATTCATGGTGTCGCGAATAACTCTTCAGCCCATAAAAAGCCCATTTTCGCAATAAAAATCTAATCAGCCGTTTGGGGAGGTTATCTTCGACTTCCAGAGCTTCTAAGGGACGATTTTGAAGTATCTTTGCAGTTCCATTCATTCCGGTTGATGCCAGAGCAATCCAGAACAAGTTTTGAAGCCGAAATCATGATTATGCACGGCTAAACATCCTGCGGTTTCTCCGGGTGAAAGATTCTGTTATTTTGTAAGGACTTTTCTGTTTTGAACTATGTTTTAGGACTAGGTTTCATGAACATACTTATGTGTCTTTGAATCTGGTTGTATGTTTGACTGATTTTCACAATTACAATTCGTTATCGTTTCTTGGTTTTCTTGCACTAGGAATAATTTAACTTTGTGATTTATGTTTTGATGTTGAATTGGATTGAACAATTTAAACAGAATCATGTCTATGTGATTGCCTAGCTAGGTTAATTCAGATTGTCTTTACAGTTACCGAGTCAGAAACCCGGAGTGACCGTTTTTCCATATTATTGTCTTTTATAAACTCTATTATCAATCCGTTTTGCAGCACTGCAGCACTTTTACATTAAACTTCATAAAATTACTTTAGTTAATTTTAATTTAATCAGTATTTAGTAAATTAGCACTTTCCACAAACTCCCTGAGGTTCGACAACCCTACTTCCTATACTGCAGTCAGTTGTAGCTAAGGAGTAGTTTTTATTAAGTTTTTGATTAGCACTTCAACACGCGATCAAAATGGCGCCGTTGCCGGGGAGCTAGTGCGCTTAGTATTACATTGCTTGTTTGTTTGTATTTTTTTTCTTCGTTAGTGTTTTGAAAAAAAAATAGAAAAAAATAGAAAATCTAAAAAAACAAAAAAAAATTTTTTTACATAAAAGTGTTATTTAATTTTATTAAATTTCACTTTGGGTGTTCTAGTTGTGCAGGTTTGTCTTTTACAGGTGTAGAACACCATGAATTGGGTTGATGAAGACAATGAACCATGTTACAGTTGTGGAAGTTTCGCTCACTGGACTGAAGATTGTAAAGATTGTCCAAAGCCCCTACCTTCAATAGATCCTTATTGTTTTTGTTGCGGACAAATACATAGGGAAAAAGACTGCACAATATTTTGGAGTGATCCAGAGTATTGGGATGAAATGTGGAAGTCAGGGTACCGGGCAACTCCATGTCGAGAAGACTATCATAGTTACTCTAACTATGAACTTGAAGAGGCACCTTTCTCAGGTAACCAGGATGATTATTATTATTATGAAAACTCACAATCATGTTTTTCTCCAGGTATATCAAGATGAATATCAAATTCCTCCCGATGATGACAAATGTGTAGAGATGACATATCAAAGCGAGGAGGAAAATAAGCTTGCTCGAGCAGAAACGATGTTATCCAAGATAGAGGAATTTTTATCAACACCCAACCTCTCAATTCAACAACGAATTGAGTACTTAACTTTGAAATGTGAGGTGTTATCGGCAAGGATAGATATATCGGAGTCTATGTCTCCCTTACCCGGTGATATCAGAGACTATTCTAAAGTTAAGGATGAGGTTGTGGAGACTAATACCACACCAAATCCTTCACTTGTTGAAGAGTTACAAGTAGAAAAGGTTGTCGTTGTTGTTATTGATGCAGGTGTCACAAGTCTTTCTCAAGATTCTCACAACTCTCATCCTGCACTGATTACTTTCATAAATAAGGTTCAGGATGAAGATTCAAAGACAAATATTAGGAATGTGAGATTACAAGACATCGGGGAAAAGCTCATGCGATGGTTCTTCCACAGCAACAAAAAGCACCCAATTCACATGCCAATCTTAAACATCTGTTTATTTGGCATGTAAACTACCGAGCATACATTGGAAACTCGGTAGGCAAGTGCGCGCTTAGACCACCTTGATAGCCAGGTATGATTCTTGTACATTTTGTATATTTATTTATTTTGTTTTATTTTTCTTTTATTTTTAGTTTGTACTTTGAGTCTCTTTTGATTTCTGGGATTGCTTGGAGCTTAACATACAAGCAGATAACTTCGCCTGTACCCAATCTCCATCCAGGCGGGGTAAAGTTGTACATCTTCGGTGTATAAAGCATCCCAGAATTTTATATTTTTATTTTTCTTGTGAGTCTTAGTTTTCAGGTTTGTTTATCGGCTGCGAATGAAATGCTATACGGCTAGATTGGAGGGAACTGTAGAGACTCATACGCGCACTGCCTATATCCAGGGGAGTCGGTTCCTTTTTATTGTTGTTATATATTTATTTATTTTTCTCTGTTTTATTTTATTCCCTATCTTACATTGAGGACAATGTGTCGTTCAAGTGTGGGGGTGGGGAAACTTCGTTTTTATTTAGTCTTGCGCTTAGTGTTTAGTTTAGTTTAGTTTGTTTGTTTGTTTATTTTCAAAATAAAATAAATGTCTTTTAGTTATTTGTTTCTGTTTTTAATTCTCTTCTTCGTTTAGTACTACTCTATTTGTTTCCTTGTTTTTGTGTGTGCAGGTGACTTCTGTGTTACATGCATACTAGGTTTTCTAAGAAGTCGTCTCCTTTGTTATTTAATCCAGAGATTGAGAAGACAGCACGTCAAAACCGTGTTGTTTTTCGTTCAGCTGTAAAGAATCAATTAAGTTCTTCAACAGTCGCTCAGAGAATTGAAGAAGCAGCTATTGAGATGGCTGACCAGGATAACCAAATTGACCCAATACCCAACCAACCGAATGATCTTATTCCACCTGCTCTACCAAACCAACCCAACCAACCCATTCCAAACCCACCACCACAACAACAACAATTCCAACCTGGTGGGTATTTTCAAGCTGCTAACCCACGTCCACAACAAAACCAACAAAATCCAAGAAACCAACCTTGTCCACAACTAGCAGTTATCCCACCCAACCAAAAACATAACCAACAGAGATATGATGAAGGAAGTGTGCATACTTGGGACTCTGAATGGGATCAAGAGGACGAACAGGAACCGTATGATGGGAGATATGGTAATTATGGGCATGACATGGAGTATGAGCAGCAGCCACCACAGCGGGTTAATCAGGGGAACCGTGTTCAGGGACATAGAAATAATCAAGCGCCACAAGGGGTTCCTCAATTTAATGTTGGAAATATGGGGATAGGAGATGAGTTACAGTTAGTAGATGGTGTCCCACGGATACGTCAGAGGGCACCGGTTCAGGGGGTTGATAGTCATTTTCGGCCGGTTATTGTACCCAATTCCTCAGCTATAGTAACACCTGTTGGTAGGAATGGGAGAGCATTTGAGGTGAGACCCCAATATTTGGGTCATCTACCTGAGTTCTATGGAAAAAGATCTGAAGAGCCTTACTTACATATATCAGCATTTGAGTCTGTGTGCAATATGATTGGAGGATCAGGGTTTACTAAGGACCAGGTAATGTTAATGATGTTTCAGTTCACCTTGAAGGATAGGGCAAGGCAATGGTTTGCTACACTACCCCCAGATAGTATATACACTTGACAGGATAGCTAGTTATTGTGACAGGATAACCAAGGCCATGTCTATGTGGTGTTCTTGTAGTTAAATCGAATAGGTTGCAAGATTATACAAATAGGATCTCGGGTGGAAGTTACATTTATCTTTATTATTTATTTAGATTATTTTGTTATCATTTAAACATTTCTATAAAACAAAAAATAAATAAATAAATAAAACTAGCTTAGACAAATAAATAACCATTGTGACACTAACCACATGCTCCTCGTGGATTCGATATTCCCTACTTACCCTAGCTACCTAGGTTATTTAGGTTTTGTATGACCCTTGACGACAGACGGTCATCAAATGGCTTTTATTTAGTCTTGAGTCTAAAAAAAATCAAAAAAAAATAAAAAATTGAAAATGTCTTGAAAATTGTTCAAAAAAAAAAAAGCATTCTAATCAGACATAAAGCAGCTCTTTCAGTACGTACCAGTTGTTTCTTGATTGTTTTGGCAGTAGATCCTTAGTCATGGTCTAATTTGTGGAGAAGTAATATGAACCATTTTCAGCAGGTATTTTTAAGAAAAAAAAAAGTTTAGAATTGCCTGACTAGGTTTAACAAGCCATTGGTAATAAATGCATGCACACATCGGTAACCCATTTCCCCACTTTTGTGAGATCTTGAGCCTACTAGATTATAGATTGATTTATATATATTTTCATTTGTTGAGAGTAGGCCAGATGTTTCTCTGTTGCAGAACTTGTGTGATTTGATACATGCTGAGGTTGTAGACCACATATGCACGTACATGACAAAGGCGATTTAGGATTCCCTTTTTTGTTTGACACCTTTATTTGTTTTGTGTCTACCTGTTTACCTAAAATACCCTTAGTAGCCCATGTTGAGCCTAAAACCTTTCGTTTGTTAAACCTATAAAGTTACCCAAATCAACCTGTTAACTATTGTTAAGAAAATTGACATCCATTGTGTTATATGTTTATGTTCAAGTGTTTGATTCTATGTTAAGTTGTAAAGAAAAAAAAAGAGAAAAAGAAAACAAAAACAAAAAAATAGAAATATGTGTTATGGGTCAAATATGCCCAAAGTAGTGTTTATTTATGTGTATTGTGAGAATAAGGATTGTCAATCATGTTTGTCTCACCATTTTATTTTAGCCACTTCTAGACAAATATATCCTACCTTTACCCTAAGCCCAAAACCCATAAGTCCTTTAGATATGTGCATTGTTTATAACTAAGGTGTGATTGTTATACAAGCCTATGATAACAGAGTTGCATACTTTGTTTTTGAGTGATTCATACTAGCGCATTACATGCTAGTCCAGATATTAAACCGAGTGGAGTGAAAAATTGTGAGGGGTGTGTTGCATGAACATAAAAACTGGAAGCATGTTAGATTTGGTCGGGTTAATTCTGTTTTCAAATCGAAATCAATTTGTTTTGCTGAATTAACACATCTAATGCTGATCTGTAAATGGGGTATGACTTTGGACCTTAGCTAAGGTATGATGGGGTGACTAGGATGCTAGTATGTGATAATGTTCTGAGCAGATTTGCTTGAGGGCAAGCAAAAGGTAAGTATGGGGGTGTGATGTGTTGCCAAATGCATCACATTTATATAGTAGTTTTGTATAGTTTTTAATCATTTAACGTTCGTTTATATCGTGTCTTAGATACTTATTTGTGTCTTGGTGTTAAGCAGGTGTGCGTGGGCTAAAACGAGAGAAAAAGAGTCTAATTGGAGGTGAAACGAGTGCATGGATGAATAAGGGATAAAAAGAAAATAAAATATGTCAGATCACTTATTCATGCCCCATGAATAACCTCAGGAGTTACTCATGCCCCGCGAATAACTGAATTGGGTTGCAAAATGACTATACTGCCCTTAATGAATCCAGCTATTTACCCTTGTTACCCTCGCGAAGTTAGGACTTATTCATGCCACGCGAATAAGTCAGGAAGTTATTCATGGGGTCGCGAATAACTCTTCAGCCCATAAAAAGCCCATTTTCGCAATAAAAACCTAATCAGCCGTTTGGGGAGGTTATCTTCGACTTCCAGAGCTTCTAAGGGACGATTTTGAAGCATCTTTGCAGTTCCATTCATTCCGATTGATGCCAGAGCAATCCAGAACAAGTTTTGAAGCCGAAATCATGATTATGCACGGCTAAACATCCTGCGGTTTCTCTGGGTGAAAGATTCGGTTATTTTGTAAGGACTTTTCTGTTTTGAACTATGTTTTAGGACCAGGTTTCATGAACATACTTATGTGTCTTTGAATCTGGTTGTATGTTTGACTGATTTGAACAGTTTGACTGATTTTCACAATTACAATTCGTTATCGTTTCTTGGTTTTCTTGCACTAGGAATAATTTAACTTTGTGATTTGTGTTTTGATGTTGAATTGGGTTGAACAATTTAAACAGAATCATGTCCATGTGATTGCCTAGATAGGTTAATTCAGATTGTCTTTACAGTTACTGAGTCAGAAACCCGGAGTGACCGTTTTTCCATATTATTGTCTTTTATAAACTCTATTATCAATCCGTTTTGCAGCACTGCAGCACTTTTACATTAAACTTCATAAAATTACTTTAGTTAATTTTAATTTAATTAGTAGTTAGTAAATTAGCACTTTCCACAAACTCCCTGAGGTTCGACAACCCTACTTCCTATACTGCAGTCAGTTGTAGCTAAGGAGTAGTTTTTATTAAGTTTTTTATTAGCACTTCGACACGCGATCTGGGAGTGAAATTAATCACCAAGGTATGGATATCACTCATAACTTGATGATTTTGTTTCGTACAAGTGTCTTCTTTTCCAAGTATGATGTCAAAAAAATGCGATGGAATAAATAGAGGATATATAAATCGAAAGTAAAATATGAGAATATATGAAAAGTAAGATAAAGTATTTACGAGAAGACTCATGTATATAAGCTTAGTTATAGTCTAGGACAAAAGCATTTCTAATAACCTAATTTCCTATAACATGGTTATGATACCAATGTGTAACACCTCAACCGATGGCGGAATCATCGGGGTGCATGATAGTGACGATTGTTCAAAAGCTCATAGTACTAAAGTGTAAATATTATTACATTAAATCGAATAATTTATTACATTGAGATAACATACAAAGGCCTAGCTTTTGTAAGTATAAAATAAAATACAATGATTCCAAAATCTAAATATAAATCCAAAGGCTTAAAGAATACGTCTCAAAATCAACCTGAAACATGTACAAAAATAGCATTATAATCGACCTAAAAATGATTCCCAATTCATGTGCTATACTATTTGCATTTATGTAACTAGTAGTACAGATGTTCAAAATCAAGCCTATAAGAATCAAGAATCAAGTGTCAAGAATCACATAACAATGACCAAGGGCTTCCCTTCGAAAGGGTAAATCAATCAAGGGATATAAATCATAGTACTATTCATTATTATGTTCGGCATACAATTAAGTTAATGATATTGACAAGGCATAAGTACACACAACTAACATAAAGCAACATTAACGCACGTACAAGAATTGCATTTTAAAGAAATATTTGCATTTAACATAAGGTCATGTATCACCCCAAAATAATAAAAGAAGAGAAAGGGTAAAGATATACTCACATTCGCTAAGCTGTATAAACCTCTAAGCATCGTGAATGTATATGAGGCGAATCCCGAAGACTCGACCTAAAGTTTCAAGTATCAAAAATAAATGTCTAAACTTAAAAGAGTTTTAAGTTTTCTAGGATTAGGCACTAGGGTTTGTAGATAAAACTGGGAACTTGGGCTTTCGAAATCAATTGATTCAAATTGATTTCAAGCATTCCTTAAAATTCATGAATATAAATTAGTGATAATTGATATTCTGTTTGTCTAAAAACTAAATACAATCAAACGTTTAGGGGTATGGAATAAAAATTTAGTTATTACTTTCTTTTTAAATTGATTTCATATAAATTGTTTTAATTATAAATAAACTGTAACATATGATAACATAAATGAATAATACACAAAATTAGGGTTTTTAGATACATAATATTCTAGAGTATTTGTAATAATTTTATAAAACTCTAGAATATTTATTTGGTATTTTAAATAATATAAGTGTCGTAAATGTAATAATTTTGATTTAATTACTATAAAAATTATAAAAATATAAATTTTATAGAAACATGTTGCTTCTGATGTATGATATTGGAAAATAATTTTATAAAAAAATTTGTTTTTATTTCAATAAAAACAGATTTATTTTCCTTAATAACGAATAACTTGATTTAAATACCAAAATAATATTGAAACATAATATTTTCTCAAATAATAATTTTTATAGATTTATATTATAATAAAAGAATTTATATAATAATTTTGGGCTTTTGAATCACTAAAATTGGGTTTAAATGAATTCATTACAAATTAAACAAGAATATATATTAAATATATAACAAAAATAATTTTTCGAAAATAAACATCTGAATAATGATATTTAGAGTGTAAACATCATTTTGTAAAATTTTTGGGAATTTTTGAAGGCTTATAAATATTTTAAATAATTAAAGAATGATTAAATGAATAATTATATAACTTAAATATATAAACTGGAAAAAAAATATAGGGGGCGAGGGTCGAACCCGGGTTGCTGGCCCGGTCAGCCTTAGTAAAACTGGAACAACCAGTTAGGCTACGAGCCCCTTTGGTTTGATTCTAGTCATTTATATAAAACATACGGTCCCAATTAACCTGATTCGCAATTCAATTCTCCTAGAACCTTAACCCCGATCCTAAACTAATAAGCCTCTAAAACGGCCATGGCATGGAACGAATTTGTAGGGCTTTTATTCTACATTAAAAACCGAACAAAACCATGTATAATAATCGTACTTACCAGTTCGAATTGATGGTTAATGAATGAAAAAGGATCGTGACAGTCGAACTAAAATTCGTCCAATTGGAGCTTATTTTGAACATTTTTGTGGAATGTTTTTATACAGAATCGATCGACTAAGAGGTAGGAATGTATATATGTTGTTAATTCATCGAATATTTTACAGATTAAAAAGTGGATTCGTTAAAGATTTTGAAAGTTTAATGTGGGTCAATAATTGAGACTTTTAAGCCCGTGATTTCAGCAAGATTTGTGCGATTATGACCTGGAAACACATGGATGAGTTTCATTTCTATTTTTGGATCAGATTTGGAGATGCAAGATCAGATTTGGAGATGTAAGATCCGGATCGGGTTTTTGGCCCGTTTTGCAATCTGGTTTGTATCGATTTTATCCGATATAAGTTTTTAATAAGTTTTGATAAAGGTTCAAGTTTTTCGGATTATGGTTGACATGAATTCGCTTAACTTCGGTTATATATATGTGTATGTTTATATAAAAAATGAGTTTTTATATACAAATAATTCTTTTCATTAATCGTGTTTTGTTCAATATTATCATTTATTGTACTTGACATAAAATTAAAAATATCCCCAATGGTGGTTTTCATATGAAACACATATTTTCATTAAATTTATTCATACGAAATACCCAGTTATAATAGTCTCTCCTACTTTAGAGAACTTCGTCACGAAATTCCTTTCGAGTGGAGGTTTATGAAAAATAAAGTACTGTAAAATAAAGGATATGTAAGGTTTAGTAGTGTAGAAATCGTGACCTGGTGGAGTTAAACTAGTTTGTTAAAACCGAAAGAAAAGTTTCATAATTTTTAACATTTTATACAAGATTAATTGACGAGGGTTTACTATGTAAAAGTATGGGGAAGGGAATGCTTAAAATGGGCATTTGTATAAGGGGACTGTTGTTGCAGTCTCCCATACTTTAGAAGGTTTTTGACCGATTTTTTTAGAGGTACATGCGACAAGATCTCAAGTAAGCAGGGAGCGTGAGGGTACGCAAAAATTATGCCTTTCATAAAAAGCCAAAAGAAAATGCAAGGAAAACAAAATGGAGCTTGGGTAAAAAGGTTTGCTTAAATAAAAGAAGATCCTAGCCGTTGGGCAACGATTCTATTAAAAAAGATCGGGCTCCAAGCTATCAAGAAAGTGAAAAACATCAAATTGGATTATTAAATAGCCTAAAAATGTGGACGTTTGTGTGAGGATATATGAAAACATAGAATAATAAAAGAGTAACGTCGGTTCTTGGTCAGACTCCCGGTCAGTACCCGCATAATCGTTAGTGCTTATATATAGGGTGTACCGAAGCTAACCCACCACACTGTCGATGCTTTGGAATCATACTAATTGTCTACCAAGAGCCTAAATAGAATCATATAGCACCATAATTGAAGAAACACTAACCAGAACGGTTGTCTGATGTATGCCTCTATGGTGTTGAATAGGAGAACCATAGCTTGTTCTTCGTCTTTTCCGGTTTAGATCTGCAAGGAAGAAAGGAAAAGTGGAGTGTGGAGGTGACTGCTAGGAAACCACAAGGGGAGTCCAACGTACAGACACAAAAATGATGGCGGCGGCAACCATGTGTTATTCGGGGGTAAGTATGAGTGTGATAACATCTCATCCCCTGCCCTAATGCAAGGTCTTCACCCCTTACATAGGGCTTCCAAGGGCCGCGATTGGGCTCGATGGGCCGGATATCAAGGACCCTTAACTATATGGGCACATAGCCCATTGGCACCAAGCCCAGTTAAGGGGTTACCTCCATACCCCAATATTAGTAAATAATATAAGTAATAAAGACGTTATGTTGGGTCAAGCACCATACCTCTACAAGTCCCCCTAGTCGAGTGTTGCTCCCACGTGCAAGTGTTGGTTGGAGCGCTAGACTAACCAGGAGTGCTCAGGAATGAAGATTAAAAGCTTTATCTTCTCGGTGGACTAATGACTCAAATGTTTCGTCTTCCTTCTTCGATGTGTGGAAAGGTTGCTCGTTGCGCTTGTTACCAGCTAAGTGTCACCTTCTAGGCTAAGTGTCACCTTCTTGGCTAACTGTAACCGACTTGTGTGGGGGTTGCCCGTTACGCTTGTTATCGGTCAAGTGTCACCTTCTAGGCTAACTGTCGCCGGCGCGCGAGCGTCCAGTAACGATTTGTTGCAGGTGTTACTGTGGCTCGTTGCCAAACCTGCAAGTATCTCAATCATATAATATGGGTGTATTGTGAGATGCCCAACCTTGCGTTAGTATTTCTTGAACTTAAGATGAGTTGACAAGATAATAAATTGCAGTAACCTAAAAAAGTTGTACCAAAACCTCATGCGGCTGATGCCATGGCGCGTGTGTGGTTATCATAGTGCGCGGCCAGATGTTATAGCGCGCGGCTAAACGAACGAACTTCTTTCCTGGGAGGTGAATTCATACGGCGCATCATGGTATGAGAACTATCTAAAGTGGTGTTATACCATGCCATTCCCCGAGTTCATTATTGCTAAGTGTAATGCTTAGGAGTATTGAACTTATAATAAGGGTATCCTTCGATAAGAGTATCGTGCGCGTCCGATGCGGTATCATTCAGCTCCTTGAAATAATTACGCCGATGCGGGAAGGTTATGCTTCGCAGAGTGTACTCGGGGTGCTTTGAGAAGACAAGACCATGCTCCGCGAAAGACGCCTTTATAGGTCGTACGTTAGTCAGAAGCAATGCTCCACGATATTCGTGAAGTGATTTGCGGTGGCGCATGATAGCCATTGACTGCGCGAAGAGCTTGGTGTTGGCGGATGAAAGCATGCCATGCGAGTGATGTGGCAAGCATGTTCCTTAAAAGGAGACATGGCGACGTTGAAGCACGTCGCTGAAAAGGAGACGTGCGTGGAAAGTCTTTTAAAAGTTTGTCAACCCAGAGCGAGGGATGACGTGGCGGCACGTCCCTGAGAAGGCGACGCGAGCAGAGTTGTAGCATGATGACGTGGGTCCTAAAACGACCACGTTTAGTCCCTTGTCAGAAAATAAAGTAACGTAAAGCGTTAAGGTTTGCCTGACTTAATGGAGCTGAACAACTAATGCAGGGCAGCGTAGCTGCCATACGGTAACTATGCAGTGGAAAGTGAACAGCAAAACTCATTGGAAACATAAAAAGTATTTTGGCTTCTTACCATGGTCAAGACATAACCATCACACAGCTCCAAGCAAGACCTAGGGAATAGTAAAAGCTGAAAACATACCAAATGGGCTAAGTCTCACTGCAGGGAGCATATAGAGAGTCAATCATTACCAGGTATAGTAGGAAGGCTACCATAAGGGAGCTCCAGGGCAAAATTCCATTGCCTATATAAGGAGACCCTTGGGTTGTCATTCTACACATTCACTCCACACTTCTTCTCTTTACTCTTACACTCTCTAATTCATTATTTCCCAACTCCAATCGAATATATACTTATTCTCACGCCAGAGTCCAAACGCAAGAGACCCCCTCCCGCGTTAAGGCTAACTGTGTCTGTTACCTTGTGCAGGTCCCTTCCAGGAGCTCTAGGATCCTCTAAACCTAATACACTCATAACCAATAACATCTCTTAACTTAATCCCGGTCATTTTTCTTGTTGTAGAAACATAGCACGTTCCTAAAACGGAGACGTGGCGACGTAGCACGTTCCTGAAAAGGAGACGCGCACGGAACGTGTTTTAAAAGTTTTTACGTCAACCCAACGTGGTGGATGACGTGGCGGCACGTTCCTGAGAAGGAGACGCGCACGGAGTTGTAGCACGTTCCTGAAAAGGAGACGTGGTGACGTTGTGGCACGTTCCTGAAAAGGAGAGGTGTGTAGAACGTCTTTTAAAATTTTATTTTTAAAAGTTTTTACATTAATCCAACGTGGTGGATGACGTGGCGGCACGTTCCTGAGAAGGAGACGCCCACGGAGTTGTAGTACGTTCCTGAAAAGGAGACGTGGTAACGTAGCACGTTCCTGAGAAGGAGACGTGGTGACGTTGTGGCACGTTCCTGAAAAGGAGGGGTGCACAGAACGTCTTTTAAAATTTTTACGTCAACCCAACGCGGGGTTACCATGGCAGCGCGTTCCTGAAAAGGAGAAGCGATGACATGGCAGCGCGTTCCTGAAAAGGAGAAGCGATGACATGGCAGCGCGTTCCTGAGAAGGAGACGAGCGCAAAGTGGTGACGTCATAAGCATGTTCCTGAAAAGGAGACATGCGGAGACGTCATTTGAAGTTATATATCGCCTATTGGCGGATATCACTCCTAACTTTCACTTTGGTCAATAGCACTCTCAACTTTTAATTTAGTTTGTTCCATCACCCCCAAACTAACGGGGGTCTAACCAGGTTAGACCTCCGTTAGTTTGGGGGTGATGGAACAAACTAAGTTGAAACTTGGGAGTGATATTGGCCAAAGTGAAAGTGCGGAGTGATATCCGCCAATAGGCGATACTTTAGAGTAATTAAATCCATTTTCCCTTTTTTTTATTACTCCCCTTTAGTGTGAGGTGTCCGTACAATGTTAAAAAAGCTCATAAGATGAGTGAAAAAGTAGGACCATATCATTTAGGAGGAGAAGAAGAAGAGTTATATATAACTTATCTTTTAACATCTTCATCGTAGAGTTCATGCCATGAACAAATGGAGGTCGCTCAGCTGAAATTTTTAAATTTGTGAGATGCGCGTAGAACTTGTAATCAAACGAGCGTTGCGCGTGGTTGGTGGAGTTCTTGTGCAGCGGCGAGTTACAAATTGCCAGTTCGAGGCTGAGATCCATGCTCCATAGGGTGCGTAGAGCATTGCTGACGCGGATGAAGACCATGATCTGTGGATGACGTCCTTTGGTAGTTTATGTCAGGCAAAACCCATGCTCTGGCGGGTGACGTCTTTTCCTGTTGTACGTCAGACGGTAGACATGCTCCGCGAAGGCGCGAAGACCTTGGCGGCTGGTGAAGACCATGCCCTGTGTGGAGAACTGTGTGTCACGCATGAAAGTTGTGCTCCGCGGAGGCTGAATGCAGAGAGATCTGTTTTGGCGGGTGACGTCTTTATATCGTTTACAGGCGGAAGATATGCTCCGCGGACGCGCGAAGAGCTTATGTAGCATGCTCGGTCGAGCATCGATGACGCGCATTATACGTTCTATGTTTTTATGTAGCGGGTGAAAAGACACTCCGCGGGTGACGTTTTACGTCAAGCGGAAGCCTTACGTCAAGCGGAAGCATTGGCGTATGCAAGCCATGCTCCACACGGTGCACCAACAGCTTGCCCCTAGTGGATGAGGAATCTAGCAAACGCGGAAGGGTGTAACGAGGCGGAGCATGGCGTTGTTATGGGTGTGCCTGCTTAAATGAAAGAATGCCAAGTGTGGTTGTACATGTGTAGCCTTGTACATTTGGCCTCTTGTACTATGATGTAGTGCTATGCACCATTCACTTGTACATGCTCTTTAGATAATATTTTAATCCCTTGCCATCATCATCACGAAGAATTCCCTACTGAGAGACTAGTGCTTTGTAACAAATATATGGATTTGTGCCACCAGTTTTTTTTACGTTATATAAATATATAATATGTATACCTTATAGAGCACAATGTTAGGGATAAACTTTGAGAAGTAGATCTCGGAGTTGTACATGTGGCGCGCGAGATGCGGAATGCCTCTGACGAACTCGCGAGATGCGGAACGCCTCTGACGAACTCGCGTGATGCGGAACGCCTCTGACGAACTCGCGAAAGGCCGATTTCCTGTCAACCACATAATATACATTTAATAATAGTACATATTGGGTTGAGCAAGACTTCAACAAAAGTGGATGTCCCATCCTTTTTTACTCCCCTTTCGAAAAGAATCTTTTCCATTGAGGCAGAGAAAAAACAATACCACTCATGAAATTGGGTAGTGGAGTGAGAGTCAAAAAAGCAATAGATTCCTGACAAGTTTTCAGGAGATGTTTTCAAGGATGAGCAAAAAGGTGAAAGAAAACTTGTACATCATGTATTAAGATGTGTATAGTTCCCTTCTCTTTTTTTTTTCTTTCTGTGGTGTTGATATCCATATGCTTATGTTACTTGTACCATAAGCACAATGGATTGTACACCACCATGTTTAGGTAAGAAACTCCATAGAACTTAAAAGAACCCAGATCTGGAAATTTTTACTCGAACCTCAAGTGAAACTTTCACAGAGGTAGATCTTGAAGTTGAAGCAAAGAAAAGACAGATCTGGAGGTTCTGAGTAGAAAGTGTTCCACTACAAATAGCTTTTTTTCCCAATAGAAACAGATCTGGTGGTTTTGATAGAGAAGAACAAGATGTGATTGTTGTCGTGTCCTATGGATGACGCCAATGAAGAAACACTAACCGGAACGGCTGTCCAATGTATGCCTCTACGGTGTTGAATAGGAGAACCATAGCTTGGTCTTCTCCGGTTCAGATCTGCAAGGAAGAAAGGAAAAGTAGAGTGTGCAGGTGACTGCTAAGAAACCACGAGTGGAGTCCAACGTACAGACACAAAAATGATGGCGGTGGCAGCCATGTGTTATTCGGGGGTAAGTATAAGTGTGATAACATCTCGTCCCCTACCCTAATGAGAGGTCTTCACCCCTTATATAGGGCTTCCATGGGCCGCGATTGGGCCCGATGGGTCGGACATCAAGGACCCTTAACTATATGGGCACATAGCCCATTGGTATCAAGCCCAGTTAAGGGGTTACCTCCACACCCCAATATTAGTAAATAATATAAGTAATAAAGACGGTATGCCGGGTCAAGCACCATACCTCTACATTAGTGTACCTGTAAGCCCATGATTACGTCCGTGACCATAATAATCGATTTACCTTACATTAAGGTTATTAAGGTGCTATGCTTTTTCATGACACTAACATAAATGACACAATGAACTAATGTGAATGCGTGGGAACTAATAATGCATAAAAGTCGTATGTAATTATAAGAGATGATTAGAGGGATGAGTTCAAGTTCCATTAACGATAACTTAAAGGATAACCATCCTTCCTCATAGCTCAAGGTTGAAGAATCAGCATAACAATGATGAACTATTTGATATGTATGGATTATTTCCTTCATGTTGATAGATCTAAAACCTACTATAAATAACAATGTACTGATAGAAACTAGATTTGATGGTCATACTCCAGCTTCCATCGGGTAACACTTTGTACTTTATTCTTGGAGCTTCATTTCTTCAGCAAGTAGATCCATAACATAATTTATGTTGTCAGAATTTAAATATGTAAAATCTCCCATCACAAATTCATATACCACAGAGTCTAACTCAATCCAACTGGAACCTCTATTCTTCCTCACCTGATTTTTCCTCATCTTTTCTCTCACTTTAGCAACATTGTGCCACTCCCCTGAAGCAGCATAGATATTCGATAAGAGAACGTAGTTCCCTGAATTATGTGGATCAATCTTGAACAATTCAGTAGCTGCAGCTTCAGCTAGCTCACTGTTGCAATGAACACTACAAGCTGCAAGCAGGGAACTCCAAACAGCCGCAGTGGGAGCCACCTTCATGCTACATATTAGGTTATAAGCATCGTAAACACGCCCTGCGCGCCCTAAAAGATCAACCATGCATGCGTAATGCTTATCTGTTGGTTGAATCTTATACTCATCTGTCATTTGTTTAAAATATCTCCAGCCCTCATCAATAAGACCTCCATGATTGCAACCACTCAAGACACCAACAAATGTTGTCGTATCAGGTCTTAGATTATTATTCTTCTTCATTTCCTCAAACAATGAAATCGCTTCCCGACCCAAACCATGATTTGCATACGCTGCAATCATAGTACTGTAACAAAACAAGTCTTTTCCAGAAGTTGTTTCAAACATTTGCGCAGCCTTTTTAAGGTTTCCGCATTTAGCATACATATCAATTAGACTAGTAGACACGTGTAAATTGGTGACAAGAGTGGGACCCACGTAGTCATTGATCACTGACTCCGCGGCGTCCAAAACACCTAACTGTGAACAAGCAGAAATGACCCCAAGTATAAAGGTTTCATCTGGTTTAATACACTCCTTTTTGAAGCATTTTAACAGGTCTAAAGCAGTTTGCGGTTCTCCATTTTTAGCATAGCCACCAATAATGGTTGACCAAGAAATCAGATTCTTTTCGGGCATCTGATCAAACAAAACCTTTGCATCATTAACATTTCCATATTTCATGTACCCATCAATCATCATGGTCCAAGAAGCCACATTCTTACTCGGCATCCGGTCAAAGTAGCGTCTAGCATATTCAATCTTCCCGGCTTTACAACACCCGGAAATTATCAAATTCCAAGACCCAACATCCCGAACCGGCATCATGTTAAAAACACATAAAGCCGCATCAAGATCCCCAAATTCTACATAACCAGACAACATAACATTCCACGAAGCCAAGTCTCTAACCGGCATCTCCTCAAATAACGCACGCGCCTCACTCATGTCACCAACCTTCACATACCCACATATTATACTAGTCCAAGAAATAACATTCCGGTCAGGCATGGCATCAAACAATTCACGCGCAACCTCAATCCTACCGTTGTTCCAATACCCATATATCATCGAATTCCACGACACTATATCCTTCACATTCATCTCTTCAAACACACATCTGGCAATATCGGTTTTCCCACATCTCATGAGCAGATCAAGCATAGAATTCTGCACCATGACATCACAATGAAACCCATATTTTACCACCAACCCATAAACCATCTCCCCATCTCTCAACCTAGCTTCTCTAGCTAACCCCTTGAGCACTGTAATAATAGTAAAGTTCAACGGTGCAACCGAATCTCGCAGCATCCGACGAAAAAGGCGAAACCCATCTGAATAGAGTTTGTTTTGAACGTAGCCATGAATCATAGATGTCCAAAGGAAGACATTTGGTTGGGGAATTTTATCAAACACTTGGTGGGCATGGGTCGCTGACTGAAAGCGAAAGTAAAGGCGAATAATCTTGTTGAGGAGGATGTCAGATGAGGTGAATAACCCATTTGTTACAAGTAAAGCATGGATAGATTGTAGGGATTTGAGGGTTTGGCAGTTATGGAGAGATTTCAAGAGAGCTGAAGTCATTTCATTTCATTTCATGGAGACAAAAACTTTTTATAGTGTGCAACGGTCGACGTAAGTGATAATTTTATGGTATCGATATTTGTATACAGGTGTTGACAGTTTTGGAAAATCATTTAAAAATTTATATATCATTTATCATAACATCTAAAAGAAACGGACGTTCATATATGTATGATTGTCCGACCAATACCAGTAATTTGGATGTGTGTGTGTTTTTTTTTTTTTTTTTTATGAATTATGATGTATTAGATTTGTTTGTTTGTGTTTATTATTGTTAATTTAAGTTTATTTGTGTTTGTTTTTGGTTGTTCAATTGTGTGTTTGTGTTTGTGTTCATGTTCGGTTAATGTTAGATAAACGGACATAAATAGGCATTTGTTCATGTTTGTTTGGTTCATTTATAAGACCATCCGTAGTGCGGCGTGATGATGGGCGTGAAAACGAATTTGGCGCCCCCAACACCATTACCGAGGGCGCCAAATGCAAAAAATGGGGGAGGGCTTTATAAATTTAACGCCGGTGCACAAATACAATTACCCAACCAGAACTTGCCACCTAAGATCAGCTCTCCCTTTCACATTATTTTATTATTATTTTTTAATTTAAAAGGTAAAATAAAATTTTATTAGAGGCGTTAATTTTTCCCCTCCACTACACCCTATTTTGAATTAAAGCCTCATGCTGACTCAGCTGCCACGTGGACCAATCACAGAGAGGGGCGTTAAATTTTTCCCCGTCCTACTACACATGGTCTAAGCCTAGGTAACAATAATTAATACTGAATATCATTCATGTAAAGATCGTGTTCGGGATTACTCTTAGATCCATTATTATTGAGATAACTAGAATTCCGATAAAAAGAACTTAAACGGGAAATTCACTTATTATAAACGAACGAATATAAACACCAGTTGTGTTCATTCATTTATGTAACATCGCGTATAAGCAACCCCTCCAATTCTATTTATTGTAGGGAATTTCTATTTTTTTATACATTTGTATTCTTTATTTTTTTTTAGTACAAATTATCGTGCCGTTTTACTATTTTAATCATGTAAGTTATCCCTAATCTAGTTCTTATTTATTTATAATATTTCAATTTAGTCTTATCCTCATTCAAACCAATTCAAATTCATGAGATTTTTGTACGGATAATTCATTATATTCATTGGATCCTAATCGAAATCATAATCAATCATAAACTGCTATGAATTATTCGATTATAACATTATTAAGTCGGTTAATTTGAAGAATGTTAGAGATAAACATAAATTAACTTTATATCCTTATCTTCCTAATTCAAATTCGATTCTTATCCTTAAACCCCCTATAAATTAAACCTTCCCATGCTTCTCTAACCATCATTCGACTCAAACCCCCACAAATAATTCGTCTGTTCGTCGCCAAGATAGCCAGAATTGAATCTATTTGCTCGAGCTCTGTTCTTCGCTTGCCCATCGCTTCTGGTACGATTTCATTTAATTAATTAGTATAGGTGGAGTCGATTTAGGTTGTGTATCAAAACCCCTCAATAATTATCATAAAACATCGCTGTTTTGAGGGTTAAATGAATGGGTCTTTGGTCGGGTCTGGTGTGGGTTTTTAACTTGGGGAAGATGACTGATCAGGAACCTGGTTTTTAAGCGTTTAAGCACAAACAAAAACAAACTGGTCATATAGACCAGATGGTTGGATAAGCGTATTATAATACAAATACCCGGGTTCAATCTTTGTTAGAACCGAGTCACAGTGTTTATATTCCTTTTGCTTGGAGAAGATCATAACAGTTTCAGTAGGTTTAAAATAACTAGTGATCAATATTAAACAAACTGATCATATAGAACAGTTGGTTGAGCTGCTGGTTGTTTATGCAGGAGGCTCGGGTTCGAACCCTTGGAGCTCCTTATATTTTTAAAATTGATTTTTTTTATAATAAGTCACTATATATGTGTTATAATATTTTAAATTGCTGATTTATGGAAAAACAAATTAGAGAAATTTTATATAAACTTTATGAAAATCAGATTTAATAAATAAAAGTTTTAAATCTAAAAAAAAGAGACAATCTTGAATTTATTATTTTTAAATAATAAATATTTTGTTTTATTCATAACTAATTCATAAAAATTACGTTTTTAACGATTGAAAAGCCAAAAAAATTTCTAAAATTATTTCTAATCTAATGGATCAACGATATAAGCTTTACGAGAGAAAAAAAATATATACTTTGATATTTTATCCTATTATTTTATTTAAATCTTTTGTATAAAATAAGTTGTTTTATTCAAAATAAATAGAAAATGTTTTTTATATATTTACAAGAGTATATCTTTTAGTCAATGTAAAAATATTAATATTTAAATATTATTATTATATTTGAACTAAACCATTAAGTGTCTTTCCCCAAAACTAGTGAACCCTTATCGCTCGATCTAGGAAACCGTAGACTTTTAAGACATGTTTATTCTTAGACTTTGTTTGCATCATCTAGGTTGATTCCTTGTGAATCATATTGCTAGTTGTTCGTTGCGTTGTGGATACTTGTTTGCTTGCTTGAGGTGAGTTTACATATCTTCACTTTTTACCGTTTTCAATGTTTTTGGGGTGAAACATGTTTTAATCTTGTGCAATTACATTTATGCATCATACAATAAACTCATATACTTGTGAACTGGTTGTGGTATATATAGTCCGCCTCAGTACATTCATTAACTTTGATCAAGCCACATGTGTAGATTATAGCGCTATAGGTCTGACAAGCCCATCCCCCTCATAAATTCAGGGATGATCGAAACAGTAACAACATTTAACTAACTTGCGAGTTAGGTCTCAGTCAACACAAGGGTTGATTGTACAAAACAATGACTTGAGCTACCAATAGATCATGTTCACACACTATCTATAGTTAATTGTTGTCACAATAATTGCTCATGGATTTTTCTTAAGTGCTATTTAAACTTATGTATTCTCACCAACTATTTATAGTTGACCCTCTCCATTTTCCAAACTTAACATGTTTCAGGTATTCAGTTGCTTGGAAGTTTTAGCTTTTGCTTGTGGATCACATAGGAGTTGAAGCCTTAGACTCAATTAAAATAAACTTCTATTGTTGTTTGAACCTCTTTGATTTGTATGTAATGTGTGTAATTTATTAATTAATCTAGAGTTAATAGCCATTTTCGTCCTTGAGGTTTGGGCCAGTTTGCCACTCCAGTACAAAAGTTTTTTTTTTTGAAATTCCTTCCCTGAGGTTTGGATTTTTTTGCCAAATTCGTCCTTTTCACTAACCCAGTTAAAAATTCTCGTTAAGGTCAGGGGTATTTTTGTCTTTTTACTTTCAATTTAAAATTTTAATAAAAAATCTTACCCCACCTCACCCCTACCCTACCCCACCCCACCCCATCCCTTATATCTCTCTATCTCTCTCTCTCTCTCTCTCTCTCTCTCTCTCTCTCTCTCTCTCTTTCTCTTTCACTGTCTCTCTCTCTAGATCTCTGCAGCAATAATAATAATAATAATAATAATAATAATAATAATAATAATAATAATAATAATAATAATCTTCTTTGTTCCTGTCACACAACCTATAACCACCGCCATCCAACAACCACCGGTTACAACCACCACCAGTGTGGACGACAGTGTTCAAGCGGGAAGGTCTTCGATTGAGATGATGAATGGGTCTTCGATTAAGATTATTTTTGGGTTGCAGGTATGTTCAGATGATAGCTGTGGTAGTGGGAGTCTTCGATTGAGGTTGTGGTTATAGATCCGGTGATGGTGGTCTTGGGTTGACAATAGAACAATATAAGGGTTGAGGTTCGATGGTTGTAGGTTGTGCTCGGAATAGGGCTCGGGTTTGACTGATTATAAATAACCGGTGGTAGACTCGATGAAACAGAGGGTTATTGGGTTATGGTTTATTATCGGAGGAAAGGTTTTGTTGATAGTTAGAAACAGAGGAGGAAGTTACCGGAGAAGGAGGCGGCGGTAGCGTCGGACGGTGATGGCTTCCGGTTGGGGACTCTTTTGTGTGTGTGTGTGTGTGTGTATTGTGTCTGCTGTTTTTAATGTGCAGGAACCAAATGAAAGGAGAAGCAAGGTTTATATAGTTAATAAACTAAAGGGGGTGTTTGGCTACACAGATAGTAGCTGGACATAGGGTGTTTGGATGCGAGAATAAAACCGTACACAATGCATTTGGCAGCGGGTATAACAACAGATTTGGGAGTGTTTGGTGCATTAACGAGATTTTTAAATGCCTAATTCGTCCCTGAGGTAAAAAGACAACCCTACCCCTGACCTTAACGAGATTTTTTAACTGGGTTAGTGAAAAGGACGAATTTGGCAAAAAAAAAAATCCAAACCTCAGGGAAGGAATTGCAAAAAAAAAACTTTTGTACTGGAGTGGCAAACTAGCCCAAACCTCAGGGACGAAAATGGCTATTAACTCATTAATCTATCAAAACATTTATTAGTCACCATGAGCTATTGAGCAATCGTCACTACGTGGCACCCTGATGTTTCCGCCATCGGTTGGGGTGTTACAGATTGGTATCAGAGCCATGGTTATAGGGAATTAGGTTATTAGAACTCCTAACCTAGACTATAACCCTAGGACTCCAGCCTTGCTTGTCTCTTATCTTTGAAATTCTATCTTATCCTTACCCTATTCTTTATTCTTACCCCTAGCTTAGTTCTTTTATCTTGACTACTTCTTCCCATCTTGCGACGGATGTTGATCTATCCCTAGATTATTAGGACAAACTCCCAGGCTTAAACCTAAATTGGGTATCATGATCTCGTCAAAGTCTTAGGCCTTAATAATGATTAAGAACACGTGCAATCCGGAAGGGTGAACGCCTGTATTCTGAGTTTTCTGGCTAGGAATGGCATTTCGCATAAATCTCAATCAACCGAGGGACCCGTATGCCTACATGGGAATTCTCGGGGTGAGTGTTCACTTATAGGCTAAAGCATGTCTTCCCAAAACATTATTGAGATCTAATCACTTTGATTAGTCAACGTTTTCGTTTATTCATTTTAATTAATGGATAAATGATTACAATCCTAGTGTCTTATATCATTGTTATCATATCTGTTTCGACTTATCAATATCTTTGTCTCATGATCTTCTTTGTTTTCTTCGGTTTATTTTAGAAAATGCCTCCTCATCGCGACATCAACAACGACAATGACAACGACACCCAGAACGACAATGCTCAAATGGCTGCTCTTATTGCTCAACAGGTGGCTGCTGTCCTTCCCAATTTGGTAGCTCAACTCAATCAGATTTCCAACCAAGGGCCCAATGCTAACAACAATGGGAATGCAAACCGCCCTTGCACTCTCAAACACTTCAACTCATGCGGTCCGACTAAATTCTATGGAAATGAAGGGGCCACTGGACTCTTGCAGTGGTTCGAAAGCATCGAAAATAACTTCATCAATAGTGACTGCCCTGAAAATCTCAAGGTTCGCTATGCCATGAGTGTTCTTCAAAAACGGGCACTCACATGGTGGAACGGGGAAAAGCGTAATCGGGGTACTGAAGTTGCTCTTGCTCTACCATGGGATGAAGTCAAAACTCTTATGCTTACTGAATTCTGTCCTCGGAATGAGATTAGGAAACTTGAGGAGGAATTTTGGCAGCTCAAGCAGGATAGCGGAGAAAATCTTGCCTACACTACTCGTTTCCATGAGCTTAGTCTACTTGTGCCTTACCATGTCACCCCTGTCTCGCGGGCCATTGACAGATACATTGGTGGCTTGCCTATGAAGATTCAAAACACAGTTTGGGGAAGTAAACCTACTACTCTTGAGGATGCAATCCATTTGGCTGCCACCTTAACTGATAATCATGTGAAAGCTGGCACCTTGTTTCGTAAAGGCGAAAAGGAAGAAAGTTCTAAGGCAGCGGCAACTATTGAGGTAGAACCTGAACCCTCAACTAGTAACAAGAAGCGCAAAACTTCAAACCTCACTGCTGTCTCCACCAATGCTCCTGCAGCTCCCACCAAGAAGCCCTATGGGAATGCACCTCAGTGCAACACATGCAAGCGTCATCATTCTACTAACTCACCGTGTCGTTTATGCACGAGTTGTGGAAGATATGGACATTTGGCCAATAGCTGTCGTTCTACTGTAATTCCTAATGCTAACCAGCTTGCAGTCACTTCTCAACCTGCCACCCCAAACCAAGCTGCTAACCCTAGCCATCCCCCAGATACAATTATGGGCAGTGCTTTGAGTGCGGTGATCCAAACCATTTTCGCAACCGTTGTCCTAAGTTAAACAGAGATCAAAATCCTCCAACTTCAAATGAAACAACTCGCACTGGCTAAGCTCTGGAATGGAAAGTCTATCATCTTGGAGAAGCTGAAACTTTTGCTCCTCTCCTATCCCCTTTTATTTGAATTGTTTTCTCATTAATGTAGTTTTCTTTTGCATTATGTTAAACTTTAATATTGGATATTATCATTTAGGTTTTCTTAATATCTTCCATGCTATGCTTTGTCAAAATTTGACTCTCATGATATTTATTACATGACACTTGGAATTTGACCATCCATAATTCTAGGAGGTTTGTTGGTGTGATTATTTGCATATTCTTATTACTATCAATGTGTTAACAAACCATTATGACCTTAGTGTGTTTGTATTTGCATCAACATAAACTCATCATCTTTGTGAAACTTATTTGCCATAATGTGTTGAAGTAGTTTAGGATCATAGAAAGACATAAAACCCTAATGTAAGGTAAATTGGTGATTGCGGTCTGGAACGTAATCATGAATTTACAGGTAGGTTAAGGTGGTGTGAAATTATATTTCGGTTAACTGGGGAGATTTTCAGTACGCTTTCGAAACACCAAAAGCGTGGTGGGTTAGCTGCGATACACCCTATATATAAACTCTAATGGTGTATTGAAAATGAGACTAGGATCGAACTCAGGACTAACCCTTGTTTGAGTAGTAAGTCTTACTGTTTGTTTAGATTTGATCAACGTAACTGTTACATGTTTATGTTTCTTGAAACTTGAATTCTTTTGCCATAATTCCATTCCCGTCATTGATTAAAGCCTAGGCAGTTATCTTGTTACCTTGATCATCTATACGCTATCAGCTCTGCTTTTCAAGTCCGTACAATCTTTTTCTTTAAAGTTAACCAAGCTAAACATCCTCAATTTTGTCCTAAAAACTTGTTCATCTTAATTTCGGGACGAAATTCCAAAAGTAGGGGAGACTGTAACATCGCGTATTTTCTATTTTTTTATACATTTGTATTCTTTATTTTTATAGTACGAATTATCGTGTCGTTTTACTATTTTAATCATGTAAGTTATCCCTAATCTAGTTCTTATTTATTTATAATATTTTAATTTAGTCTTATCCTCATTCAAACCGATTCAAATTCATGAGATTTTTGTACGGATAATTCATTCTATTCATTGGATCCTAATCGAAATCATAATCAATCATAAACTGCTGTGAATTATTCGATTATAACATTATTAAGTCGGTTAATTTGAAGAATGTTAGAGATAAACATAAACTGACTTTATATCCTTATCTTCCTAATTCAAATTCGATTCTTATCCTTAAACCCTCTATAAATTAAACCTTCCCATGCTTCTCTAACCATCATTCGACTCAAACCCCCACTAATAATTCGTCTGTTCGTCGCCAAGATAGCCAGAATCGAATCTATTTGCTCGAGCTCTGTTCTTCACTTGCCCATCGCTTCCGGTACGATTTCATTTAATTAATTAGTATAGGTGGAGTCGATCTAGGTTATGTATCAAAACCCCTCAATAATTATCATAAAACATCGCTGTTTTGAGGGTTAAATGAATGGGTCTTTGGTTGGGTCTGGTGTGGGTTTTTAACTTGGGGAAGATGACTGATCAGGAAGCTGGTTTTTAAGCGTTTAAGCACAAAAAAAAAAAAACAAACTGGTCATATAGACCAGATGGTTGGATAAGCGTATTATAATACAAATACCCGAGTTCGATCTTTGTTAGAACCGAGTCACAGTGTTTATATTATTTTTGCTTGGAGAAGATCATAACAGTTTCAGTAGGTTTAAAACAACTAGTGATCAATATTAAACAAACTGATCATATAGAACAGTTGGTTGAGCTGCTGGTTGTTTATGCAGGAGGCTTGGGTTCGAACCCTGGGAGCTCCTTATATTTTTAAAATTGATTTTTTTTATAATAAGTCACTATATATGTGTTATAATATTTTAAATTGCTGATTTATGGAAAAACAAATTAGAGAAATTTTATATAAACTTTATGAAAATCAGATTTAATAAATAGTAGTTTTAAATCTAAAAAAAAGAGAAAATCTTGAATTTATTATTTTTAAATAATAAATATTTTGTTATTCATAACTAATTCATAAAAATTCCGTTTTTAACGATTGAAAAGCCAAAAAATTTCTAAAATTATTTCTAATCTAATGGATCAAAGATATAAGCTTTTCGAGAGAAAAAATATATATACTTTGATATTTTATCCAATTATTTTAGTTAAATCTTTTGTATAAAACAAGTTGTTTTATTCAAAATAAATAGAAAATGTTTTTCTTATATATTTACAAGAGTATATCTTTTAGTCAATGTAAAAAATATTAATATTTAAATATTATTATTATATTTGAACTAAACCATTAAGTGTCTTTCCCCAAAACTAGTGAACCCTTATCGCTCGATCTAGGAAACCGTAGACTTTTAAGACGTGTTTATTCTTAGACTTTGTTTGCATCATCTAGGTTGATTCCTTGTGAATCATATTGCTGGCTGTTCGTTGCGTTGTGGATACTTGTTTGCTTGCTTGAGGTGAGTTTGCATATCCCCACTTTTTACCGTTTTTAATGTTTTTGGGGTGAAACATGTTTTAATCTTGTGCAATTACATTTACGCATCATACAATAAACTTATATACTTGTGAACTGGTTGTGGTATATATAGTACGCCTCAGTACATTCATTAACTTTGATCAAGCCGCCTGTGTAGACTATAGCGCTATAGGTTTGACAAGCCCATCCCCCGCATAAATTCAGGGATGATCGAAACAGTAACAACATTTAACTAACTTGCGAGTTAGGTCTCAGTCGACACAAGGGTTGATTGTACAAAACAATAACTTGAGCTACCAACAGATCATGTTCACACACTATCTATATTTAATTGTTGTCTCAATAATTGCTCATGGATTTTTCTTAAGTGCTATTTAAACTTATGTATTTTCACCAACTATTTATAGTTGACCCCCTCCATTTTCCAAACTTAACATGTTTCAGGTATTCAGTTGCTTGGAAGTTTTAGCTTTTGCTTGTGGATCACATAGGAGTTGAAGCCTTAGACTCAATTAAAATAAACTTCTATTGTTGTTTGAACCTATTTGATTTGTATGTAATGTGTGTAATTTATTAATTAATCTATCAAAACATTTATTAGTCATCATAAGCTATTGAGCAATCGTCACTACGTGGCACCCCGATGTTTCCGCCATCGGTTGGGGTGTTACAATTTAGATTCGTAAACGTTTGTTTATGTTCATTTACGATCGTTTAGGTTCATTTAAATTTTAGTAAAGACATTAATAATTATATTTATGTAAATATAAACATAAAATGGACTTTAGTGCAACTTAATATATCGTTACTTTGTTAGTATGTATGTTTGTATAACTAATACCAGTAATTTGGATGTGTGTGTGTGTGTGTGTTTTATGAATTGTGATGTATTAGACTTGTTTGTTTGTGTTTATTATTGGTAATTTATGTTTATTTGTGTTTGTTTTTGGTTGTTCAAGTATGTTTGTTTACATTTTAAACAAACAAACCTAAACGAACACGAATATTCCTATTTTTTTAGTGAACAAAAAAGTTGTACAATTGTGTGTTTCTGTTTGTGTTCGTGTTCGTGTTCGACTAATGTTAGATAAACGGACACAAATAGGCCTTTGTTCATGTTCGTTCGTTTCATTTATAAGCCTAGGTAACAATAATTAATACTGAGTATCATTCATGTAAGGATCGTGTTCAGGATTCTTACTCTTAGATCCATTATTGAGCAAACTAGAATTCCGATAAATAGAACTTAGACGGGAAATTCGCTTATTATAAAAGAACGAATATAAACACCGGTTGTGTTCATTCATTTAGATTCATGAACGTTTATTTATGTTCATTTACGATCGTTTAAGTTCGTTTAAATTTTAGTAAGTACATTGATAGTTATATTTATGTAAATATAAACATAAAATGGGCTTTAGTGGAACTTAACATAACATTACTTTTGTTGGTATGTATGATTGTATAGCTAGTACAAGTAATTTGGATGTGTGTGTGTGTGTGTTTATGAATTGTGATGTATTAGACTTGTTTGTTTGTGTTTATTATTGTTAATTTATGTTTATTTGTGTTTGTTTTTTGTTGTTCATGTATGTTTGTTTACGTTCTGAAGTGTTTTTTTAGGTTTTAAACAAGCAAACAAATAAACCTAAATGAACACGAGTATGCCTATTTTTTTAGTGAGCGAACATAAACAAAAAAGTTTGTTCACTTGTGTGTTTCTGTTTGTGTTTGTGTTTGGTTAATGTTAGATAAACGGACACAAATAGGTCTTTGTTCATGTTCGTTCGGTTCATTTATAAGCCTAGGTAACAATAATTAATACTGAGTATCATTCATGGAAGGATCGTGTTCGGCATTCTTACTCTTAGGTCCATTATTGAGATAACTAGAATTCCGATAAAAAGAACTTAGACGAGAAACTTGGTGATCAGTTTTGACTGTATGTCTGTATGTAATAGAAAACATAATAATAATGATACCTGACAGATTGGTGAGACCTGAGACTGATGCTTTAAGCGTATTGGAAGACGACATCCTTGTCAGTATGGTCGGGTTTCCTTTAGGATATCAGTTCTGATGGTTTATATGTTCTTTAGTTATGAACACATTGAGAGATATAAGAGTGAAAGGGGACGGCTAATAGTCATTATGGTGTTATGATTGTGTCAACCCTAATCTCATAATATCTCTCCATATTTATACATACCCAGGGGACACCCTAATAAGGCCCATCTAATGATAGTCCGCCCATCAAAGACATATATGTTATTGGGCTTAGGATAATATTAATAATTGATCATCATTATATAAATGATTATAATGGCTATCGATAAATATACAAACGTTACGGTTATTTATTCCAACAAAACTCGCTTATTATAAACAAACGAATATAAACACCAGTTGTGTTCATTCATTTAGATTCGTGAAGGTTTGTTTATGTTCATTTACGATCGTTTGTTTATAATGATTATAATGGCTATCAATAAATATACAAACGTTACGGTTATTTATTCCAACAAAACTCGCTTATTATAAACAAACGAATATAAACACCAGTTGTGTTCATTCATTTAGACTCGTGAAGGTTTGTTTATGTTCATTTACGATCGTTTAGGTTCGTTTAAATTTTTGTAAATACATTAATAGTTATATTTATGCAAATATAAACATAAAATGGACTTTAGTGGAACTTAATATATCGTTACTTTGTTAGTATGTATGAATGTATAACTAGTACTAGTAATTTGTCGACAATAATTATAGGAAGATTGAGAATGTTACCAAGTTCGTACCGGAACCTCTTGCCACTGTTCACAAAAGTTTTACAACGCAGGGCGCCAACAAAAAAAAAAAAAAAACGCTTTAAGGATTGACGATGATAACTATAAAGAACAAAATATTGGATAATATAAACAGTGAATAGTTGATCCATCAATTTGATACTACTTTAATCGTCGCTTAAAAAAATAGTTTACGTTATTTATTTCATTAAGGCATAAGGCTAAGGGGCACATTTTCACAACTTGGCCCAGGCACCTGAATTCCGTGGTAATAATAATAACTTAGAGGGTGTTTGGGATTGAGTTTGGAAATGCAAAAGTGTTTTTGGTCAGAAGTGCTTATTGGCTTATGACTTTTTGAAAAGAAGTTTTAAAAAAAATGTTTGGATTAACTTTTGGGATGAGAAACGTTAAAAAGTCAATAGATTGTTTTTTTAAGTGTTTCGCTTAACTTATTATGAATATTGGTTGTATGGGTGGTAGATTTGTAAATTTTTTTTCTAAAAGTCAAAAGCCAAAAGCCAGGAATTCTATCTTCTCAAAAAACAGTTTTTCCACCCTTTTTTTTTTGAACGATCAACTAAAGTATTGCCGGGTACTCTGTACGCGGCCCCCAATGGCCGAAAGGGGCCCCAGACGGCCTCTAGTCCGTACGGACAGAGCCCTTCGGCCCACCCATCTCCTGTTCCAGGGAAAACCCGGCCCACAAACCCGCCCGAAGGCACGACGGTAGTGAACCGGTAAAACCTGGAGGGATCAGGAGTCGAACCCATAACCACAAGGGTCAAGGGTCTCTCCATCACTTCCCAACCACCTACCCCACCACAAGGGTGGAGGTATCCATCACATGCCTCCCGTGGGAATCGAACCCGGCTCCCCCAAAGAGAGAACCGGCCCTTTTACCACTAGGCCACAGTTTTTCCACCCTTAAAAGCCAAAAGCCAAAAATCAAAATAGAATGTGCTTTTGGGTTATACAAACAGCTTATTGACTTATTGACTTCAATAAGTTGTTTTGAAACTCAATCCCAAACACCCTCTTACTAAGCGGATGACTAGTATAATATAGGCTCAATATCGATGAAAGAGTCCACAAAGGTTAAGTAGGTTTATGCGGACGTAAGCTTCCCTAAGAGCATACGTGGTCAAAGAGTACATAGCGTGATACATGATCATTCCATCATCAGATAGATTGTTTTGGAGACTGAAAACTATGGTTGGCTTGCTACATGCATTGAATTTGGACACATAAAATATGACTTGGTCCAAGAACATATGCCATTGGTCTTTTGGCTGATGCAAATGAACTAGATCGAGCACTAGATGAACGTGGCACGACAAATAGGTTGTCAGCATTGCTGAATCACAAGAAGAATTCGCTATATATTAGCTTAGACGAAAAAAGAAAATATCTATGCTTTGAAATTTGATTTTCCAGCCTTTACTAATGCAGTAGCTTTACAGGTCAAGAATTTGTAATTGTATGTATTGTTTTGTTTCCTAGCTTATGGCCAACCGAGTGGGTGAAGTTTTAAGGATTATGGATCAAGTATATATTACAACAATATATGACAGGTGAATTTTAGAATGACTTACCTCAACACACTTATCTGAAGGTATACGTATATTTGTTGTAGCTGGAAGGTTTGGTAGATCAAATATCCTGAGCAAGCTTAGGCAATCAATTCATTAACTGAAGTGAGCATCAAAAAGCCAAAATCTTTGGTTTGATTAGTAAATCAAGTTTTGTCTAATTAGACTATCCGTTGTGGCCCGCGAGCGACTAGCCGCGTGCAACAAACCAATCCACGTGGCTAGCCTGAACCACAACACCCTTGAAGAAGACGAGTATGGTGATGGTACGAGCAACGAAATTGAAGTTAATCTTAGCCAAATGCCACCACTTTCACTGGATTTTGTAATTCCCAAGTCACAACCACCAACAACCCAAAGGCGAGGTGACCGAGGTGGTGCTAGAGGTGGTGGCCGAGGAAGGTCGGCCGGCCGAAAAGTTGGTAGGGGTGGTAAACCGCCCGAGCAAGATATTCGACCAAAGCGTCAAGTGACGCCTTGGACGAAAGAGGAGAAAATAGCCCTTTGTCGGGCTTGGGTTGAAATATCGGAAGATCAAAAAGCCGGTATATATATATTTTTTAACTATATACTTTTTTTTAACTATATATATGTTGCAAATAATTGATTTTGACTTTATATATTGTTTTTTAACTATATATACTTTTTTTAACTATATATATCAATGGGCTAAGGTCTTTTGGCAACTAATCCGAGATCTCTTCTATGAGCAAGTAGGGAGTGAAATGCGTTCGGTGGATATGATTTCAGGCCGGTGGCCCGAGATAAGGAAATATGCGGGGTTGTTTACTAACCTTCGAAACAGGAACGCTGCTCAAGTGCGAGTGAGTGGGTTGAGCGATCTTGACGTCTATCAATTTACTTGCGATGAGTGGAAAGAAGAGGTGTTACGCAAGTACAAGACCAACAAAACGTGGGATGAAGACTACTTGTGGAAAATCCTACGTAATTGCTCCAAATAGGTGGAGCTAATTTCGATTGAAGACATGAGCGAATGCGGCTCATCATCAAAGCGGGCCAAAACGTCTTCATCGAGTGGGTATATCTCCTCCACAAGCTCGGACGCTCACGTGGGGATTGACCTAAACTCTGATGAGGGTCTTTCCCCGTCTCCACTAATTTGACCCGCTGGAAAGGACAAGGCGAAAGCTAAACAAACTGCTAACGAATCCGACACCGAGTTCTCAGGGGAAATTAGCAAAATAAGGACTACAATGGAGATGTCGGCGAAAGCTAAAATCGATAAAGTTCGATTGAGGAACATGGACTTTTTAACAAAAAACTTTAGCAACCTACTAATGCCTCGTCGGGCGATACTTCAACGAGAACAGGAACGTCTCGTGAAGAAATTCGAACAAGAGCTCAACGACGAAGAGGCGTAGTTTATGTTTTTTTATTAGTTATGTCTTTTTAATTTTTTTATTAATGAATATTTTATGTTTATTATTTAATTTGTGTTACAAATTTAAATATTATATAAATTTAAAATAACAAAGTTTAAAAAATAATAATTTAAAAAAAAACTGGATAAAACTGTTGCTCACCTCTAGCCACAACAGCATCAGACGAGTGAGCAACAGCTTTATCACCCTGCCAACTGGGTATGGCACAATATGAGAAGATTGAGCTATTGCTCACATCTAGCCACAACGGACAATGTTATAAAAAGTGAGATGAGTCGCTCGACTTCTTAATTTCTTTTGTTTGGAAGGATGGTTCTAACAATATTTTATTACTAGGTTAGGTTCCTGTGTTTAACACGGGTTAGACAATCTATTATATAATTGAAAGTCTCAAATCCTACATGGCACTTATATAGTCATTCTTCCTCTTTAGAGTGCCATATAGGATGTCATGTGGGATTAACTAATTTTAGAGAAAAAAAAGTTTAAAAACAAAATTGAATTTTTTTCTCTCATGTTTCCTCCTATAATTTTTAAACGTTAATATCTTTTATCTACGAGATTTTTTAAAGAAAAAAATTACACTAAATTAACGAGCGTTTTATTATCTTTCCAACGAGTAGCATAGTGCTATATAAAAAACTGAGAAAAAACGACTATTTTGGGGTATTGTTTATACAGGAAAAAAACACGTATTCAGGTAACTCATTAATTATGTTCAAACCAGTAGCCGAATAGGTTAATAGAGTTATACATTGTTTTAGGTTAGGTATCAGTATTAGTATGTTAGAGTTGTACATTTGTTTAGTATTGGAGTTCTACATTGTTTTAGGTTAGGTAATAGCTTTGGAGTTGTATATTGTTTTAGGTTAGATATTAATATTAGAGTTATACATCAGTCTATTTCATATGTAAAATTGATGTGTCATATTAAATTTTTCAATCCCGGGACGATCCCGGGATATAATCTAGTGTAAATATATAAATCATAAGTATATAAACATTTTTTTTATCAATTACATTAAATATTACATTATATAAAGTAATGGATTACAATTATTATTTAAAAACATATGTATAAACGATTTATAAATCTCTGAATTTTTTCTTGTCTACAACATTTATTTTTTATATATTGTAAGTTATAAAAAATAAATATTAATTAAGAAACTAATCTTATAAAAAAAGGTAAGAACAAATCTAATATTTATGTTTAAGAGTCCTCCGATTGTTTTCTTTTATTATATAGTGTACATGTAGATATTCATCGGTACCGGAAATGATGACTATCCACTATCTGGTGGGTAATCCTTTCTCGGACTGTCTGGGCACAATCGAGTGATCTACAGTCTACAGCAAACAAACGAAAAACTAAATGGGCTAAATCCTGTAGGAAATAAGAAACTTGAGATATGGTTCATGGGGCGAATAACAATGGAATGGAACACAAATTCTCATTAAACAGATGTATAGTTATGTGAAAAACAAACCCCCATATGATTTGTTGGAGTTGACAAAAACATAATGTCAAGTAATAATATAACAAGAAAGCAGCATTTTGAAGGAGAATCACGAGGCCTGCTGTTTCTTTTTCTTAGGACGTCTCTTCCTTTTAGGTTTCCGTGCATCAGAGTTGGAACTCAAATTGCTACCACTGTTACCCTCCAATGGTCTCCGGTTTCTATACGAAGGCTGGTCGACACTCGTTGATGTATTACTGGATGAGGACATGTCGGACCTATTAGAAAACGGCTTCTTGTGGAAAGAGGTGCCATATCTTGATTTAACATGAGCTGTAGCTGAACCATTTGAGGCCCGAGGAGGAGGCATAAGAGCACGAGCCGAAATGTGTCTCTGCACAAAGACGTGTATACAAATAAATATAGGTTGTATGCCTTGAAAGGTGAAATACCTGGTCCTCGAATCTCAGTAAAGTAAAACTAACCTGATTTCTTTCATCGCTTGACATACCAGATGCCGCTTTCCCAGAAGCACTAGATGCTTGTTCCCTAAAAAGTAAATCAGGCTTTTATATATTTTTATTTTATGAAGAGAAAACAAAACAATACAATACGTATCTATTAAAAAGGAAAATCACTCAAACACGGATATCCAAATGTCAAAGATAACTGGTAAAATATCAAACACAAAATTTGGCAAACCTTGCACTTTTATCAGTCCATTCATCGTCCGCATCAGCCTCATCACTTGAGCTGCCGCTTAAAAAGAAATCGTCCTCACTTAAATCTAGCCCATCGTCATCACTTCCAGTTTCTGCATTAGAAAACGAAAGCTTAGTAGTACGGTCACAAAATCATAACATGATACAAAAAAAGTAGCAGACTAGCAGTAGATAAATTGAAAACATCTTTATCACTTCTTTACCAATAATACAGTGTAATTCATTTTACTTTGTTGTGTGCTTTCTTCTTTTTTTTTTTTTACTGAAAACATAATTCATCAGTTTTTAAACAGAATACTCAAATTACAAAATGGAGTGTTGAAATGGTATGAAATATGATCATTTCTCTTATTAAGAGACATTTTAGACATGTGATCAAACAGCCGACATTTATCGAGCTATGTGTCAAGTAAAATGTTGCCTTTGGGGATGAAAGTGATATAGCACAACCCAACCACATGTATTTGGTACCGATCACAAGTGGAAGTGAAGAACAGTTAGCTCTTACAATGTAGAAAAGAATTGCAGCCAATTTTATTACTGACTTTTGTTTTGATTACGAGTTAAAGTACCACCTCCAGTATTTGCAATAAAAGAAGGAGGTGCTTTTAAAAAAAATATCTTCACATCTTCATCACCTAAACAATCGTAGTATGTGCTATTTTAGGATATCAAGCTCCAAAAGTGCTCAACAATCCCAAACATCTTTTTGATAACCTTATGACGCACGCAGTATCTAACTTTCTGTCCCATAAATAGCACAACTAATTCCCATTGCAACAATACAATACAAGATAATATTGAAGTGAAGAAAAATCTTAGGGACTGCTTTATTACCTAACTTGTGCTTAGAAATGGAAATCACCGCAAATTTGACCTAGTTAGTCTATCAGTCCTCTGTTTCTCTTCTACTCCCTGTACGTACTTGATACGTTATCTTAGTAAATGTCAGACAAATTGATTTTGCTCAGTGTCTCTTATCGCAATATCCCATCTTGTACTGTAGCAGTTAGTTATGAAAAAGACTTAAAGAAGCAGGGTAGAGAGAGATTTGTCACTGTTCCACTTACTGGAAATTTTAGGTTCAATTCTTTCATATATCTGTATTTCTGTTTCGTAAACAAAAATGTTATTACAAACTGAAAGGTACATCTTTCATCCCAAAGGGTTGTAGCTTATGACAGTGACATGAAAGTATAGTAAAAAGATCCCAATCAGACTAAACTCTTAAGTTCCCTACTTAAATGAACAAACTATTTCACCAATTATGAGTTAGAACATGGTGAATTGGTGATAGACCAGCTTCTAGTTCAGATACTTTACTCATTCCTAGTCTTAAATGTTTGGCTGTCTATTTTCTCTTTGATTGTAACGATCCATAGAGTTATTGATTGCTGAGCATACAACCAAAAAGAACTTGAGACTGACGTTGCCTGATGATCCCAAATATTACATATTCCAGCCTAAAATGGCTCTTCAAATAATTACTTAAATTACCATAAACCCAAACCCTAATGCTAATCTAAAACCCTAACCCCAAACACTAAACCCTACCCCTAAACCTGAGATCAAATGTGCCCAAATTATTGCATCAAGTTGGTTTTGGACTTTGGTTCATGAGTTTGCGAATTTGCGTTTGTTGAAGACTTGGTATACATCTCTTTTGAGCATAATTGAATCAACTATTAAAAGAAAAAATATGGATGACTTCATTTTTAAAATGTCTTAATATTTTTGGCTATTTATTATCAGTTTCAACTTTCAATGCTATTGCAGTTTATATATTGCTGCATTTTGCTTCCTTTTTAGATTTTTTAAGGACTAATGCAGGTTCAGGCATTTTTCTGCTGTCCTGGCGCATGCGTGCAGATAAAATCGTACAAGCATAGTGAAATTTATATCTGTGTGTTGAGTCTAGTACGTTAGTAGTTGTGGGTGTCCCTGAGTGTCAAATAGTTAGGCTTAACAGTTTGAGAATTTGAGAATATTTAGTAGTAATAGGACTTTGGGTCTGGGTTTTAAAAAGCGCGCCTAGGCGCGAGGTGATGCCTAGGGCGCCTCAGGGATTTGTGCTTACCCATTTTCCTGAAAGCACAAGAAAAGCGCATATTTTGACTTTTTTTTTTTTTTTTACTTTTTTGGCCCTGAGGTGCGAGCCTCTCGTACAGCATGTATTTTTATGCATAAAAATGTTCTACCTTTGTGTTTTTGAAAAAGTACATATAGGTAAAATCATATAAAAACCTTATTTATAGCTATATTTAGGGTAAATGAAGCTAAAAATTTATGAGATATATAAAAAAAATTATATAATTAGTGCGCGCTTCCGGTACGAAAAGCCCACCGCTTTTGTGCGCCGAGCGCTTTTTAAAACCAAGCTTTGGGTAAATTGTTTATTCTTCTGATTCTATCTCCACCTTGCAGATAGACGTTTTGAGAGTATATTTTGGTCATTGGTGCTTCTGTGTCAATATTGTTGAGCATTTTTAGAAATTTAAATTCATGTTAAGTATGTAAAATGAGGTTATAAACTTTAAATTCAGCTCTATAATTTCTTTAATCTCATATAATTGATAATTCAAGCTCAAACACAAGCTATTATGTGCGCCAAACGAGCTTGCGCTCATAAATGAACTCGAAATTGAAACGAGAAAATACGAAAAAGGCCCGATAAATAAACGAGTATAACATTTGATATTGAAATCAAGCCCACATTTAGAAAAAAATATTCAAGCTGGAGTTGAGCTCACGCAGAACAATTATATATCTAGCATTATAGCTGAGCCTAGATATACATGGCTCACTAACCGCCCTATTTAAACAAGACCACCAGGATAAAAATGTAACAGTAAGTATGTGTCAAACTACACAACACAGACCCTCATCACAATATGCATCAACAATTCAACATCACATAGACAAAGCACATGAAGAAAGGAGACATAAGATTACAACAGTTTATCACAGCCATACGGAAACAGAGTTGTCATTCATATATATATATATATATGGATATGGATGCTGCATCACCCCTGTTTAGGATCAACTAGTTAGATAAGATAAAGAAACCATATTACTGCCCATGTATAACTAGTCTCCTATCAAAGCTCTCATCCCCGAAAGAGCCTTATCATGATAATTAGAGGGAGAAGTTAATAACATTAGCACGGGATATAAATCAAATAAGAATAACATATTACAGCTTAAATAGCAGATTATGAAACCTTATACCACATACCACAATTGCAAAGATTTAATAATGCAGAAGCTTTTAGTATGTGTGTTTGATGGTGCATAATTATGTATGACACAACATGGGTTATAAATGACTTCAAATAATAGGTTGATAGGAAAAACAAAGCGTTCATCTAACTTGCGTTTTGGTATCACAAGCCATGGAGATAAAGAGCTATAATGACAAAAGGCGAAAAGGACAAACAAAGTAATGGGCATATAACATATAAACAAATTATTGAGCTCCAAACATAAAAGAATACCACAAAATAAGTTTGGATGAACAGTAAGGAAGAAAAGTAAATTACCTTCCAAATCCTTGCCACTAGCAACAGCAGCAGCTATATTTTCTTTGATCTGGGTGCGTAAGCTGTTTCTCTTATCAACAGTCTCCGTGTTATCACCTTTCTTAAATAAAGATACATATTTTTCTGTCTTGGGGAAAAACTGCAGTTGGAGATTATGATATGTATTTGAGATTTGTAACAACATGTATAAGCATAAAATCCTATAAGCATACTTAACATTGATGATAAAGAGAGAAGCTGTGTAAGTAATCAAGAAAGTTACCCTAATATACTCAAGATCTTCTTTCAACTTAGAGAGCTGCTCAGCAGCAATCTCGGCTTCTTGAGCCTGGCCAGATAAGGCACGTTGTTGTTTTTCCAATCGTCTTATTTGTCGCTCAACCTTCCTTCTTTCTGATAAACACAAGCATTATTGCGTTGTTAACTATTATATGTATGTATGTAAAGGGAGAAATAGTTTTCATTAAAAGCATTACCAAAAAACTTGATCTTTCTGTCACGCAAGAATATTTTACGTTCCAAAGCTAGATTATCTTGAAGCTGCTGTTGACTCTTCAAGCCTTGTAGTTTCTTTATGAGGGATTCCTTGACCTCAGGTCTCGTATCCTTAGTTTAATGTAACATGATCAAAATAATAAGGCCCTATCGTATTGAATTGAAATAATAATAATAATAAAGGTAGATTGAGAGTTCCAAATAATGAATGAATGAATGAATGATTACCTTACGGAGCAAACGTTCGGTAGAGCGAATCTGGCGTTTGAGAGAGCCGAGCTTGGCTTTAGGTTTCTTCTCGACGGCCAACGCTTTGGGACGGTGGTTCGTGGCTTTGTTCACCGCTTGCTTCCGCCGCTTGTTGTCGTATCCACCGTGAGCCATGTTTCTCCTTACTTACTTACTAGGTTTTCTTTCCTTTCCTTTCCTTCCCTTTCTATACCAAATCCAATTTCTGCAACCAAATATACCCTGTTTGTTTTGTTACTACTTGAATAAGTTTAAAACTTTAATTTTGAAATTAACTAACCTATTGAGTTTAAATTTTTATCTCTATTAACTAAGATGTTGTTTGTTTTTTCTGAGCTAAAAGGCTTGCAGTCTGCAGATTACATCTGCAGACATCTGCAGAAGAAGAGGTGAAACAAAGGTCTGCAGTCTGCAAAAAGAAGACTGTTTGTTTGTTAATGTCTGCGTAACGTAACCATAACCATAACCAACCACAACACACCATAACCCACCATAACCATAACCAACCACAACCCACCATAACCAACCACATCCTACCATAACCATAACCACAACCATAACTAACCATAACCACCACAACCCACCATAACCACAACCCACCATAACCCACCATAACCACTGTGAACCACCACAACCCACCGTAACCACAACCAACCATAACCCAACGTAACCACCGTGAACCACCACAATCCACCACATCCCACCATAACCATAACCCATCATAACCACAAACCACCATAACCAACCAAATCTGAAGAAAAAAAAACATATTAAAAAACAAATAACAAATATGAAAAAAAAAAAACATATTAATTGCATTTTTTCTTAACAAATCTGAACATACCTACTGCAGCTTTTGACCTGGATAAAGGAGAGGAGGGGAGCGACGGGATGGGGAGGGAGGGGAGGAGGGCGGCGGCGGCGACGGCGACGACGGGAGGGAGGAGGGCGGCGGCGACGGGAGGGAGGGAGGGAGGAAGAAGAAAAGAAAAGAGAAGAGAAGAGAAGAGGGAGAATAAAAGAGAAAAGAAGAAGAAGAATGTATAGAGGAGAAGGAAAAAAAAAAGAAGGAAAGGAGGAGAAGGTGAAGAAGAGGTGGGAAGATGTGAGAAGACTTTGGTCCAAGTCTGCTTCAAGAAGAGGCCAGGAAGAGCTTTTGGAGTGAAATGTCTTCCGGAAAACAAACAGTCTACCCGCCCCAAACGTCTGCCCGCGTCTACGCGGCGTAGACAGAAGTGGTCAGAAGCTCTTCTGGGAGAAAAACAAACACCACCTAAGTCTGTTAACTTTCAGTGAAAAGACAAAAATGCCCCTACTTAATAAAAAAAATAAAAGAATTATATATACAAACTAACCCTTCTTTAAACCATCTTCTATACCATCTCTACTAACCTAACCCACCCACCATCTTCAACCTCCTACACCACCACCACCATACCTTGCACCACCACCACCACCGTTGCACCACTGTATTAGCCCAATCCCAACCGCACCATTACACCAGCCATAACCTCACCCCCATCACACAACTGCAGCAACCCCACCCCACAATTAACGAACCACCGGAGCACCACCACAGTTAAAAGACCACCAAACCACCATCTTCAACCCTGTGATTCCCACGCAGATCTAAGTTTAATCCCACACACTACATGTCTTCCAAACCCATCACACCTCCAATAATCACACCCACCACCGCGTGTCTTCATCATTTCAACACACATTTCCTTCTCTTCTTTCTTCCTTTTATTGTTCTCTCTCACACACAGTAATACACACAGTTGTGTTTCTAGTCAGAGAAAGCTTCATCTGGTTGTGGGTATGGCTGGAAAGAAGAGAAGAAGACTTAAATTGTCAGCTTTTACTGAAATTCGATCCAAGATTTGGGGTTAGGGTTCAGATCGAGGTAGTTTATGATGCAGTGGTGGTGTGACGGTCGAGTGGAGGACAGATTGTGTGTATAGGTGTAGGTGTGTGTGTGAGGTTTTGTAGTAGTGGTGGTGAGGTAGGTATGGTGCGGTGGTGGAGGTGCAGTGGGGGTGGTGAGGTGGTGCAACAGTTTATGGTGGTGGTGGGTGGGGTGGCCGATTGGGGTAGGGGTGGGGAAGACAGTGTGTTGCAGGTGTGTGATTATGTGTGTATGTTATATATAATATTTTTTTATATATATTATTAAAACATTTATGCATTAAAGACTTGTTCCTTTTACCTTATGCATTATAAGGTTGTACCTAACTGACTTGGTTAACGAAGCTAGTCAATTGGACTCAACAGGTTAGTTAATTTTCAACCAAGGACTCAAATAGTTAAAGTTTTTGACTTTGAATTCAAGTAGTTAAAATCACTATAACACCGGGACACAAATAGTAATTCACTCTTGAGCTTTTTTTTTTCTTACATCAATTAAAAGTTATTTAAATGAATTTCTATAACGATTTCGATAGTATTGATGTTCGAACAAAATTGTCGTTTTACCAATATTGTAATAATAATAAAAAAATTAACCGTCAACGGTTCTAATGGTTTGTATAATCCAATACCTATTTTTAAGGCCTAATGAGGTTAACTATAAACCCGAATGCAAAACGCAATCATATGCCCTTGTTCTAACAACCACCAGGAAACCACCAGCCTCCCAACATGAACCACAGTTCACCCCCATTTTTCCCAGACACTTAATCACGTCCACAAGGGGGTGAGTAACCGGTGGTCGCTCCTTCTTTACCTCGTGGTTTAGGTGTTCTTTGTTTACGCACTTGTTGGGGGTTATGACCAAGGACCGAGCTAAAGAGGGAGCTCCTTCTAGGGAAGTAGGTGCTAGCTCGAGTTTTCTTAATAAGGTTTTTACTGAGACAAATTAAATGTAGTTAATTTTAATGTAGTTAACTTTGTAGTGTCAGTTAATATTGGTCCTGAAAACAAGCCAATATGTCACACAATGCCACCAGCAAAAATACGTAGCATAACGCTCGAAAGTATACCAAAGTCAAGATTAATATAAACATATTTAATTAGAAAAGATCATTTCATTAAGAGGTCGAAAAGACGTCTTGTTTCAAACCTTACACAGAACATTTACATCAAGTTCAAAACAAAGGTTTCCCATCTATATCCCAACCCGATGGTAATTATAGGTGAACCCCCCGACAATAGTCGGACATCCCATATTCCACCATACTAGTCACAAATATGTTCAACACTTTTTTTTGAACGACAAGGAATGACGTGCCAACCACCGTGATGTAACAACCCGACCAGGGGGCCTGGATGAATATACAGATTGATACCAGACTTGCACAACGGAAGCAACGATGACTAATATTTAATGTTTTAATACAAATTCTAATCCAAAATATAATTACACAACTTAAATAAATAGACTATTAACTATGCAGGGACGAATCGCAGCGGTCGTTGAAGCAGTTGAGGAGTGTAATCCACTAGTCGTTCCATACTTCTACCAGCGCTTATCTCTAATGCTCTAGTTCGCAACACTTATAATCTGAGTCTTCTATCAAGCCATCTAGCGATCATCACCTCTAATCCGCATCATATGAACATAATCCGTATGCTTCATAATCATCCGAAACGCAGTACCTGAACACATGCTTAAAAAGAGTTTGGGTCAGCAATTACGCTGGTGAGTCCGTATAAGTAGTAAAGTGGATCCAAAACAAGTTTATCATTTCAAAAGCCAGTTACCAAGTTTAAACAGTTTAACACATGGTGATGTATAAGCGACACCTCAACCCTAGATGAAGAATCAATAATTGCCCATATTGATTCAGTGGCAAAATATATGCCGCAATGGTCTAAAACCTTAGTGGAGGGTTTCCCGGGTCCCTAAGTCCTGAGTCCACCTTGCGTGGGGGATTCCCTAAGTAGTACTACCCACATATTAAGTGGCTTACCTCTTGTAACACCCCAACCGATGGCGGAAACATCGGGATGTCACGTATTGATGATTGTTTCAGTAGCACATGGTATAAATTAAATTTTAAATAATTTATTCATAACATAAATATCCAAAATAAAGTGATGTCTAGAAATCCAAACACATGATATCAAATAAAGCAACAACTTCAAATAACTTCAAACAAAAACTTCATGATAAATCCTCATGCATACTCAAGCCTCAACTTCATTGTTACCTGAAACATGTTAATTTTGAAAATATTTTTGGGTCAACAAAAGTTGGTGAGAATTACATAGGTTTTGATAATTGAATAAAACCTGTACAATTCAAGTGTCATGGCAAGTCTAGTCCATATGTGAAAACATACTAGAAGTAAATCGAGTGCATAATCAACCCTTGTGACTGTTATATTGTGGTACATTCCATACGCTCATGGTTCACTCGATTATGTTATGCGATAACAATCACCCACGCTACCTTTGTAGGAGGCACGTATCCGGGTGGGATTGTCAGTCCAATAGATCTATCATTGTATACCGTCGGCTGATCAATGTTAATGATTATGCTAGAATTGTGCTTACCCTAGTCATGTTTAAGACATAATGCAACATAGAAAAACATATAGACACTTTATGATTGAATTGCATATAGAATGTTGTAACATGTTTCACCCCAAAATAGTGAAATAGAAAAGGAGCTATGTAAAACTCACCTTAGCAAAATGTTATGTCTCGTGAAAAATAGAATATTGTGTTGCCCAACAATGCCAAGTATTACCCTATAATTAAGGTAATAAATATGTCTAAGTCTTTCTAGTCTACAAATATATTCTAAGGCTTCGAATTGGGGATAAGTGCTCGTTTGATTAATAAATAAAATGTTTAATAACTAAGAGAAATTTGATAAATAAATAAACAAAAGTCTTTTTGTAAATTTTAAATTAAAGATGGTCACAATAATAAGTTTTAAGAATGAAAATAATTTTTATAAAATTATTTTCTTAAAAATAGAATATTAAATCTATTTATTTCAAATTGTCAAAATATAACTTTAATATTTAAAAATATTAAATTTACAGAATTTATTAAATTAAAAATTTTATTTCTGTTCCAAATAAATAGAAATAATTTATATAAAATTTTGGTGCAAAAATATTGAAAAATGAATTTATTATGATTTATTTATGATTAAAACTATCAAAAATTGATTAAAAATATTAAATAAATGATTTTTCAGAAATAAAAATCATTTCAGAAAATTTTATTGTTATAACAACTCAGAATAATTTTTGTGGAAATTTATAAATTTTTTTTGATATTTTTATAGAATTTTATAAATAAAATAGAATAAACTTGAATTATTTATTATATATATTAAATAAATATATTTTTGAAAACTAAAAATTGTATGTTAAACTTTTTCACTAGATTAACATAAAATATTTTTGTAGAATTTATAAAAGAGTTTTAGTATTTTAAAATGAATTTTTAAAAATATAAAGGAATATATATATCTGTTTAATTAAAAAGAATGTTTGTTGATGCCGTGGTTCGAACCCGGGCCCTTGGCTGGTTCGTTGGTTTTAAATCACAAGCCCAGACCAACTGGTCTGGACCCTGAGAACGTTTAATCTATGGTTATTTTAATTATATAATATAAGTGAATTTGATTTATATTCTTTTTAAAAAGAAAAGATTAAAACCGTTTTACACGGGACTCGAACCCGCGTGAGTGGACAACCAAACATCAGACACAACCACCTGATCTAGATCAGGGGTTGTGTTTGATTCCAGTTTAATTAAATTATAAAACATGTATTAAATCGTGTTCTTCCCCAATTATAACGTTCGAGCCCTAGGATTTACAATTGATCAAATTACACAACAATAACCCAATTAACCTTAGGGTTATTGTTGTGTGTATGCCGAAGATCAAAACCCACAAAGAAAATGATACTTACAAACACGAATCCGTGCACAATGCTTAGTCAAAGCAGAAAGTCAAACACGAACATAAAAGCTTTAAATGATGATTTTAGAGCAGAAATTGAGGATTGAGGGAGAGTTATCGGCGATGTGAGAAGGTTTGGGGAGGTTCAATTTATAGGGATAAGGCTTGGGTTGCTCGATTGGAAAGTTGACCTTGTGTTAATTGTAATGCCGCGTAATTATGTAAAATTGGAACGAATTAAAGGTAATTACATGTGTGTATGACGCGGAATAGACCGGAAATCACGATTTCATACCAATCCAAGATTAAAACGCGTTCAAAAATGGTTAATTTTGGTAGGTTGTTGTCACAGTTGACTTTCCAAGTCAACTGTGAAGGACTAAACACGTGATATAACAATTATGGGTTGGGATTGAAGCAAGATGTGTGTGTAGCTCAGTTGGTGGGGTTGTTAGTGTTTATGACCCTGCTTGGGGCGCGGGTTCGATTCCCGGCCCAAGCATAAAATTTTTTGACATTTTAAAACCATATATATGTATATTATATATAATTATTATAGTATTAGGGTTCCAAATACGTCACAAAATATTTTTAAAAGACGAATAATGGTGAAAACTTGACGTTTTATTTAGAGAAAGCGTACCGTACAAGTATCTAATGCGTAATGTTACACCTCTAAGTTAATGAGTGTCAGTATTATCCGGCAGTCTGTATCTTGTCACATCAAACAGTTTACGCACAAAACAGTTTACACACAAAAGCATATGTTCACCCCAAAACATTTAAAACAGAAAAAGGAGAGTGGTACACGGAACTCACCTTGATAGCGTTTCACACGGTCACATAATATCCCACGTCAAGTTTTCATCTATCGATCATTTAGCAAGATCCTATTCAATGTTCATAAGCATTAGCGTGTGTAACCAATATCGCAGTTACACGTGTGGGCACACTTAGGTTCCTTATCCGAACTTCTATTTGTTGAGTTGATTAACATATATATGGTTGTCTAAAGTCCCCATTACCTCGTTTGTTAATGTCGCCTATTATTCAGTGATCCAATTATATAATGACTAAGTTATATTATGTTACCGTTTCGTCTTATCGTTCTTCATCTCGCGTCTCATCATTATTTGTATGCATATCATATCATTCATTATCATCTTTATTCTATCTATGTCCAGTTATAAGTCTTTTAATCCTCTAGTTCACACACACACACATATATATATATACAGGGTTGGGTTAAAAATGAGAACCCCATTGAGTTGTGAGAACTAGAGAACCCCTATGGTCCATTAATCTTGTTGATCTAAGGGTTGAGAATCAATCTTGTGGTTTTTTTGTTTTTTACTGAATTTAATACCCTTGGTTATTATTTTTGAATAAAAAAATACTACAAAGAGCATTTTTGGTATGCAGAAAAATGGTTACTAAGGGTCAGGGTATAAAAACTTTAATTCAGTATTAGTTTTATTTTGCTTTGACTTTGGTTTTTACACTTGTGTAACTTGTTTTTTTCCCCTAGTATTTTTAAATTTATTTAATTATTATTATTATTATTATTATTATTATTATTATTATTATTATTATTATTATTATTATTATTTTGATTTTTCTTATAGGTCATGAAAACCTGTGTGTTGTCTCTGACGTACCAACAACTGGTTCGCCAAGAGATACTAATCATGGTGTTGTGCTGAATCCAGCCGCATCACGGGGGCCACAAGGAGTATGGTGGCCAGGATGCCTGTGGTGTTGAACAGTGGTGACGAATTACCCACGAAGTCTTCGAGGAGGGACCTGCTGGTATGGGATTTCCTGTTTAGAACTACTAGCAAGACGGAGCTGATGGAACTAGCGACCATTGAAGCTAAGAACCAGTAAGATATAGAAATTTATTATAGAGACGTCTTGATTTTTGTGTAACGCGATGGTATATATGGAAGTTTTGTTTACATTGTGTTCGTCCTTTGTAGAAAACATGCTAACGGAGGTTTTGTGGATGCGACGAACATTGACCCGACCGAGTATTACCCGTTAGTGTTTTTAATAAATATTGTACGCTTTACATGTAAATGTAAACTGCCCCCGCCCCTCCCTCACGCTTTTAAGTATTTTAATAAAAAATGGCAGGTATGTGATGTTTGAGACCCGTTACGGGTTGCGTGCTGAAGCCCCGCTGCTCCGGTCTTTGGCAATAGGTAGAAGGTTGTACGGTGCAGTTATTGACGCTTGGGCGAATGTCCTTAACCATGACCCAATGTACCTGTCAGTTGGGGGTGTGCGTCGCTTGTTTATTGGTACTACTACCGTTGTGAGTACAAACATGGTTCTTTGGTTTTTTTTATTTTTTATGTCTACTTTCAAAACGGGGGGCTAAGATTTTGGTGTGAAAAAAAAAAATTCAGGTTGACTGGATGTTGAAGTTGGATGACGACCCGGGGGCAGCCGTGTGGCTTCGTTGAAAAATGGTCTGTCGGGCGCACTGTGTGGGAATGACGCGCTACTGGATCTGCAGGCCGTGGACATGGTTTTTGTGCCCGTGCAGGAATGCGAGCATTACTATGTTGTGGTATTTGATTTCAGGAATGATGACATCTGCGTGATAGATAACATCGTACCAAGGAAGTCGCCCGTGGTGCTATCGGACAGCAACTTGTACATTATTAAAAGCACACCGTTCAAAGTGGTAAGAAAAAAAACGGTTACTTTGTTACCCACTGTTTTAAACCCTGTAATGTGGCCATAATCGTAATCCTCTAAAAAAATGTTTTGTACAGAAACATATCTTTGTTGACTACCTTACTATGGTGAATCACCCCAAGGCGGAAGTGATGAATGGATGCCTTGTAAGACCGGTCCCTTTGCCATGGGCTACCTCGAAGAACGCTGACAATTGTGGGGTCTTCGTTATGTGCCACATGAAAAATTACTACGGCAAATCCGTTCCTTTCAAGTGTGGGTTTAGCCTGAACGGGAAGCGCAAACAGTCCCAGCTGGACAATTTGAGGAAGCGGTTTGCAGCAATGATGCTTTTGTCATCCACCAACATCTACAACGATCGGGTTTGACGTGGTAGCGTCTAGAAGGCGTTGAATATGTTTTTAGACAAACATTGTGTTTTTGGTTTTATGTGATGTGGCATCTAAAAAACAAATGTACTTGGTTTTGTCATGGTTGTGTGTAATGGTTAAACATCTTGTGTGCATGGATATTTGCTTTACGTGTTTTGGGGGTTGTAGTGGTTGTTTTGATGATCTAATGTTTACACCATTGTAAATTATTATTTTTTCCATGTTTTTACACAGGAATGTGTGTGAGTGCCCAGAAAAGTTACACCAGTGTAAAACACAAAAAAAGACGAGGAAAATAAAAAAAACAATGTATTTAACCCTTGTTTTTTTTTTGGCCGAAAAAGGAATAAAAAAATAAAAGCAAAGTAATTAAATGCAAAAATAACATCCCTGTTGCACATCAACAAACTGTTTGGTTCCATGTGGTGGGGCTAATTTCATGGCCCACTTTATTCCCCCCCCCCCCCCCCCCCCCCCGGCACACGAAGTTTTTTACACTAACGTAAAAAATGTACACATGCACTTCTATGGTAAACACCTTGCTTTTACATTGGGGTAAAATTGTTGGGGTTTTGTAAGTGTCCCAACGACAAAAGTAGGTGTGCACTTATACCAAAAAAAGTCATTCACATGGGCCTTTTTTTTCAACTGGTAAAATAATACTTCCATTGAATAAGTAAACTTTCTTTGTCTATTTATAACCTATGGCCAACCAAATAGGGGCTCCATCACCAAAAATACACCACTCCTGAAAGAGAAAAAAAGGTTTTCACGTTGTTATTGAGGGGGGGGGGGGGGTTGCATTGGGACACTGGTGTAATAAATTTTAGGGGGGGGGGGGGTGGGGACATAAAAACACATATACGTCAATTTTGTTTGTATATATTTTTTTATAAGACATACGCTGAACAGACAAAAAAACACGGGTGTAAAACACGTGGGACTTGGGGGGGGGGGGGTCATTGGGACACTGGTGTAAAAAAAAAATAAAACGGGTGTAATAAATTTTGAGGGGGGGGGGGGCATTAAAACACATATACGCCACTTTTTTTTGGGTTTTTTTTAACACATACGGTGACACAGAGAGAAAACACTGATGTAAAAAAACACTGGTGTAAAAAAATGTGTTTTTTATCGTGTTTTACACTGGGGGAACAAAAAAATGTTTTACACGGATGTGTTTTTTTTTTGTTTTTTTTTTTTTTTGGTAAAAAACACTGGTGTAGATAGTAGTGCAAGTGCTCTTTTATCGTGTTTTACACTGGTGTAAAAAAATGTTTTTCGCAACACATGGCTTGGGGTGTGTGTTTTTTTCGGTAAAAAACACTGGTGTAAAAAACATTGGTGTAAAAAACACTGGTGTAGACCTACTGCAAGTGCTTTTTTATCATGTTTTACACCGGTGTAAAAAGAATAAATAGTGCAAGAGCTTACTAAAGAATCCATCTCTTCTTTCATTGCTCGCTCCCACTGGTACGAATCTTTTGTCTTGATTGGTTCAGAGTAAGCTTACGGGTTCACCATTTTCTGTCAAGAAAATATAACTGACTAAAGGACCAAGACGATTGGGACTATACCAGCCAAGCTTCTTAGTAACTCTGATGGACGTCTTAGCCCAATTTTCAAGCTGTTTTGGAGGTTGTTTGTCTTCAAACTCTAAGCTCCTATTTTTCAGAAGCTCCCGCTGTCTCTTCATTTCCACCATCTTCAAATTCTAATCTTGTGTTATCTTCAAAATCTCTTACACGCTCTATAACTTGTTCATCTTTCTGACTATCAATATCAAACTCAACCTCTTATGTCTAAACCTTTGAATTTCCTAAATTTCTGTCTTTGTACAATTCAACTTTATTGAATTCAGCGTTCTTGCTTCTAACTATCATCCTGCTTTTAAAATCTCAAAGCATGTAACCCATTTTATCAGACTAATATCCAATGAACGTTTACTTCTTTGCTTTGGGCATCTAACTTGTTACCTGAATCATAAGCACAAGATTCTCAAGTGATCATACTCAACTGCTTTACCCCTCCATTCTTCCTAAGTAATCTTGAATCCCCATGGTACTAAAAGCCCATGGTTGATAATATAGGCTAGAGTGTTAATTGCATCAGCCTATAACATTTTAGGGAGCCATACATTCGGTCTCATACTTCTGACTCTATGGGTTTAGGCAGCGGTCGGGGTTGGTGTTCAGAAACAAAGTTGCAACAGCTACGGTGGTTTGCTGGTAGTTTCGGCTCAACCCTAATCGACAATTAACAAACTAAGCCTATGGGTTTGGGCCGACCAGTCCCTCCTCTGTTTGTCTTCCTAACTCTCGGCTAGCAAAAATGGGTCGATGACAACATACTCCAACAAATTCTTGTGGCATTATTAATAAACCTTTTTCAGGCTGTTTAGAACTGCATAAAGTGATGCAGCTTTAAATATTATAGAAAACGTTAACACTTGTTTTACATTTTCTTTAAACTGAGCATCTATCTATCTATCTATCTATCTATCTATCTATCTATCTATCTATCTACATGGGAAGGGACATCAAACCAGTATGCATCATACATCCCCTATAATAAATGTAATTATAAAAAACTTACCACTTTGGTTTCTAACTCAAAATTTAATTAATGAGAGGCACCATGCAAGAACAAAAAATGAAGCAAGGTGCCATCATAGACATTTACAAGAGGACAGGTTGTTCCCCTTCAAGTTCTGATATAACTATTAAAGAATCAGTGGCTTCAAGACTCAGAGGCTCTGACTTGGGAATCGGATTGATAACCTGCAAGCAAGAATCGCGTATCAGCAACGTTTTTTTTTTTTTTTTTTTTTCTCTGTGGAAAATTAGTAAAAAAACTGAACTGGAATGCACCACCTTTTTGTTGTTTTTCACATAACCAATGGCGACTTCTCTCCTCAAACGGGCTCTTTCAGAAAGCTCTGAAAACGACAAATGCTCATCATCCTTCATGTAGAGTCCAATGTCCTGTTGACAGACAATGCATCAACCAAGTAGAGTCACTATTTTGACTTTTTGGTGTCAAATTAGTTTTTTTTTAACTAAAACTAACACTAGTAATTTATTTGACAACTGCATGAGAAAAATATGAACCACTCATGGGTCAAACGGATAATGTTTAGAAGAAAGGTAACTGGTCTAATCAAATGTTTACAACCTCATAAATTGATTTATTCAAAACAATCAGATTGTTATTTTAATACTAACTTTGAATTTATATTTCATTTACTAGTTATTGGCAGCTCAACCCAATCTCACAAACTCATGTTGACCCACTCTAAAAGTTTACCTGTTTTGACCAAAAAAGGTAATTTTGATCTTACCTCATCTAGTCTCTTTTGCCACACATAATTTTAATATACAAAGTTTCTACAAATAGACATTGCAAAGATAAAATCTACATGCCCATACTCCATGAGTATAAAGTTACATTGTTACCTTCACATAAATTTCATCTCCATCTGCATCCAATATGTCTTTCCAAACTGCATTCAGTTCACTGTTTTCCGCCACTGATTCAAGACAGATAAGGAAAAACTAACTTAGTTGAAAACCAAGAACTTTTATGCATTAACAAACGTAAAAATAAAAAAAAAATATATATATATACAGAATTTATATAGAACCTTGAGCTGTCACGAGGCTCATTATTTCTTCAGCAGCTATGTAAGTTAATGCTGGCTTGATTCTTGTAATCTAAAGGGTGAAAACATCCATTTCATCAGATAAAAATATAATGGAATCAACACCAAGGTTTAATTGTAAAACATTAAAAAAAATACCTGTTTTCCCAATTTTGAATCAACAATTTCTGCAACCAGATTTTGAACCTATAATTAAGAGGTCAACAAACAATTGCAACTTTTAGTTTTCAGTACCCAATGGAAAAAAAGGTTCAACATATTTTATTACTAACAGGTCCAAAAAAAAAAAAAACTCTAAAATAAATCAAGCTAAAATAAGGAGTCAAAAGGATCAAGCGGCAAAATCTTTTTGTAAACTGTTCTACTAAAGAAAGTGATGATTTATTTATTAATAACAATTCTTATCAACATATTTCGTAAACTGTTCTACTAAAGAAAGTGAAGGATTCTGCTAACAATTGTAGAATCTACAAGATTTCTCTATTTATATCTATTAAAGAGTAGCTTAGATATGTGATACTTGGAGACTATGCCAAACACAAGCAGGTCACGTGACCCTTCTTTCACTGCAAAAGTCCTAAGGTCCACCTACTTGTACAAAAAAGAAGTAAAGAAAAATGACGAAGCATCTAGACCTACCCACCTTTACACCAAGCTTCTCACAAATGCTTTCTGCAAGAAGGAGAGAATAAGCAGACTGCTTATCAGCCCCTAACGGATCTGTAACAACCATAGGGGTAGTATAAGTCCCATGCCGTATTTGGCCAAAAGAATAAACACATAATATCTAAACATGGTATTTACGACCCATCCAGTTTTGAATGCTTTGGGTTGTGATTTTTCCTTAGACAGGTCTAACTAGAAAATTATCTAAAAGGAGAATGGGTCAAAGTTTAGTGTCACGTAATGGTTTTATGATAGTTTTTGTAATCATATTTAAAGCATTATTTATTTTCAAAAAATATTTGCGGGTCAACCCGACCCAGACGCGCCTTTATCCGACCATTTTTGACCCACTACCATTTTGGCATCTCTAAGAATAAGTCATACCTTCAAGCAGCCACTCTCTGTCAGATATTACAACCACAGAGAATGGAACCTCTTCTCCTTTCTTACGTGACTTCTGAGTATGTTCAATGGTCTCTTTTAGGTTATCGTAATTCCTTGGGTTTCCAACCTGTTTGCGTTGTATATATATGATTTAAAATGTTATTAGATAATAAATCATGAAAATATAGAGATTGTACCATTCTCTATACATATATATTTGATACGCTCTAAAATATATATATATTTATATCAATATTCTTCACACTTTAAATAATATATCTCAGATAGTTCTGAGATTGTACCTTATGGATGACTTTGACATTTTTCAACTTACGATGACCAGAAAACTTGTATGTTCGTTCTCTTTCCTCAACTGGCACATCTGACAAAATCTCCTACATGAATAAACAACTTACGCTTAGAACACAAGGAACTCTACCTTACTTCACTTGAACAAAACAGTACAGGAATGCTAAACATAATGGCTAACGAAAATGCAACAGTTTAAAGAAATATATGATAGATATACACCTGAAATGTGTATTAGTTATGACCGGCTCAACATCATTTATGTATCTTTATATTTTGACATAATTGAAAACTAAATCTTCTCAAGTAAAACATACCACTACACTTCCAGGCCCTAGGTAATTATCATATTCCTCAACCATTTCCACAACATCTGAGCGCCACCCAAGTAATAATATGCATTCTTTTGGCCCCACACTTGAGTCTGATCCCTGCATTTATCAGTCAAAATTATTATTTTTTCCCATCAAACTAAATATTATTAAAAAAAAAAAAAAAACTAAATTGCTTTATTTAAAAAAAAAAAAAAAAAACTAAATATGGTTAATGCAAATGAGAAAGTGGTTAATGCAACAAAAAAAAAAATTGCTTTATTAAAAAAAAAAAAACTAAATATGGTTAATGCAAATGAGAAAGTGGTTCTTGTCAAAACATGCCTTTGAATCTTGTTTTGCTGGGCGTTTGACAATTTTATCCAACCGTGCTTTTGCCATCTGAAGAGCCTTATGTGGACCTTCTTCACCAATCTCTTTTAAAACTTGAAGATTATGAGGGTCAAATTCTTCTTTGATAGAGCTAAAATATGAAATCTGTGTTTTCTTCTTCCCATTAACTGGTCCAATGAATAATACCTATTTATTCAATATAAGAAGAGTTGGTCAGGTCAACAATCTGATCTTTCAATATTGGTAGTTATTACAAGTGTTTTGCGATAAAATCATAATTAGTTAAGGACTTGATCATCACTGACACATACTTTGTCATCTTCCTCCAGAACTTCATTGTCCATTGGATGGAAGTTTACCTTCCCTTTCCTATAAAGACCACAAACGACAGCCTGAAATAGAAAAGAATACCAATACATCAGAAAAAAAAAAAATAAACAATTCATCATGGAATGAAATATTATTTTTATCAAAAACTGTGATGTGAGTGTTGAATTATTCATTTATGTGACACTACGTATTCATTTTATATATATATATATATAAAACAGAAAGTGCGTATTCTCAAATGAACACCATCTTTTCATAGCTCAAATCAAAGGTGTTGAAACAATCACAATTTCTTTTGTACAGAAACTACATGTAACGATTATTAAATTGCTTTGAAAATAGTGTCCCAATATAAATGAAGAAGTTATACAATAAAATTAAATAAACATTGTAGTACTCAACTTGCAACTTTATTTATAATAAAAAGGGATAGTAAAGCCTGTTGACATGTTTTTCAAACCAAAAGAAACAAACCTCTTGAAATCCAATTCTTAGCTGCACATACTTCAGTCCGGCTAGATGAGGAAAACTGCAAAGATTGAATACGTTTTCTGCAAAACAATTTCATCATCTATCTTGTCAGGATCATAGAGTGTAAGCATAAGGCATTGCGTATTCAATCTATGACACTAAGGCTTTATAGGATGACGATTTTCTATTTTTTATGTTACACGTCACAATTAGATTATGTTAGGTTATGATGTTTTTGCACATCAATCAGCTTAGTCAGTATAGCAGCATTCTAACACTAGATTTCAATATGGAGTTGGAGGTTACTTCGGTAATTAAGCAAATGTCTGTAGATCTTTACGAGCCCCTTTTGTCGAGAGCATTGAACAAATAACTTTGATGTCACATTTTCCACAGGCTCTACTTTTAATCCTGAGATTGACTTCAAGAGCTCACATGTATTCGGGCTTGAAACCTGGAAGTAATTAAGAATATTTTTCATTATACATGTGCACAATAACAATGCATGCTACATAAAGGCAGAATCTTCAACCCATTTACTAATAATAAATGGGCCAATTTATCTCTAATGGGTCAAACGGTAAAACAATAGCTTAAAAGAAAAAGGTCAAGGTGTATTTTATCAAAAACTTGAGACTGTTCTTGAAATAACATAACTACTTAATCATATAACACACAATATTTTTTTGTAAAAAACTTAATAATTTGGAAACACAAATGATTCTGGTCAACTCACCCATTTTACCACCTCTAATTAATAACTAAAAGGGAAAGGAGTATACTTTTACCTCAACAATTGCTGGAACAGATTCCATGTCTGAAATGGGTTGAAGGGCAAGGACTGATAGAAACGCGTCTGTATCAATTCCATACCTAATTCGTAAAAAACCAGAAAACTTGATGTTCAGAATACAAGTTAATAAGAGCATTCCAACTAACGTATCATCATAACCACACATTGATACGATAATAATAGTAATCAAAGTGGCAATTGCTAATGAATGGGTCTAATTCAGGCTATGTTTACACTCAACCAGATCAAAATAGAAAATGCATCCAAAATGCATTCTTAATGCATGCATCCCCACAAATCGCTTTATTTAAAAAGTTTTAGACTGTTATGATAATAATATAATTTTTGGTATTATATTTAACACATTGGTTATTTTTAAAAAGTCCAAAAAAAAAAAAGAAAATAAAGAAATTACGTTCAACCCTACCAGTTACGATCTACACTCAAATATTACCCAACCCGCCCATGATGCCATCTCTAGTAATAAATTGTAGCAAAGGTAAATTAGAATTTGTGACAATAAAATAAACTACTTGTTCAGCTGTTGTGGAGTTAGAATCCTTACCTATCACCCTTGGTTGGCAATATTATTATGGCGCGTGCCTTATTGGCTGCAGCCCTTTGGAATGATTTTGTTAAGCTTAGACTGCAACTGCATAGTAAAGAAACTTAAATTGAAACAATATGTTGTGGTTCTAACAATTTAATGTTGGCCAATAGAAAATAGAGAGAGATTTAGACTAATTTTTCATATTTCATTCATAAAATTTAATGGACTGACAATGATGAAATAAACTTTATAAAAAATGGGAAAATAATATTACTTATATTTCTGCTGTAATACTACGCCCCACTTACGGTGTGCGCATATAATGTATATATGTGTGACCCTTGGGGGGCAAAAGTAAAGCTGCACTAGTTTTAACGTTACTTTACTAATTTCGTGAAAATAACGTTAAAAATGACGGACGGTTAATCATGCATCATGTGGTTGCGTGGATAGCCAAAAGACAAAGGGGTACTTGCACCGATCGGGTTTGTCCCGATTGCTAAGTGTTATGTGCCTTATGTCCAAGGTTTGATACCAAACCACACCGAGCCGGGGGTCTCACTAGAAGCAGCCTCTCTATTCTTAGGGGTAGAGGTAAGGCTGTCTACATCTTACCCTCCTCAGACCCTACCTTAGCTTTGCTATAGGTGGAATTAACTGAGTATGATGATGATGATGATTTATGCTGTAATACAAAACAACGTGAATATCCAGAATACCTCTTTGTAAGGACGTCTATATGATGAAGATCTTTTGCAATATTATCAACCGTTTTGTCGATTTGCTTCCTTGGAATGTCGGATAAAAGAAGAATTCTCTGCCTCCTATTTATGCAACAATCAAATATGTATTAAACTTCTATGCACTCATATAATGTATTAATATCAGAATAATAAAGACCTTACCTAGTCGTAGCTGTACCTAATCGCACGGAAAACTCATGATACTTGTTTAATTGCTTTAATATGAAACTCAGGTGACTATTAACTCCACAAATAATTATATGATCACTCTCTAGAACTTGAATTTGTGCTCCTTCTCTAAGCCTTTGCATGTTATGCTGTAAAAATGGGCATAGCATTTCTCCACGTTAAGGGTTAGTGAAATTAAACGTTAGAGGTAACAAACTGGGCGGGTTGAAACGCGTTGTTTTTAGTATGGATTGATCCATAAACAATTTCTTCCTGTTTTATTTTAATCAGTAAATATGACTACAAAGACTGTAAGCATGGAAAAAAAGGCATCTCATTTTCAGCCATGTTTGACCCATTTCCCTTTTAGCAAATACTTTTAAGTGGACCCAGTAGGGATAAACCATAACCCAAATGAACTCATGTTATAAGTAAATGGGCCGAAGTTTCCATCTCTAATTTGAAGGCCTCTAGAACTTACCCTGAACTGTTCTGTCATTGTGCCCAACAGGCGAGAATAAAACAATATGCCCCATATAGCAAGAACAAACCCAATAACACGCTCGACCCTAGTTCTTTGCTGCATACACCATGATCATATCTATGGGATATTAGAAAAATGTTTTTTTTTTTTTTTTTTTTTTCATTTAGTTTATGATAATGATTTTGAAATGAAATTTCACTTTTAGATGAGTTGATGAAGAGCACAAGCATGCCCATGCCTCCCAAAGACAGTCCTCAAATGACTGTGTATTACGCCTGCAAAATTTAAAACAGTTATCTTTAAATTACCAATCAATGATCGAATACCCAAATTATCCCTTATAGACAAAATAGAAAAGGCTTTTGGATCACAATCAATCTCATCCATATCCTGTGATATGCTAATGGACAAATACGTAAATTTGGAAAGGGGTAAGGAAAATGTTACATCTTTCACGCGCCAACTAAAAATAGAAAATTTTGAATTTGCTTAGGAATTAGGAATGCTGTATTTTTAAGATGTCACAAGTTGATTTTTGCTAACTACAACAACTTATCATGCATGTCTTGTATCAAATGTTTACCCAAATATGATAGACTGTACCTGTACTTATAAAATAGTAAACCACCGATAAAGACAAATGAGAAGCAAGCTCCAAAAAGAACAATCAAGAACCTGCAAAAATATCCAAGAACAATACTCATTCAAGGATATGTAGCCAAAAATCCAAAATATATAAATACAATAGGGTTACAATATATAGAGATAAACTTTGGCCCGTACACTTCATCCTAAAACCCAAAATATAAAATACATACATGTTATTATACAATATGTGGGTAATGCACAATTATTCAACTTACGTAGATACATTTCTCTCCAGTTGAATGTTGAATAAATACATGAGGCGTGAAAAGTTCCATTTGATGTCATGTAATGAGGGAAGAGATACATCCAATTGCAGAGGAGTAGGTTTATCCAGAGAATTAGAGATGCAAGCAAAAGGCAAACTTGTAGCTGCAAATGATTGAATGACATGAGAGAGAATATGTCGTAAACCGACAATGACCATTTTCCCATGATGTTGTTGTATTAATCTGACAATTAAGCAAGATGCGAGGGCAGCCATGATGATCTTTGTCTGATGCGCCTGCAGAATTAATTAACTCGTCTGTTCAAATAGATAATATTAGGCATACCTCTCAAATAATACACACCTGATGGTAATCTGTTAGTTTCACTTTCAAGAACCGTGACTCGGCATCTTTCGTCTCAGAATCCATCTTATTTGATGCCTTTATTCTATTGAACTTGGGTTTATCTGCCAAAGGAAAGAAATGTATGTATGTATTGTCACTGATAACTTAACAAATTAGTTTTAACAAAAGGATGATTCATGCTACTAGAGGAGGCAAGATTGGCTGGGTTACGTTGATCCGCTATCACTTTTCGTCCACTTTAAAAATATATTTTATAAATATTTACACATTAATTATGATTATAAAAATATTAACAAAGCAATAAACATCTAAGTTATTGAATAAAATGATTTAGAACGTTGTTGTATGAGTTATTAATAGGCTTTGAGTGACTTTCAACCCACTCCCCGTTTCACAATAATTCATTTGTTATAAAACACAACCAATTGGCCTGCTGCTAATAAGTAAATGGTCTAAAATTGCCACATCTACTAAAAGTGTATATACATACATGCACCATTTAGAAACCTGCCTCGATAAATCATGAACATTGTATTTGCACGTAAGGTTGAAGAATGGATCCAGCCACATGAGAATGGGATTGATTCTCTGAAAGCAGTATATGAGAATCAGGTTCAGATTTCAATCATATCCAAACGCAAAACTAAGAATACACACACACAACCATTCTCTGATGAGACTTTGTTAAAATGCCAACCATTCACCAAAAAAGTTTCCAACATTCGGTTAATGAATCCAAATCAATACATTTGATATCAAAATACGACTGATTAATGAACACAGCTTGAAGACTTAATTTACCAAGCTTAGAGCTCATTCTTGAAAACAAAGATTCACATTATTTATAAGTGTTTATGTTCTTTTGAAAACTAATAATAGTTTGAGAACGATGCAACCAAGAAATACAGATGCTTCCTGAAACAATTCTAATCCATGATAAGAATAAGCCTGAGTAGTTCTCCATGATGCTATTATTTTTACTTTCAAAACAAAATAAATCAAACAACTTATTTCTAATTTTTTTAACAATCTTACTGACCATCTCGTCAACTATCAGGATTTAAACCTGTAAACAATTGAAGTGTAATTATAATTATATAGGCAGGCATAGCATAATACAAAATAAGTTAATAGTACGCTAATGGAAGTGTTTAGACTTTAGATTGAATATAGGCACAGCATTTCATCACCACAAAGTTTTAGTGAGTTTTGCATAAGTGGAGTGGAATACTCAGAAAATGGGAAAGAGAGTCAAAAAGTAATCGATTTTGCTTCAAAGTGCAGTATGATGAATGATGATGTCCTATAGACAGACCTCTTTGAAAATATTCAACCATATACATACATTATGAAAACACAATGAAATAAGTGAGTGTCTAAGTCAGCTGTTGGTTGGGACCCAACATTTGAACACTAAACAATGAGGAAATCTGAGCTGGAACACTTCATGACTCTCTCTCTCTCTCTGTGTATATCAAAGCATACAGTGAAAAACGTTTTTGTAACGTTATGAGAACACCATGAAATTGGTCGGGAGCCAGTATCTGATGGCTGAAAAAATGGGAAATTCTTCGCTGGAAAAGTAACTCTTTTAATTCTTTTTGTTTGTTCCATAAAACATTATAAAGCATACATTGAAAAAGTATTGGTAGCATTTAGCAGTGTAAAGAAGGAAGAAATAAATAAAACGAAAACTTGTTATTGTAACTATCAAAATCTTGGATCCAGACTAGGTAAACCATACATAAGAGTATCATTACTGAAGATCTAAAGCTGTCATTTCATAGGCAGTTGCAGTTGAGATATGTGAACACAAGAAGAAGAAAATATACAAAACCTTAAAATAACAGACACATGAAAAAGGCCCCTAAACCACCCTCCCTATCATAAATAAATTCATCACTCCTTTGATAATATCGAATCAAATTTATACCATCATGGGCATGGCTATCAACAAATTCATACATATGAAAAGAGAAGACATCAAAAGAAGGTGGTAATTCTTACTTAAAAGACCAATAAAAAAACAGAACACTAATAACCTTTTTTTTTTGTTTTTTTTTTGTTTTTTTTTAAATGGCAAGCCCACAAAGTGTTACAAGATTGCAGGTATAATGAGTGAGTGACCTGTTGGAAGAAGAGGAAAGGCTGGAAAATTTTTGAATTCTGGTGGGCATGATCCATGGATGATGCAAGATGAGCTGCTGCTGCATATCTCTTCTTCTTATTATTATTATTATGAGGCAATGGAGGTTTACAAGTGTTGTTGTTTATGTGAATTCATATTCATATGGTGATTAGATTAGATTGGATTGGAAGTATATGTATAGTTCCACAAACAACAACAACGCAGAAAGTGATGTGGATTTTGGATTTTAAAAGGTGGGGCTTTTTTTTTAAAGGAGAGGAGAGGATTGATTGAATGATTTTGCAATTCGCAATGTGTTTGTCAAGTAAGGTGGAGGAGGAGATACAATCGAGAAAGGCCTCACTCCCTCCTCCATAGCTTCCATTTATTTTCTTTCTTTTGAATATCCCACTATGTAATAATTTTTTTTTTATCGGCAAACATCGACTTTTATTCCACACCCAAAAAATATATACAAGATTGTACCAAACGAGAAACTAGCTACAATCACATACAACACTCATTAACATCGCTTACTCAAGTATACAAACGCACACTTAAGTTATAGGAGCATTAAACGCAAGCCAACTCTCCCACGTCCAACCCAAAAGTAGGGATGAGCAAATGGTATCGGGTACCGGTGTCGAATTCCCGGTACCGAATCAATTTCGGTACCACTACTGGTACCCACATTTTGGGTTTTTCGGTACCGGTACTACCGGTACCGGTTCGGTACGGTACCGGTATTTACCGGTTTTTATGTTCAAATACCGATACCCACTTTTGGGGAATTTCGATACCGGTACCGGTTCGGTACCGGACTGGTACCATGCTCATCCCTATTTTGAAGGTAATGAGTCTTTTTTTTTCATTTAAATACATATCTATTTTTTTTTAATTTCCCACAGTTTAAATATTTTACAACCGTCCCACAACCAAACATGGTCAAAAAAATTAATTGCATTGAAACCATCCTACCTATATCGATCAGTAAATTGAATTTTGCATGCAACCGTCCCATCTAAAACGGTGAGTAAATTTAATTTTTAACATTGAAACCGTTCAAGAAATTTGTATATAAACACACACCACCGTGATGTAAAACTCACATACACACCCACGGGTAAAACCCACACCCACACTCATCCAACACAAACATGACGCGCTGGAACGAGGATGAAGAAATCGCCTTAGTGGTGTGCTACCAAGATGCCCAAAACGACCATGCTCTACAACAACGCCAACGCTTGAGGGGGAGGGTCACAGGCTTGCACCCTGAGGGGTTCTGAGACCGTGTGTTGGCTGACTTCAACCAGCAAGTCGGCATAAACGACCGTACCATCGAGAGTCTCCCGCGGAAATGGACCAATCTCAACAATAAGTGTGATTAGTGGACCACCCTCTACAACCACACGTTGAGGGAGCAACAGGGCATCGATCCGGAGTTGGCTATCGAGTTCACGCATGTAGACTATACAGCTTGATACGGAAACAATTTCAACCATGTCAAGGCATAACAATTGTTGCGCCAACATAAGCTTTTTTATTTATGTTTTAATGTATTTATTTTATGTTTTATGTTTTTCTTAATGTTTTTTTATTTAATTATGTTTTAATTTATGCTTTAATTTAATTGAAATGGTATCATAAATAACACGGTTTAAATAAAAAAAATAGTTATATTAAATCAAATTTAAATAATACACGGTATTCAATTCGTGAGATATCTAAATGATTTGGTCCACGGACCCACTACCAGCACCGGTGGCGACGGTGTTGCCGTGCAAATAGTGGGGTACCCGTGACCAAATCTGATGTTGCTTCGTCCCCCCTTATCACATTTCGCACCCACCCATTATGGTAAATGTGTTAGGGTTTCAAATGGGAGGTTGAGAGTTTAGACCTTATAAGAGGGGAAAATGGTGTATTTAAAAGGGGTGAAAAAATCTTCTATCTATATATTAAAAAACTAGACTTGGGTTAAATAGAGCCTTCTTAGAGTGTCCACCTAATCTCCAATTGAATATGGAGCTCCATGTTAAATCCAATATTTATCATATAAAAACCTATTTTTCTTTTTTTTCCCCCGAAACAGCCACCCCTATAGTCATCTTCCTCTTCCTGCTTTCTGATTACGAATACTCTCCTCCTCCTGATTCCGATCTTAATAAGGAACACGTCTCCTCCGTCTACTTCAAGCTTATGTGTCGTCTTCATTGTTATTCAATCAGGTAACCCTAACCCTATTTCTAAACCCTATTTCTATTGTTCGTTTTTTAATCTACAAATTATATATATACATATAGGGTAGGGATCATACGAGAACCAACTTTAGGGTGAGAACCAAATAACCAATGTGAACATGGGGTATTTTTGTAAATATATAGATAGATTAAAAAAAACTCAATGTTAAAAAAGATGCAGAAGATTTGTTTCTTCAAAACCATTGTTCATTACATATCCTTCCATCTTCCATTACAGCCTCTACCACCGTCGCTCCATCATCCGCTACAGACGTCCTTTTACTACGGCTAAAATCAATAATCGGCGGCGTACGGTTGACCTAACCACATATCCGGTCAGAATCACGCTTTTCGAGGCACCTTCATCATTCTCTCGTAACCGTATTCTCCGCCACCGAGGCAGACGTGGGAGACGGTGGAGGAGTCGACGATGACCGAGGGACGGAAGAGGGCCTTAGATGTGGAGTAGCAATGGAAGGCCTTCTTAAAGTTACATCTGCTTGAACACTACGTATAATAACTGTATTAGGCTTGGTTGCACAGTATCGAGATGATGTGGTTGGGATTCGGATGTACTGGATTGAAGCTAGTGACATTTTCAATGAGTTTACTGTTTAGTTTTATTTTGTTTAAGTTTTCTAAAATTGAAAAGTCTTTGTTGATCAACTATATACTTAAAAGTCAAAATATATTCCTTTATTTTTTATCCCAACAACCCAAAGAGTAAGTTTCATTGTATATGTTTTAATCTCTTTCATAATTAACATTGTAATATAGATAGTTAGTAGAAGTTAGAGCAATATAGATGTTTTTTTTGGTTAGTTTTAGGATTATTATTTTGTTACAGAATGTGGCTAATGATTGTTTTTATGTGTGTGCGCGTGTGTATTGTGAATCTGATTAGTTTAATTGTTTATTATTGTTGAAATTTATGATAGATCGATTCATTAACTAGATAGTGGTGTTGTTTTAGTGATGTACCGATTAGTGGCACAAGTTTGATTTGATAAGGCTCTCATGTTTTAGTTACTTAACAACCATATGCATGTCTTTTCCCAACATGTTTACAAATGTATTGTGACTTGTATTGAATATCACATATGCATTGAGACTACACCCTCCTGCCCCTTTACTAACATATGCATTGTGACCTGTGTATGTTTTGGTAACCTGTGTTGGTAGCTTGGGAAAACGTCATTTTCGATAAGTGGGACAAGTTCGGTTTGATAAGGATCTTATGTTTTAGTTGCCTAGCAACTATATGTATGTCTTTTAGAAACCTACTAACGTATATATGTCTTTTGTTGGATACACGGCCTAAAAATTTAAGTTACATGGATCTCCATATGTATTATATATGTGGTAACAAAAACAAAGTACATGGATCTCCAAATTTAAATCTATTCAAAAGTAAAAAACTTAAATAGTTATCTAACAACTGGAAAATAAGGTAAACTTAACACATGTTATATATTGAATTAGTATATGAGTTAAACTTAAATAATTTCCAGATTTAACATGTGTTAGATATTGAAATAGTAAATGAGTTAAACTAAAATAATTATCACGTTAATTTATTACTACCCCTTTGAAGGAGGGTGGCCTTGGTGTGTCTAAGTTGCAACTTGTTAATGAAGCTCTCCTTCTAAAATGGACGTGGCAATTCAAAAACGAAGAGAATAGCTTGTGGAAGAAAATTATTCTAAATTGCAATGGTTCGGCTCGTTCCTGGTCCATGTTGTCATGTTCCTACACGGCGAGCGGTTGTTGGAAGAACATTGTTAAAATTGGCGAGAAAAGGTTGCCAAATGGGACGACTCTCAACAGTTATTTTATTGGTTCTATTGGCGATGGGAATCCGACTTCTTTTTAGGGTGATACATGGCTGCGTGAATTGGCTCTTCAAATTATTTATCCTAATCTAGGTTGGAGCAGCACAAATGGGTCGCGGTAGCTGATCGTTTGAAGGTCGATAATGGTCTTAAAACTATGGCTTGGAGTTGGAGAAATAGTCCTTCTTATCATGAGGAAGTAGCAGAATTATTCCAATTACTTGAAGACATACACTGTAACATCCGGCCCCTCTCACTACCAATATTGTCCGCTTTTCCCCGATGGGTTGCCCACCCAGAGCTCACGGATTTGTTTTTGGTCGCCCCGGTGGAGACTTCCCAGGAGGTCACCCATCCTGATACTACTCCCACCTGAGCACGCTTAACTGTGGAGTTCTCCTCTCATCCACTAGCATTAAGCCCAAAACGCGTTGGTGATTTAAGAGGCTTTGGATTACTTATGAACCAATGATCTCTCCTGGCCACGACCGATATGAGATTTGCCTAGGGTGTCATACAAAGGTCCATGTTAATCTCCCAGAAATCAATACTGTTACAATCACCCCCCCCCCCCTTAGGGACTCATCGTCCTCGATGAGGTTTGCCCCACCATCCCGAACGGCACAAGAGTGGCTCTGATACCATTTGTAACATCCGGCCCCTCTCACCACCAATATTGTCCGCTTTGCCCATCCAGAGCTCACAGATTTGTTTTTGGTCGCCCCGGTGGAGACTTCCCAGGAGGTCACCCATCCTGATACTACTCCCACCTGAGCACGCTTAACTGAGGAGTTCTCCTCTCATCCACTAGCATTAAGCCCAAAATGCTTTGGTGATTTAAGAGGCTTTGGATTACTTATGAACCAATGACCTCTCCTGGCCACGGCCGATGTGGGATTTGCCTAGGGTGTCATACAAAGGTCCATGTTAATCTCCTAGAAATCAGTACTGTTACAATTGTAATACTAAAAAAAAAATGTAATAATAATAATAATAATCCCATTGAAGTGAGGTGCATTTTAATTTGTTTATAAAATGAAAGATTGGTTCAATTTGTTTTTATAGTATAAAGTGTATAAATCAAGATTGGTGGAATAGGTGGTCAATAAACACAACAAATCTACTAAACACATGAAGTTGTCAGCATACATATTCCATATTTATAGCACATTTTTTTTATCCATGCATAATATACACGTACCTAAATTGTTATATATATATATATATATATATATATATATATAATATGGTTTGAATATTTACAAAGGAAGAGAAACAATTTTACTAAAATAAAGGTATACGTGTGCCACTTTATTTGACTTTATCCTTAAATCGCTACATAATTTTTGTGCATACCTAACCCTCCTCAATAAATTCATAATTTAACTCGTTTAGAATGAACTAACCGAAAATTTTGGATATAGCATCGATAAGTTATTCCTATAAATTCGATTTAGCTTCTGGCCAATTTGTTCTCTGCCATGAGCAAACCACCAAGTCTTTTCTGCCGACCAACCACGACCACCACAGGACTATAGTCGAAGATTTCTAGTAGTTCCGGTTTTGCAATCAAGCGTCTTTAACTCATCCATGTAGCGCCACTGATGTACACTCATGATTCGTTATGATTCGCGAACCCAGCCCAGGCGCAACCGTGATCCACTACTGCTGCTCACTTTAATCCGTTCATGTTTGCGCGTCTTAAAGCCCAAAACCGTTTATTTGTGACCATCTAATTTGGTAAGGTACCTAATCGAACCCTCTTTTGATTTGAATAAAAGTATATGAATTCTGGTTCGTTTACGTGGTTCTGGTGACTAAAACTTTTGTAATTTGGAATTCCATTATACCCTGAATAAAGAATATAAGCCATAACAGTTCTCACTTCGATATAACAGTAGAGAATTTTGTGGGTCCTTCTATTTATATTGTTAATCTAAGCATTTTGTTATTGTAGGAATTAAAGTATTAAAACCATTATGATTTGGTAATATGACACAGTGCAAATAATGAGATATATTTAATTGAAACTATATGATCATTTAAAACTCATATGAATATGTTCCATCCATATGCATATTTTCTTTGTAATCCGTAAAGTGAAGAAGATAAGTATAGGAATTGAACCAAAGCTCTCATTTTACTATTATTACGGTTATTTAATATAGCTTTACATATAAATACTATTGAATTGAATGCGTGGTTTTATAAATTATGTAAATAAGAGATTGGTATGGTTTATGCACTGATGTCGAAGTATGTATATAGACAATATGTTTTCAAATATGTCAGTGACTAAAAGGTTTTGTATTGTAAGCATCATGTTGTTAATAAATCCATGTAGCCCTAAACTTCATTTTTGGGTGAACATGACTTTTGTATAATAAAACTTTGAACTGTTTTAAACCATCAAAATAACTAGTCATGGGCTCAGTCGCCAGAAAATCAATATGCCACCGAACCTGATGACCAACTTAGTGTTACGTAAATTAAATTCATCAATAATGAATTTTAGGTTCGCATATTCATTGAAGACGAGTTATATTTCCTTACTTTGCTAAACCTAAGGTACGGATTCCGTTTTATTTTACATCATAGTAGTTATTATTTTCCATCATATCATGGTATGGATTCTTCGGTCTTTCCATTATACTATAAAATTATATCCGTTACTTTGTAGTACGGACTTACGTCTATGTTTAGAGTCTGTTTGTCATCGTTTTATACGTATCGTTGGTTCGTATTTGGTTCGTTATTTGGGTCGGTGTGTATTTGTCAATTTGTTGTTAGTGTGTCATAGCATGCCATACCTCTGACTTGTACTCATGGTCGCATGTTCCAGTTTGTGTCATTTTTAGTTTGCCTGTAATTATTTACATGGCCTTAGCTTTTGTACTCTGTCACCCGAGCAGTTTGTTTTGACTCGTCGTTGGGACGTCAGCGACATGAACACTTTCCGTGACAGTGCGTAATCAAAGCCACGGCGTCTCTAAAACGGTCCCTTAGAGGCGTATGGATATATCCTAGATCTGATTCTGACTTCTGATATATGAGTTTGTTTTGTGGAGATTGGAATAATGGGTGCACGTCTCGCTCACCATCTCATAGGTGCATGGACTAGCTAGCTATGTACCAGTTTGTAAGTTTGTTTAGGCTCATGGGTGCTTCCGTTTGACGTGACTTACTTTATTTATATGAATAGTCACGTAGTTTGATGTATGTATCTGTTCTGATAAGTTCTGATGTTGTTCTTATATGCTTTGGTTTGTGTCTGATTATGTTCTGGTCAAGTATCAGGTTTTGCGTCGGATTATGTTCGTCAGTTGTTTCGATATAAAAGTTTGGTTTCAAGTTTGAAATAGTGTTCGTTTGGTTTTCGTATGCCTTTCGTATGTTCACTTTGGTCTCAGTTCTATTATGTCTTGCTTTTCCGCTGCGTTGAATTTACTTGTACTATTGATTCCTCCGTTACTGGGCAATTTTTAGCTCAGCCGTATTTTCTTTTTTTGTGGTGTCTTATTTGTTTCGCAGGTAATATGGGATTTTGGGGAATCAGTGAAGAGCGTTAAAAGAAATTGAAGCTTCAGTTTCATTATTAACATCCGTAATGATATAAAATGTAATTAGGATTGTTTTTTTTAAAACCACTGGAATAATTTTTGATTTGATATCTGTAATGGTGACACGTCAGCCCTAGCCGGGTTGGGGTGTGACATACACAACTTCTAATGGAAAGGAGGACAAGATGTTTGGAAGTGGAAACCAGATTCTAACAGAACGTTTACAGTTAAGTCGGCCAAGCATCTTCTATACACTTCTTTTTTTCAGCCGGGTACTCCGATCATTAAATGGAAGGGCTGGGTCCCTCTCAAGTGTAAAATAATGGTATGGAGAGCCGTGAGAGACCGTCTTCCGACTCGGGTGGAATTAGCGAAACGTGGTGTTACTCTGCAGGTTGATTCTTGCGTTTTCTGTCAATCGGATCGTGAATCAGCTATGCATTTGTTCTCTGGTTGCGCTTTCTCTTTAGAGGTTTGGAGCATAATTTTTGCTTGGTTTCGTTTGGGTCCCTTCTTCGCTTTTGACATGAAAGATGTGTTGTTCGCTGCAGAGTCTCAACCCCTGTCAAAACTAAGAAGTACATCCTGCGAGGTATTTTTTACACTGCTTTTTGGATGGTGTGGAACGAAAGGAATGCTCGTATTTTTAATAATAAGACTCGAAGACCAGTAGAAGTCGTGGAGTGTATTAAAGTAACTTCGTTTTTTTGTATCCGGCATAGATCTAGATTAAAGTATTTCGATTGGAAAGATTGGTGTAATTATCCTTTGGATTTGATGTAAGTTGGTTTGTCCGGGGGTCCTTATTTTGAGGACCACTTGTGGCGTTTTTTGAATGAAGTTTACTTTACAAAAAAAAATGCCACATGAGCCCTTTAAACCATGTTAGTTGTAATCCTTAAATACATATTAACACATCACTAACATGTTAAAAAAGAAACACTAAGACTACACCTTCCTGCTCCTTTACTAACATATGCATTGTGACTTGTGTATGTTTTGGTAACATGTGTTGGTAGCTTGAGAAAACATCAAGTTTGGTTTGATAAGGATCTCATGTTTTAGTTACCTAACAAACCATATGTATGTCTTTTAGAAACCTACTAACGTATATATGTGGGACAAGTTTGGTTTGATAAGGATCTCATGTTTTAGTTACCTAACAACCATATGTATGCCTTTTAGAAACCTACTAACGTATATATGTCTTTTTTCGGATACACGACCTAAAAATTTAAGTTATATGGATCTCCATATGTATGGCTTTTAGAAACATACTAACGTATATATGTGGTAACAAAAACAAAGTACATGGATCTCCAAATTTGAATCTATTCAAAAGCAAAAAACTTAAAAAGTTATCGAACAACTGGAAAAGAAGGTAAACATAACACATGTTATATATTACAGTATACATTAAAAACCAAGGTCGGTCTGTGAGAGCAAAACTACTGTAGCTATCTCGCGGCCCAACTGTTTCCACGTCTGTACGTCCGGCCATCTAACGGTGAGTAATCAAATGCCTAAATCGGCCAGCCTGCTTCCACGTTTCACTTCCCGCGCTTCTCAACGGTCAAAATAAGAGCCCAGAAAACGGCAAAAAAACCTATGCAAGCCGCCCAAAACAAAACAGTTGCCTGTTTTCTTCTCTGTTTGAGGCAGTCATGATAGTAACTTGGTGTGAGTAGGTAACAAGAGATAGGCCGACAGCGTTGACGACGATGATGGCGGTGAAGACACACGTCAAATAGAAGAAGAAACTGCTCAAACACTGCTTCAAACCGGAGAATGAAATCGGCAACAGGCTGTGCCGGTCATGTACACCACGTTTCAGCTTTCGTTCATCTCAACGTTCACGATCAAATGGCAAACCGCCCAGAAAAAACCACCCCAACCCGCCAAGAAAACACGCCAGGCCGCCGGAAACCGCCTATTGCGGTTGGCTGCGTCGGTTTAGTTGCGTGTACCTTTCGGTCACCGTCGAATCTTCGGTCGCTGTTCAGATGCTTCTTTCCGGATTTCTTTGATGCGTTCAACTAATGTGGTTATGTGGTGATGATTGTGACAATTATATGAGGTTGGATGTCTTTGTTACGGTCATCACTGGTTGTGATGATGTCAAGATGTTAACCAACAGGAGACGAATCTAATGGTCGCTAGGTCGGGCGGTGGCGGTCGATCAACTCCGATGGTGATGATTGTTAGATCGATGATGTGGTGGTGGTAGTGTGGAAAATAAGGTGTACAGAGAGGGAATGTGAGAGATGAGAAGATGTGGTTGATTGTAGAGAGAGACAAAGTGAATGATTGACTGATTTAGTGGTTTGTTTTGATGGTTTTTAAAATTGGTTTGGGTTGATGGTTTTAAGAAAAACCTGGTTTGGGTTTGCTGGTTTTATAAAATCTATGTATTTATGTCTAATTTACGGAACTTCATTTGCTTCTATGTATCAAATAACTAACTAATATAGATAGCACAATAATTAGTACGTATTTTTTTACCTTAGTTCTTTTTTTTTTTTTTGAACGGCAAGTGGTGCATCCGGTGGAGCTCCGGCTAACATCCTGGCCAGCCTGTACTGATTACCCATTTCATCTGCATTGGGGATCTCCTCAGGTGGAACCCCCACATGTGTTAAATATGGCTCCGACAAGAATCGAACCCTCAACCTCCACATGACCTCCACTCTAGCTCCCTTAATTTTCACCATTTGAGCTATGCTTCATCGGCTTTTTACCTTGGTTCTAATATTTATATTTAGGTTGCTAATGGTACTATATTTATGAATTCTCTTCTAATTACTATGTTAGGTTTTGGTGTACTCGAGGTGCACGCGTACATGTTATCAAACCAAAAAAAGACTGCGCAAGTTACACGATGCGTGACACACAGTTTCATTCGTCGTGTGCCGCCGTGTGTCACGGCGGCAGGTAAAATACTAGTTGAATTAGTAAATGAGTTAAACTTAAATAATTATACTAACACGTGTTACTGGCACACACTAACATGTGGTAGTGTGCATGCCTAGCAACAGATCCTAAGTCCCAAAACATTACAAATTAGCATATAACGCAAGAAACGTGATTCATACACATTTAATTATATAAAAAACGATAATCAACGGGCATTACAAAATAAAGTTATATAAAAACTGATAAAATCATTACAATCCAAAAATCCTAAGAAAAACTATCATAACAAAATTAAATAAATAAATATTCTCCATTCTGTATACTCATCTCCATCTTTAACACAAAAATCTCATATAACTTTCCATAGCTTCCGGAGTAACGTATGAAACAGATGTAGCATTCATTCCATCCCGTGATAAAAATAAAGAGTACCTATTACAGCCTCAAGTGTCGACCTTTTCCTTATCTTTCACCTCGTTTCCTTAGCACTCCATCTCTAGTCGATCCTTGTGCGGAGTAGCCGGCTTGAAGTCCAGTGGTTGTTCATAGAACCTGCTACATTAATTATTTTTAATAATTAAACATTTGTAACTAGCAAAATGTTAGCTGGGTCAATTTGGGTGTTAGTTGGGCATATACTAACATGTGTTAGCATCACTAACACATGTTGATGGGGAATAAATTCATCAGTAGGGACTAATACAAACATGTGTTAGCATCACTAACACATGTTAATTGAATCCTGACACATCAGTAAGCACCGATACAAAAAATCAAACCTTCACACAGAATAACAAATATATACGACACAAAATGTTAAATATTATTAGAAAAAAATAAAAAGATATACCAAGGAAATAAAAACACATTTGCTATTTAACACATATTAATTGAACCCTAACACAAGTTAATTGGGATAGATTCAGTTCCTAATTCAATAACATCTATTTCATAAATTAGTTAAGAACATGAATATCAAATACCCATATAAAAAAACCCTTAATTTATGTCAAACAAAGCCCATAACACTTTTAAAATCTTCTCTGATAAATCCTTCTAAATCAAAGGTTAATTCTTTTGGGTTTGACTTTTTTTTTCAGGTCAAAATCTTGATAGAATATTCTGTTATCAGGAAAACACAAGTTCATCACCATTCATCTAACACCTAAAAAGTATACACACTCATGAACATGTTAATTAAACCCTAAAACATGTTAATTGAACCCTAACACATGTTAATTGGGATAGATTCAGTTCCTAATTCATAACTAAAAGAACTCACACCACATGGCAAAAAAAACGCTCTATAAAACTAGCTTTTTTCATAACATAAAATCAAAAAATTCATTACAAAATTAGCAGCATAATAACCTAACGATGCTTCATAAAAGTAAAGCAAACGACACTATGAACAAAAGCTTCAACCTGGACTGGTAAGAAAACCGAACCGACCGTGAAACCGAACCGATAATTTGTTTGGGCGGTTTCACGGCTTGAAACCGACCGACCAAAAGTTTAGTAAAAAACCGACCGTGAAACCGAACCGATAACCGGTTTGGGCGGTTTCACGATTTGAACCGAACCGTGAACACCCCTACGTGACACACCAGTAAGCACCAATACAAAAAAAAAAAAAAATCAAAACCTTCACACAGAATAAACATATATATAAGAAATAAAAAGTAAAATTATTAGAGAAAAATCAAAAGATATACCAAGAAAATAAAAATCACATTTGCTATTTAACACATGTTAATTGAACCCTAACACATGTTAAATGGGATAGATGCTGCTCCTAATTCAGAATTAAAAGACCATAAAACAAACAATATGCAATAAAAACACATTACCCAAATTCAAAAAACTATGATATTTTTAACATCCAATCTATCATAAACAAAATAATAATAAAAAAAAATCATAAAGGTTAACATAAATTTTTTTTTTTTCATTCAAGCATTTGATCAAACACTTGGTGTGCGAACAAACTATCCCTAATTATAAAATCACTATCCCCATTAACAACTTTATGATTCTTATAGAATTTAAAATAAACAATAGTTAAGTAAGAATGATGAAAGGTTCTGTGAACATTTAGCTTTGGAGTGTGTTATCAACATCATCGAAACTAGATCCAGACAATTAAAGCCATTATAATCACCAAATTTGCCCTTTTCATCTTTGAAACTAGATCTACACAATTCAAACACAATAAAAAAAATTAAAATGAACCTCATATGCAGTTCCAGATGCCTAGCTTCCCATCAAAAGCTTTTTTCTTTATAGATCTAAACATCTGATTACCTATTTTCTATTTTTTTTTTGCGGTGATAAAGATGATGGTTCTCGATCGTCACTTTCGTTGATCTAGTTGTCTGATAAGCTAGGTTTATTAAAGACCTTCGATGGTGGCTTCATTTTCCTAGTGACTTTGAGAGAAGAGAAATCGAGCAAGATTTCGATCTAGTTTATGAGAGAGGTTTGTTGTTTTTGAGAGAAAGAGAGAGAATTGAAAGATATAGGTAGAGGGAGGTGACATATGTCAGGAAATTGAAAAGAAAGAGAGTTAAATTGTCTAAAAATACCCTTACTAATATAATATGTAAGTAATGTTTGTGGGTGATGTGGACAAACCTTAGCCAAGTATTGAGTTTACTAGATTTTCCTCAAAAATCAAGGTTTTATCTCAATATATATATATATATATATATATATATATATATATATATATATATAGGGGGTGGATAATATGGAAACCCTATCTAATGAAAAAACCTTGCAAACTCTATGGTGACCATTGGTCAAGTTTGATCAATGGTCCATAATTAATTTCTATATAATATTCAAAAGTAAGTGGGCCACACCAATATAAAATAGGATTAAGAGCAATATTGTAATCATAAATAAGCAAGTGGGCCACTTTAATTTTCTGAATCCTAGGTTTAAAAAGGTTGATTTGACACATGTCAAGTCACCTCTCTCCTACTTTATGACACTTTTTTCAGCACGAATATTAACGTACGGTAGTATTGTGATACAAAATTCTGACCTCGTGTGAGACATCGCTAACTTGTGTTAACAGGCATATACTAAAAGAACAAAATAAAAGAACACTTAAAATGTATATTTATTTAAGAAATGGTAAAAACGATCAATACAATTAACACTAAAAACGTATAAAAACGTTTAATACAAACATAATTATTTGTGAATGACAAAAAACTATCATGACAACATAAAAAAGTAGCTATGCTTCGTTCTTGATACCCATCTTCATCTTTAACACAAAACATCTCTTCACCTACAAAAAAAGATAACACGTGTTAGTTGGGCTATCCAAAATACATAATGAGACATCAATGACATGTGTAGTGTATTCTAAAACATATGTTTTACTAAAATAACGTATGTCATATGAACCCTAACACATGTTAGTTGGGCATATACTAACGTATGTCATATGAACCCTAACACCTGTTAGTTAGGCATATACTAGCACGTGTTAGCATCACTAACATGTGTATAAACAACACCAAATCTGCAGTGCCAAGTGTATCATACTCAATTTTACAACTATGTTAATACAACTACTCAAATACGATTAATAGGGTTTGAAATCCAACAATAATAAATTAAAAAAAATCAAATCAGAACTAATCCAAATCCATATACCAAAAAAATATCCTCATATTCATGAAATATATAATATAATAAAAGACATCAATAGCATGCGTTAGCATATTCTAAAACATGTGTTTTACTGAAAAAAACGTATGTCATATAGACCCTAACACCTGTTAGTTGGGCATATACTAGCATGTGTTAGCATCACTAACGTGTGTATAAACAACACCAAATCTGCAGTGCCAAGTGTATCATACTCAAATTTACAACTGCTCAAATACGATTAATAGGGTTTGAAATCCAATAATAACATGTGTTAGGTTGTATACTAACATGTGTTTTTTCTAAGATAACGTATGTCATATGAATCCTAAAAAGATTAAAAAATATAATCTTTAAAAAAAAAACATCACTTACCACAGTCGCATTACCAACGCCACCTTCTTCCTAACCTATTCATGAAAACCAACACTAGAATAGATACACATGTTAGTTGGGATCCTCAAACACATAATCAAAAGAGTAAATAGCCATTTTCGTCCCTGTGGTTTGGTCCAGTTTGCCACTCCAGTACAAAAGTTTTTTTTTTTGCAATCTCTTACCTGTGGTTTGGATTTTTTTTTGCCAAATTCGTCCTTTTCACTAACCCAGTTAAAAAATCTCGTTAGTGTCAGGGGTAGGGTTGTCTTTTTACCAGTCAGGGACGAATTTGGCATTTAAAATTCAGTTAACCTTGAGGGACTAAATTTGCCTAAATTTTTATAATTAATTATCGAGCTTAAATGTAAACCGAGACTTGTTACATTAAAACGGGTTCGAACACGCAGTATACTTCACCTACACCAAATCCTAACTATAAAAGGCATAATATCTTCTTCCTCACCTCCTTTGTTGTGCAACCAAAAACACCAACCCGCCTCTTTCTCTTTCTCTCTCTACTCTCTCTCTCTAAACACGAGTGTTCCTCCCATCTCCCTCCCTCATCTCGTGCTCACTCCCTGCTCTCTCTCTCTCTCTCTCTCTATCGACGGCCGACCACCATGGTGGTGGCGGCACTACTATAATACGGCCGGGGTGGGGTGGATTGGAGGTGATAAGCTGGGTTTTGTTTTAATCATGGTGAGGGTTGGTGGTTGTGGTCTGATTGTGTTAGATTTGGGGTTTTTTTGGTGGCTACGGCGGTCAGTCCAGGTGATTACAGCAGCAGATCTTGGGTGGTTGCAGCGTTAATTCAAATCGGGCCTGGTCTGACGGGTTCACGTTGGAGGATGTGGTGGTTTGGTTGGCCATGGTGGTGACCGGGTTCAGTTTGGATGGCACGATGGGTCAGGTATTTGCCCGATTATTGTGACTCAGATGGTGGTCCGATTATGGCGAGGAGAAACGTTTTGGGAACATTTAAACGAATTAAAACATTCTTATAACCGTGTTTTGGGTTGGCTGGAATAAAATCCGGTGGTCGGATTCTGGCAAGAACCTACCGGAAATTTCAGGGGAGGGAAGAGCAAGTTTGAAATGCCAAATTCGTCCCTGACTTGTAAAAAGACAACCCTACCCCTGACACTAACGAGATTTTTTAACTGGGTTAGTGAAAAGGACGAATTTGGAAAAAAAAAAATCCAAACCACAGGTAAGGAATTGCAAAAAAAAAAAAATACTTTTGTACTGGAGTGGCAAACTGGACCAAACCACAGGAACGAAAATGGCTATTAACTCTAATTAAAAAATCAAAAAGGTTAACATAAGTTTTTTTTTCGTTC